>CM037584.1:172251278-172685936 GCA_021018995.1 Chloranthus sessilifolius | reverse complement strand
TAGTATGATCCAACATAAAAGATTCATGCATACACTTTAATTCTAAAAAAATAAAGAAGAAGAAATATCTCCAATTTCCTATCTCCAAACATCTTCAATTTTCCAGCCCAAGCCCTTCACTTCGTCATCATGATCCGACCCCCAAACGTTCATGCATTTGCCTGCATATGGCACCAAAAGAGAGACATGAGATCCCTAAACATAGGTATATGACATACAAAGATCGAATAAAAAAGGCGTCAGGGTAACAAGTTAGGTGATGTGAGGTTGCCGCGAAAGTTCTGGATAGTGGTGTTGGCTTCTCAACCCACTTTACTGCATTTTCCAATGGTAAGAATGCGTGATGTTAGAAGATCTTGGAATGCTGCTGTTATGCGTGAGGTAATCTTCCAATATGACTCGGGCGGAGTTTTGCCTTGGATTTTTGATTCTTCCTACCCACAAAAAACAAGTACTACCTTGCTGGACTCTCTCAAGATTAGAGAAATGATTTTAGAGTGGCTGGCATGTTACTTAGTTCAGGTTCTAGGACCTATTTAGGCATGAAATAGGCATAATTCTTTCTTGTTTTCACTCTTGAAGGAAAGAGTTCCAACACAAACCACTATCCCAGCTCTCTCCTTTGTTGCGAGCCCCCTCAAATGAGCTTGAGACCCCCATGAGTTGACAAGTGTCTAGACACTTGTCCTCTCATGAGATTAGGTGTGGAGCAATAACACCTTTAAAGGTTTTTAATTATGGAAAAATTCCATGTGTTGGGCACTCATACCTTGGGGCTTTATTTTAAAAAGAAAGATTCCATTCTGTGCTTTTATATTTGAAAAACGGGCCTAAAATCATAAAGCGTGTCACAACTTGCTTTGGAGGGGCCCTGTGGTGGATACTGGATTTCATGTTGGGCACAAAAAGTAGCACTACCACAGCATGCTTCAGAAGGGCACCGTGGTGCATTCTGATTTACAGGCTAAGCCAAAAGTGGCATTACCATTTACCACGGCATGCTTAGGAAGGGCGTCATGGTGCGTTCTGGTTTTTTAGGCTAAGTCTAAAAAGTTGCGCTACCACAGTGTGCTTCAGAAGGGGAATCGTGGGGTGTCTGGTTTTTCAGGCTAAGCCTAAAAAGTGGCACTATCACGGCATGCTTTAGAATGGCGTCGTGGAGCGTTCTGGTTTTCAAGCAAAATTTAACCAAACTTAAACTACCATGACGTGCCTCTAAGGAGCACCATAGTGCGTTCGACTCTTTTAGGCAAAATTTCACAAAACATTTAGCTACCATGGCATGCCATGGAGGGGAGTTGTGATTGTGAGGTGCGAAAATCTTTTGATTCATGTGCTTTCGAGGGTTTCCCATTCAATACGAAGGCGGGGTATACAGATGCCCCTCTTTGGTAGAGGTTGCTAGCAACCAAATGCCAAAGCTGGTGACACCCCGTGGTAAAGAAAATCGAATGTGGGGAGTGCCCAAGCTCACCATACTTAGGAGAATAAAAAAGTAAAGACGACACTCATGCTTCATTGGCCGGGTCAAAACTGCCTGAAAAGATATCTAAATCAAAAGCGCTAATAATATTTTTCGAAATAAGAGAACTTGATCGGAAGAAAATGTTAGATTCGGAAAGTGGGCATTCCCATACGTGTTTTCACCCCCTACCCGATAGGCATTTGTGGATTGGAGAGGTTCGCTTCCCCGTACATGAAAGAAAACACTTCCCTCCTTTCCCCCTCCTTTTTTTCGTTATTATTTTTTTTTGGCGGTTTGCTTCCTTGGCACGCCGTGGACCTCCTCTCTCTTTTTTTTTAGTGGCGTGCCTACTTGGCACACCTTGGCCTTTTTCACCCATGCTCTCTTTTCTTGTTTTTATTGTAATGGTGGCATGCCTTCTTGGCTCATACCTTTTTTTTTTTTTCTGTGGTGGCATTCATTCTTGTCATGCTGTTGGCCTCCTTGGCCCATTAACGCGGGACGGGAACCCTAAAATGTGTGATTATGATTTTATGCGATTTTGCCGAAATTAAATAAAATTAAATCAAGCTTAATCTCAAAACTATCTTAAATACCTTAGGGTTCAAAAAATTCAGGTTGGTAGATCACGCGAGATCCAGTTAGGGTCCAGTCCGATGCGCAAGTACTATTAGATTTGAGGTGAGATCAGCCTAGAGATAAAACTCTAGCTTTTTCTAGGCTTGGGCATTCGTCTTCGATCTGACGTAGATTCGCAGGCTCTAACTAGGGCTTTGGAAATAGGTGTATGATTTTTAATGTGCTTATGGTTTGATTTATGGCTTCGAAAAGGGTTTTGGGCTCTGTTTGATTTGGGATTCGGAAAGAGATTTATGATTTTAGGGATCAAGAAATCAATAGGTTAAGATGTAGGAGAAACCAGCAGGGATCAAAAAGGCAAAAGATTCAAAGAAGACAATGATAGATAATAGAGAAAATGACAATGGCTTTTGGGAATCACTCCCTTGGCCTCACACCAAACCTATCTAGGCAAAGAATATTCAAGCATAAAAGCATTCAAAATATTCAATAATTAATTAAAAGTCTTTACAAGCATCAATATATAGGCCACCAATAATTAAAATTCGAAATAAAGAGTTCTAATAGAAATAAAATACAAAAAAAGTAAGTTTTCGCAAAAAAACTCAAAATCCGGAAAGCTCGTCACGACGTCCACGGACGTCCATAGTGCCCTACGGACGCCCGTGACCTACGGACAGATAGGGGGCAAAATCACGGTTATTTGTCATTGTTTCACGGACGTCCGTCACTGTTCATCGTGAACAGTAATTTTTTTTTTTTCCTTGACGTTCCCCGTCACCCACATGTTCTCTTATATGGAGGCGTGCATTCCTTGTCTATCGTGGGCCTCCTTGGCCCATGTGTGTCATGAAAGCAGGCTATGGGAGCCATGACCCTTATTGCTTCAAAAGGAGAAGAAAAGAATAAAAATAAAGAAAAGGAAGAAAGAAAAAGGAAAAAAAGAGAAAGGAGAAGCCGAGAGGGAAAGAAAGAAGGGAAGAAGAAAAGGAGGCGGAAGGGAAGAGCAGGGAGAATTCCAAGTTTCATACCGTCAAATCCTTAGGTACTTTCTTCTCCCGATCTTGATGTAAGTTATTTCCTTTCTTTTTCTCTTTCATTTATTGTAAATAAATGCCTAGAAATTTGTTTTGATTACCCTAAGTTTGGCTCTTTCTCCTTTTTTTTTCTTTCAAAAATCTATGTTCTAGGACACTCTTATTTGGTTGATTTTTTTTTTCTCCTTTTTTTTATTACATTTAGGTTATTCATTTGAGTTTTTGAAACCTAGATTCTAAGTTATCATCTTTACCATTTCTTCTTCTCTTCTTTTTTGTTTTTCTTCTTTTTTGTTTTGCTTTGTTCTTTAAACCAAGATTCTAGGTTGTAATCATTTTTTTTTCCTCCCCCCCTTTATGAAATCTCGATTTTTCTTTTGGTCTCTTCTATTTTTCTTTTCCCTTTTTTTCTCTTTTATTTCTTCTTTTAAAATCTTGCTATTATTGTATTCATCATTACTATTTTATTTATTTAAATATTTACCTTCTCTCTTTTTTTTGAAGTTGCTATTTTTGTTTCTAATTTATTTATTTGACACTTATTTCATTGTTTTTCTTTTTTCCTTTTTTTAAGGTGCATTTTGTACTTATTGGCCGTCATGTGAAATAAAGGGAGAAACACAGTGAAGAAATATGGGGGAAAAGAGAAAGCATTGCGAACACATAAGGGCAAATCATCCGAAAAAAGCAAGGGACTAAAAAGTTACAGGACTGTTCGCTTATTGGATTTAATGTGGTGGAAAAAGGGGGGTCCGCCCGACTTTGGATTGAATACCCAAAGATCGATGGTTGCCTCCTTTCTTCGCAATGAACTCATATGTCCAACTTTGGGTGCATAGGGCATGTATCTTGCTCTCTTTCTATCTCTTTTTTTTTTGTATAGTTTGTTTGTTTGTTTTTTTTTTTTTTGGAATTATGTTGGGTTGTTGGGTTTCTCCATTTGTCAATGTCAGGATGTATCAAGGATCTCCGTGTTCCCTTCTTTATTTGCCCTGATCATGGATGCTTCAACCATAGACCTTGAAGAAGAGATTCCATGGTATCTTAACCCTACAATTTGAGGATGATGTGGTTCTAATTACCCAAACAAGGGAAGAAATAAATGATAAGCTGAAATAAGGTAGTAAGTGTTGGAGTCAAGAGGTTTGAAAATTAGCAGATTAAAGACGAAACACATAGAGTGCAAATTTAGTGAACATGATAGCCTGGAGGAGGATTTACTTGAAACTTAAAAACAAAATATCATCTAGTGCCGCATTGTCATAGATTTCGTTATTAAGGCTCTACTTTACAATCACATGATGGATTTGAAGAGGATGTCTCAAGTAGAATGCAGGTTGGATCAAATGGAGACAAGCAAGCGAAGTATTGTGCAACCCAAGAGTTCCACTTCGATTGAAGGGATGATTTTATACAACAACGGTTAAACCTGCCATATTATATGGTGAAGAATGTTGGGCTACGAAGAAGCTACAAGAAGAGAGAGTACATGTGCCTGAGATGCATATGTAATGATGGATGTGTGAAAGTTAAAAAGAAATGGTAAAATTCGAAATGAATACATAAGAGGAAATTTGAGAGCCGCACCTATAAATGAAAAATTACAGAATGTAGCTTGAAATGGTTTGGAGATGCCCATCGGAGGTAGAAACAGACCTTGGATGAAAGGTTGAGATGCTATATGCACAAGGAAGTAGGACAAGTGGAAGGCCAGAGAAGACCTAGAGGGAAGCAATGAGAAGGGGCATGAAGGGTTGTGAAGCTGCATAGAGCTTAGCATTAATCAGAAATGAGTGGAGAAATAGGACTCACAAAGCCGACTCCAAATAGATGGGATATGGTTGTGATGATGATGATGATGCGCTAAAATTTAGTTTATATATTGGAGTTAAAGCCAGCTAGTTCATAGAAGCTTGAGGTTGTGTAAGTACCAACGCAATCATGAATTGGGCCGCCAAAATTTTCAATGTCTGAATGAGGAACTTTGGGAGGGTTATTATTATTATTATTATTATCAGTAAATGGTGACTTTCATTGGAGGGGAAGAAAAATTACAGTCAACCTAAGTGAGAAGCTTAGCAAACAAATAAACAAAAAAGTGGTTTTCTGGAGTGACTTGAGGGAGTCACTTTGTGATGGGACAAATGTTAAGATAGGAGGGATCTGAATCTAGAGATTAATCAATTCAATCAGAACTGTTGATTTTTGTGTGTAAACATAATTTCTTTTAACTGACACCATGTAGAGTTTAGGAATATAAACAGGGGCAGCTACTTTCTCCCGGGAATGCAATAATAGTCTTTGTCCAGATGAATAAGGAGTCCTTAAAGTTTTGCCCTAGAACCAAAAATCCGTAATCTATTAGCAATATGCATCCTTTCAGGTCAAGTCATGAGGGCACAAAGAAATAGGTAAGAATATATTTTAGGTGGAATCTGGGTTTGAAAATTTCTAGCTGTTTTCATTACCTTGGAAAATGGAAAAAATTCACTGTCAAAACAGATATCTGTATCTATTCAGCGTCTAAAACATGAGAGGTGGATATTTTACGGTCATTTGTTTAACTTCTGTTCTTTCTATTTTATCATTCTTGCATCCTGCCATTATCTTTATGCTTGAATTTGTCCATTAGAGAGCGTAGTCCTAAAAGTTGTCATTATTTTGGTGCCATTTTTATTGTAAAAAGCCAAAATGTTACCTTGGATTTACTTTTATTGCAGATACCTGATGACTATTATAGTTTAGGTTTTCTGCTTGCTTTACTTTTTTATTTTATTTTATCTCTTCTTTGATATTAGATCCTTGCTACAACTGTGTTTTTGCATCTTTTCTTAAAAAAAAAACTATTATACCATATTAGACATTTGCCTCTATGGATAATACACCCATACACACAATATAATTTAGTTGGATTGTGTTGTTTGTTGTTTCATTATTTCCTTTCTCTTAAATTGTTAGACCTTATGTTTAAAGAACCAATTTGTGATAGGCATCATGGCCATTGGTGCGATTAATGTGGTCCGAGGAACAAGGTCATCTGTTGAAGAGTTACTGCAAATATACAACCATTCTGAAAGGTATGGCAAGAGTTCTATTAATTTTTTTTCCTACACTCTTTTTGCAGAGAAATTACTGTAATTTCCCAATGATTCAAAACACATATGAAAGGACATCAGTTCGATAATAAAAGAGAGGAAATAGACAGTCCATCCATGGTTTTAGGTAGATAATCTGCCCGATACTCTTAACCTCTTTTTTCACAATTAAAATCTAAATTTCATCAGTAACTGAAAGAATTCCATCAGTGGTAGCAGTATCTCTTTACAACCTGAAAAAATAAGTTACAATTGAAGAAATTGCAACCATACACATGGAAAACTGATGGAAGCCACAACTGATGGTTCTATGAATATACTGGTTTGGTTTTTGACACAAAACCAGTCAATATTGAGGAAAACTGTAAGACTCTTCTATGATGGTCAGTTTAAAGAACATCTTACTAAATTCTTCTGAAAGTGAACTATCACAGGCTACAATGTCTAAAAAGCTTTCCGCATTTTACTAATTCTTAATATCAATGTTTATATCAGTGAAAATGCTTTAACAACCTTTACAATAATTGAGTAAGGAATCCTAATCTACCCCAACTTCCTAATTTAATTAGTTTTTTTCTCTTCTAAAAAACAGCTTTTAAAATAAAAGGATAGTGTACTAACTTGCACCCAAACCAATCCGTAAATAACCCTTGAGATTCTCCAATGTGATCTCTCTTTAATTGACTTCATATTTAATAGGTGGCTTGAAGGGGAGTTAAGCCTCTAAAAGAGGGGCAATATGACTTCTATTAATAGGCAAGATCTACTTCCTCTCTCTCTCGTACGCCCTCTTTCCCTCGCCTATTTTCTCTATCCTCCACATCACTCTATACTTTCTCACAGATCTTCCTCTCGTGCCTATTCTCTCCCCTCCACATCATCTCTGTTTTCTTTTTCTTGCAATTTTCTTTCCCACTCTCTCAACCTCCCATCTTCTTTCCTCTGTTTTGCTCTCTTCGTTGAACACTTGATCTGCCCATTTGACACATGTCCTCTTGACTCATGTGAGTCACCTCTTCTATCTTCTTCTATTATTTCTTCTTCTTTTATTCTTACCTTTTTTCCTCTGCATGTCTCTAGCTTCTTTCTTTTTTCTTTCCTTGAAAAATCAAGCGAAATTGTAGGGTTAAGCTACAAGATTGCATCATTCACCTCCCTTGAATAAGTTTGACCCCGAACTTTCATAGTAGTTCGATCATGAATTTCATCTAGGAAATAGTTTATTACTCGTTTTATTCTCGCAACGCCTGTTGAAATCCCCATATAGAATTGGTTGAGGTTTGTCATCCGCGGGTCCATCTTCTACTCGATTTGTAACCATGTCATCTTGAATGATTCCCTTGTTGTAGACATTGCACAGGGAGTCATACTTTCATCCTCATGGGTCATATTTGGGATCCCCATATGTCACACACCATGCGCCGCTCGCTCCACTTTCAATATTCATCCTCATGTTGATTATTGTTTTTGTTGTTGATTGAGGCTTGTAATTCACAAGAACTTGCTCTGACCCCAACTGTGCAGGCCAAACGTGATGCAATGTTGAATTCACTGCTCTGATTTTGACATAAAATCAATTAAAATCTTCGAGAAGACTTGCAGAGTTATTAAGAGTGGTTAGATTAAGGAATATCCTATCCAAATCCTCTACAAAAACCAAAGATTGACCTTAATCAACAAGGACAAAAATGCTTTGTGTTGTATTAATTTTCAAAAGCAATGTTTTCATCAATGAAACTGCTTTACATAGCCTTTACAATAACTGAATAAGGAATCCTAATCTAATCGATTTTCATAATTTAATTAATTTCTACTCTAAATAAACTTTCTTTGAAATAAAATGCTATTACTCTTTAGCTTTTGGTGTGTGTGACTCAAGACAATCTAGCCTTTACAATAACTGAATAATGAACACTAATCTAATTGAACTTCACAATTTAATTAATTTCTATTCTAAATAAATTTTCCTTAAAATAAAATGCTGTTACAACTTTTGGTGTGTGTGACTCAACACAAACCATCCCTAATTGACACCCAAGTTTCTCCAGTGGAATTTCTCTCTTTAATTAAATTCCTATTTAATAGTTGGCAAGAAGGGAAATTATGATTCATACAAAGTAGCAAGAATGACCTCTCTTGAGAGGCTAGATTCTCCACGTCCTCTCTCGCACTTTCTCTTTCCCTCACCAATTGTCTCTCCTCTCTTTATCCTCTTCGCCATCTCTTTACTCTCTTGCCTATTCTCTCTCCTCTCTCCCTTCAGGTCACCTCCCATTTTTTTGGTAGTTTTCTTTTTCTCTCTTTCTTTCAACCTTTAATGGAAACAAAAGTATCACCGGGGACGGGTTCTTTCAACCTCCTAGGGTGGTTGAAAGAAAGACAACCCACCAAAATCTTGAAATGTTGGCCTTCAGGATTCCGAGGCACTAAAAGCTCTCAAATTAGTTCCATAAATCGAAGCCAAATCTATACATTAATATGAAGCTATAATTAACCTTGGTAATAATTAAATAAAGAAAGCTAACCTAACACTACCTTATATTTTAACTAAAGAATTCCTAATTAAAATAATCCTTTTGTAAACAATAAATAAAATCCTAAATAACCAGAAGTCAAAACATTCAACAGAGAGAGAGAGAGAGAGAGAGAGAGTGAGAGTGAGAGTTCTCTCCTCTCCCTTGAGTCGTGTTTCAAATCAGTCCATTTTATTGAGCAGCATAAATTCAAGAAAATCCTTCCAAAATACAGAAATATTCAATACTTTTATTCGGGCATTTTGATTAATCTGATTTAGCGTATATTAGCATTTGAGCTTTCTCGATCTAAAAAATAGGTTTAAAGATAGAGTCTAGTTTTGATCTAGTTTAGGGCACCCAACAACAATCTCGATGTTGTCTCTTAACTCTTTGCTAGGGTTTGAATAATTTAAGGCCCAAAGGGCAAAGAGAATCAACGAATTAAGGTTGAGAATTAGAAATCAGAATCCCTGCAACAATACTAGATAAAATATGTTTTTATTTTATTTTATTTTATTTTATTTTATTTTATTTTATTTTATGGGTTTTCGATAGGAGAAACAAATTAAATTGAATTACCTGACGATAAGAAAAGTAGATAGAAAAGGTAAAGGATCAAGGGAATTACTCGAGGGAAGATAATTTGCTTCACACCAAACCGCACAAGGAAGAAGAATCGCTCTTCGGGTGAAAGAATCACTCTTTAGGTTGAAAACTCTTCACAAGTTTTCTAGAATTCGTACAAAGCAAAATTCATAAATTTCACTAATCATCCATTGTTCTAAAATTGTGTTTACAATGCCTTTATATAGGCTAAGAAACCTTTACTAAGCTTAAGAAATGAAAATAGAATGAGTCCTAATCTAAAAAGGAAACAAAAACCTACATTTGGCATCTAAACAAAATATTCGTGCGCAAATTCGATCGATCGAGATTGGAATTTGATTGATCGAGTTCCTTCAGCCATGAACTTTTTGCGCAAATTCGATCGATCGAGTTTATTTTGCGTTTTGACGACGAACCCTCTGGACGAATTCGATCGATCGAGAATTGCATTCAATCGATTGAGTTTGGGTAGAAACTCCATTTTCTTGCTCTTTTCTTTGTTTTTTTGTCTTCCTTGGCTTTCCGTGCATGCCTTCTCAATTTGTGGTTTTCTCATGTGGATGATCGGTTGATGTCCCCATCATCTATTATTGTATTCTGTTATTGGCAGTCCCTACAGATCCCAAGGCACTAAAAGCTCTTAAATAATTTTTAGGAATCAAAACTAAAATGCTAAATTGATGTGAAGCTTTAGATAGCCTAAAAATCAATTAAATAAAGATGCCTAATCTCACACAACCTTCTATTTAAATTAAGGAAAAGATTTAAAATAGCCCTCTAGTAAACAATAAATAAATAAAGATGCCTAATCTCACACAACCTTCTATTTAAATTAAGGAAAAAATTTAAAATAGCCGTTTGGTAAACAATAAATAAAGTTCTAATATTAGTAAAAGTTCGACCTCGAACTTGCATGATAGTTCAAGCATGTACTCTCTGAGGGGTTCACTTCCTTGGTGAACCTTTTCTCCTCTTCCTCTTTATCTTCACGATGATGTCGTGTGTAATTCCTGTGTCCTCGTAGATGTCGTATAGGGAATCAATTTCTTCATCATCTTGTAAATCATATATGGGATCTCCATATATATTACATTCCATGCATCGTCCACTCCACTTTTTGACATGGTTGCCCCACCTTATTGATCTTCTAGGGTCGCGATTATTTGATCAAACTTCTTTCTATGATTGAAACTTCCTTTGATACCAAATAAGATAACTGAAAGTAGATACCCTCAAGGGCATTTGTTTTTTTTTTTTTTTTTAAATTTTAGAAATCAACTAACTTCTAGAAGATTAAGATCTAACCTCCTAGGGTGGTTAAAGAAAAATAATCTGCCAAAAACTTGAAGCGTGGCCCTTCCCAAGCACACATGGAATTGGTCACTGAAAATGATGCCTTAAAAGCTCTCAAATAATTTTTGTGAGTGATAAATTTTTTTTTGTTGATATGAGGCCTAAAAAAGCCTTGAGAATAATTAAATAGGAAACCCATTTAACAAACTATTCTAGTTAAAGAACCGTTAATTTAAAATAATCCTCTCCTAAATAATAAATAAAGTCCTAAGCAACAAAAGTCAAATCAGTCAACTAGCATTAATAAACCTAGCTAACTCAATGCCTGGCACAATAGGATATAAATCCACTAGAGATTGATGAGATTTAATTTTCTCTCTTCTTTCTTAAGTGATATTTTCACGTGCTTTGGAGATCATGTTGTGGCACATGATCACTAACAAATGATGACATTTCACATTGTGACATTTGTTAGGGTTCCTCTCTATAGTGATATCTCTCTCTTGGCTTATCTCTTCAATTCTTTTCTCGTCTTCTCTCTTCTCGTAAATCTCTTTTTTCTTCTTGCTTCCTCCATAACTTCATGTAATGACCCCCTTTAACACCACATGAGCCTCTTCCTTTTCTTCTCGATGTTCCTATTCTTCTATTGCTTCATCATCTTGATTTTCTTCTTTTATTTGCAATCTATTATCTCCCCACGTCCTCAATTTCTTTTGCTTCTTCCTCCTTTAGGGAGCCCTATCAAGATTATAGGATTAGGATTTCAATAAGATTCTTGGTTACTTCATTATTGATCAGATTCTTTGTCGCACTACTTTTGGTAAGTTTCTTGATTGCATCGTTCCTTTTTTTTGTTTTTGATCACATCCTTGGTGTGGTGCACATCAGCCTCCTAACTTCTTTCCTCTCTGTTTTGCACCCTCCATGTAGCATGCATGGGTCAAAATATCGTTTGATAGCGATACGCATCGGACGATACGTATCGGTTTTGGACCTCATCGATGCGGTACATTCAAAGTACCGTATCGGTGCCTCCCATATATAAATCAAAAATATCGGATGATACATTGGAATGCATCATCCGATACCGATACGTATTGGTTTTGGGGCTGGACGATACGTATCGTTTTTCCGATATTTTAACCCATGGTAGCATGTGATCTACCCATAAAAAAACGTCTGCTTGAATCGCATAAGCTTGTTCTTCTTTCTTCCCAATTTCCTCCCCATGTCTCAAACTTTTCCCTTCTTTTTCCTCCCCTCACAAACCTTAGGGAAATCATAGGATATGGAATTGGATTAAAGATTCTCTTAATGTCCCTCTTCGACTTCCACTGAAGGGAGATTATTGAGAATTATTTAGTCAATATGCATTAAGATAGTAGAATTCTGTAAGAATTAGGGTTTGGTGTTATTAGGTTTTGAGAGAATGTATTAGGTTTAGGGTTAGAGAAAGAGCAAAAGGAGAGAAGAGCAAATATAGAGAAGGCTTAGTGAGTACAGAGGTCCTCACTAGCTTTTCTACTAAGATAAGGAATCACCTACACGGACCCAATGACACTACATTCACACATTACATTATAATATAATCCCAACTACAACCATCTAATATGCTAACACTCCCCCTCAAGCTGGAGCATGGATATCCAACATGCCTAGCATGACAACCACATCACGAAGAGTACTAGACCCAACAACCTTAGTCCATATAGCTGCCAGCTGTTGGGAGGACGTAATATCAATAAGCTCAAAGGACTTACCCTAAACCTTTTCTCTGACAAAGTGAATATCGACTTCAATATGCTTTGTCCGTTCGTGAAGTACAAAATCTGAAGCAATCTTTTCAGCACCTTCATCATCCCAATGAAGTGGTATGGACTGCAAATGGGAAAACCTAACTATTTGACTGACATTGGTTGTGGACTTTTTGATTTGTTTGCCTTTAGTTGAACCTTTGACCTATGTGTGATACGACCTTGGCCGATCTTTGTTAGTGATAACTTGTATATATATACTAGTGGACCCTGCATGTGCCAACCATTCAACTTTGATGACACTATTGCAGGTGTTGGACACCATCAAAGTCAATTTTCACGCTATTTCACATCAGGTCTTTTGATCATGGCCTTCAAATCTGACGGCTTAGATAATCTTTCTCACATGATCTTTTGATCAGGGATGTCAATCTTTTCCACATGATCTTTCTATTATTGATAATTGATTGATTTGAATTAGACGATGGAGATCATTTGTCACCTCAATCTTCCACACAAAGGATCTTGAGACTCTGAGTGTATTATCGACGGTCAGTTTTTTATTTCAATTGGCACAAATCTCAAAAAAGTGATTAAAAAATCATATGGAAACACCATGCGGACAAATGATTTTTGGCTACTTTTTAGGATGTGCGCCACCTAGAATAAGAAACTTTCCATCTGATGAGAATCTCATGGTCGTGCAAAATTGATGTGAAAAACGATATCATTCGCCTGATTCAAAACAATCAAACATAATGCATCTTAGGTTATTTCTCCAAGAATAAGAACATGAAGATTTGTGAAAGGGTGATAAGGAGATTTGCGAGGATAAGAACTACTTAAGTGCGAAGGGAAAAGTGATTTACCGTTGGTTTGGAAGATGATTGAATGGGTGATTTACCCGAAATCTTAGAACTCGTAGAGGGGCTAATTGTCATTTCCCTACAAAAAAACACTGTAAGGAAAAAAAAACCTTGAGATTCTAGCGAGGATCATGGGTGAAAAAAAAAGATTTTATTCGAGTTTATTTTTTTAAAAAACTCGATAATGTCGCATTGTATTGTCGAAAAATGAAACTACTGATTTCGATATAAAAGTAAAATTTCACCATTTTTCTACAAAACTTGAGTTATCAAATAGGCTCTAAATGCAGATAGAAATAAAAAAAATTTATAAAAAAAGAGATACAATTTAGTGATAAAAAAATAAAAAGTTCTCAAACCTTAAAGAATACAAATAGAAAAAAAAAGAACAAAGGAAAAAAAGCAATTTTAGAAATAATAAAAACACTCTGAAATCCTAAAAAACACAAATAGAAATAACACAAAAAAAGTCTTAACACAAATATTAAAATTGTTGATTCTTAAATGAGAAATGGGCATATACGTCCGGGCGTAGCCTTCCAGGGCTACACCAGGACGCGAGATCACATGGAATGTGGTATGGTCAATCCAAAACAACACGCGTTTTGGGTTGATCAGTCATGGGACATGTGGTTTTAAAAAAAAATTATTTTTTTGATTTTTTTTACCTTTGTTTGATGGGTCAAAGATAAGATGACACCAAACCAACTTGGTGCATTGATTTTGAGTACCTTTGTCTCATTTTCAACAGTCGCTATGTATCAGGTTAGACCCAATTTTTTTGAGTTATACCTAATCAATCTTATCCAAGTTGTTGTGGCATCTGATCCTCGTGATGGGTGCCACATGATGATCAAATGGTTTGGATGTAACACTTAGGGATACTACCAGATAGAGAGTCCCGTTCCTCAAATAAAACATATTACAAAGTACTTGGATCGGTGGTGAAAAAAACATGTGTCGCTTGAGGAGAACTTTATGATCAACAAGTTTATTTTTTTGGTAGATGAAAATTTTTTAGCGAGACATGATGATGGAGGGAAATATAAGTTTCATTACACCAAGACATACTCTTAAATTTGGTTTTGAGTACCTTTAAAATACGCCCATTGAATCTTTGAGAGCGCTCACACTAAAAACCAATTGACTGCTTTGAAACGGATGATGGAGATTATTTTTTGTCTCAATCTTCTACACATTTGATCTCTAGATCATGTGCGCACGGTCAGACTTTGATTTGACGTGACCCAGATCCCAGAAAGCTGATCGAAAAATCACATGGCATTCATCACATTCAAACTTGATTTTAGAGTAAGGGTTTGAGATATATGACATATGAAGTCAAAATCTGGTTAACTCCCATGATCTTGAGATCCATTGTGTGGATATTGGAACGAAAAAAATCTCAATCATTCTAAGTAGTCAATGGGTTTTAACTTGGGGGCTCTTAGAAATTTGGTGGTCATATTTAAAGGGGGAGCTACAACTTGCACCCAAAAATTGTACTGTGGTACACAATTTTAAAAGAAAGGCTTAGTATTTTTGGGTGTGCCACATGGAACACCATCTAAGCAATCTGATTTGAAGGTTGTGATGCAAAGCTCATTTGTATAAAAGATTGGCACGAAACGCAATCTCTGTCATCACATTTAACACATTCAAAGACCATAGATTCAATGGTTGACTGTGTTAAATCAGATGGTAGAGATCGCGTTTCCTGCCAATCTTTGGCACGAAAGATCCTTAAATCATGCCCTCCAATTTAGACGGATTAGATGGTGTTCAAAGTGGCACTGATCTAAAAAATATCAAGTATTTGTTTTTAAACCATGTGCCATGATACAAATCTCGCGTGCAAGTTGTAACTGCCGACACCCATTAAAGGTAGGGTACCTCTAAACGTGCCCACACATTCTCTGAAAGCGCCCACGTCCCAGACACCTTGAAAAAGGACCCTTGAATCATATGACACACATCACACACAACCGTGATTTTAGGGCTATTGTTTTTGGATTTGTGACATGTGGAATCATAAACTAACCATTTGATAGCGCTATGATCTCAAGATCTATTTTTTAGAAGATGGGTAAAAAATGATCTTTATCACCTGATTCGAAGGAATCAATGTTTACTTAAAGGTACTCTTTGTTTAACCTTGGGAACCCTTCAAACCCATTGACTTTGTGGAATCAGATGATGGAGATCGTTTTTCACCCCATCTTTAGTACAATGGATCTTGAGACCATTGTATCACCATCGAATGATGTCACTGATCACAATGCAATGGTCCTAAAAATCACGTTTGAGCGTGATTTGTGGCATATAATTTTCGGGTCACTTTTTGAGTATTCGTGTCTCATGTAACCAACAACTGATTTTTGATGGTACGCTTGTGGTCTAAAGATCCATTGTGTGGAAGATCTGAGATCTGGGTGAATACAATTTCCATCGTCTTATTCCAAGAAGTCAACTGGTTTCAAGGGTTTCAGACGTTGGCACTTTTAGTAACTTGTTGGTGTGAATAGAGGGATTCTTTGGTTTTCACGAGCTGATAGCAGTTTAGTGTAGTTGCACACTTTAGCGGTTTGCTAACTTACACCTAGTCTTTGTCCTATGTAATAGAAAGGAAGAATATTCCTTAGGTGAGAAGGAATCAAGTGAGTACCAATTTTGAATTCCTGTCTCTCTCTCTCTCTCTCTCTCTCTCTCTATATATATATATATATATAAGTGTTTGTGTCCTCGATGTTGGTGTGCATGCTCAACATCGAACCGCTCAAACCGCCCTAGTTTTACGCTTCTTACTAAATTATGTGAAACACAAAATTATATTGAAATATGCATTATAATATATATATATATATATATATATATATATATATCGAAAGGGAAAGGAAGAGTCCAAAATTGGTTCTCAGTTGATTCCTTTACATCTAAAGAATTTTCTTCCTTTTTATCGCATAGGGTAAAACCTAGGTGTAAGTTAGCAAATCTTAAAGTGTACAATTACACTAAATTGCTAACACGTCTTGAAAACTAACGGGGTACCTCTATTCGCGCCAACAGGTTACAGAAAGCCCTAGCATCCTTGAAATCGATTGACTTCTCAGAATCGTCAATTTACTTCTCGGAATGAGGCGATGGAGATCGTTTGTCACCCTGATCTTCCACACAATGGATCTTTAGACCATGAGCGTACCATCATACGATCAGTTTTTGATTACATGGGGCATGGATACCCAACAAGTAGCCCTAAAATCATATGGCACACATCACGCTCAAACATGATTTTAGAACCATTGTTTTGGGATCTAAAATAATAAAAAATGGACCGTTTGATGGTAATATCATGGTCTCAAGTTCCTTTGTACTGAAGATCACAGTGAACAACGATCTCCATCATCTGATTCGAAGAAGGCAATGGGTTGGAAGGGGTTTCGGACATTGGCTCTTTCAGTAAACCGGTTGGCGCGAATAGAGATCCCCAAACCAAAGAGTACCTTTAAATGGGAGCTACAACTTGCACACGAGATTTGTACCGTGGCACTTGGTTTAAAAACAAAGACTTGATGTTTTTGAGATCAGTGCCACCCGTTTGAATTGCCATGATTTAAGGATCTTATGTGGCAAAGATTGACATGAAACATGCTCTCTATAATTTGATTTAACACAATCAACCATTGAATCCACGAACGGTCTTTGACTGTGTTAAATCAAATGACAGAGATAGTGTTTCCTGCCAATCTATGGCACAAATGATCTTTGAATCATGGCCTTCCAATCATATAGCATAGATGGTGTTCCACGTGGTACAAATCTAAAAAATCCTAAGTCTTTCTTTTTAAACCGTGTGCCACAATACGAATTTTGTGTGCAACTAGCCTCCCCTTTAAATACGAGCACCAAATCTTTGAGAGCCCCCATGTGAGAACCTATTGACTACTTTGAATTGACATTGTTTTTCATTCCAATCTTTCACACAATGGATCTCAAGATCATGAGAGTTACCATCGTACGATCAGAGTTTGACTTCACATGGCATAGATCCCGAAAACTTACCTTAAAATCAAGTTTGAATGTGATGAATGCCATGTGATTTTTCAATCACTTTTTTTGGAATCAGTGTCACGCCAAATCAAAATCCGATCGTATGATAGTACGTCCATGATCTAGAGATCAAATGTGTGGAAGATTGGGACGAAAAACAATCTCCATCATCCGTTTCAAACTAGTCAATGGGTTTTTATTTTGAACGCTCTTAAAGATTCAGTGGGCGTATTTTAAAGGTACTCAAAAGTCAACCAAATTTGAGGGCATATCTCTTGGTTTTATGGAACTTCTCTTTCCCTCCAGCGTCAAGTCTCACTAAAAAGCTTTCATCTATTTAAAAAAAAACGTTGTCAATCATAAAGTTCTTCTCAAGCAACATTCACATGTCTTCACCATCGATCCAAGTACCTTTTTTATAATATATTTTATTTGAGGCCTGAGAATATACGTCTAATAGTAGCCCTAAGTGCTACGTTCGTACCATTTGAGTACTATGTGACACCCATCACGAGGATCGGGTGCCAAGACAACTTGTATAAGATCGATCAAGTATCACCCAAAAAATTTGGGTTTGATCCGATACTATTGACCGTTGAAAATGTGGTTAAAGGTGCCCAAAATCAATGCACCAAGTTGATTTTGCGTCACCTTATCTTTGACCCATCAAAAACATATATATTTTTTTTAAATCACATGTCCCGTGACTGATCAACCCAAAACGAATGTTGTTTTGGATGAATCATGCCACGTGACATGTGACCTCCCGTCCTGGTGTGTAGCCTAAGGCCCGGAACATATCTTCCCATTTCTCATTTAAGAATCAACAATTTTAACGTTTGCATTAGATTTTTTTCATTTTGTTTCTATTTGTGTGTTTTAGGATTTAAGAGTTTTTTATTTTTCCTAAAATTTTTTTTTAAATTTCCTTTTTTTGTTTCTATTTGTATTGTTTAGGATTTTATGGTTTTTTATTTTTTAAATTTCTAAATTGCATTTTTTTTTCTTTTTTTTTTTTTAAAATTGCTATCTTCATTTAGGGCCTATTCGACAACTCGAGGTCTATAGAAAAATCAGTGAAATTTCATTTTTATATTGAAATCAGTATTTTCGTTTTTCGACAACACCATTGGACCCACATTATTGAGTTTTTTTAAAGAAAAAACTCAGATAAAATCTTTAAAAAAATTCCCCTTGTGATCCTGGCTAAAATCTCAAGGGTAAATCACCCATTCAATCATCTTCAAAATTAAGTGAAGGTAAATCGCCTTCCCATTCGCCCTTAAGTAGTGCTTATCCTCTCGTATCTCCTCATCACCCTTTTGCAACTCTCCCTCGTTCTTAAAGATACAACCCGAGATGTTTTCTGTTTGAATGTTTTGAATCAGACGAGCGAGATCGTTTTTCACCACAATTTTTCACACAATGGATCTCAAGACTATGAGATTCTCATTAGATAGTATGTTTCTTATTCTACGTGGCACACATCCCCAAAGTGGCCTATAATCATATTTTAGCGTGATGTGTGCCTCATGACTTTTTAATCCTTTTTTCAGATTTGTGCCAATTGGAATAAAAACTGTCTGTTTGACGGTACACTCAGTCTCAAGATCCTTTGTGTGGAAGATTGGAGTGAAAAAAATCTCCATCATCTAATTCAAATCAATCAATTGTCGATAATAGAAAGATCATGTGAAAAAGATTGAAGGCCACGATCAAAAGATCTATGTGGGAAAGACGATCTAAGCCGTTAGATTTGAAGGCCATGATCAAAAGATCCGATGTGAAACCATCACCTGAAATAGCGTCATCAAAGTTGAATGGAAAATTGAGTGTTTACTATTCAGGCCTTTTATATGAGCAACAGAAATTAATTTTGGAGATTTACATCGTAGTCATTCATTTCCTAAAGAAATGACTCCCACGTGCATTGCACGTGCAGGGTCCACTACCATGCATATGAGATAAGTGTTATGAGATTAGGTAGCATGGAGGGTGGTGTTGAACACTAAAGACCTCACTTATTTCTACACATAATATATAAAATTTATATCTATATATATATATATGAATGTACAGTGAGTAATGTGGTTGTATGGGTGATGGTCCATAGCAAATCACCCCACCCTTTGTTTTAAAAAAAAAGAATATTAGAATTCGGGTACCACAAGTGGCAAATGTATTCCACTTAGTGGGAGTGCCACATGGCACTCTCCCATCCCCTATAAAGAGGGCTCTCGTGAGCTCTCTTTCCCACAACATCTATCTCTCAGGCTCTCTCTCTCCGCCATACCTCTCATCCCCTCTTTCTCATGATCCACCCCCGTACAACACGTGATGGTGTCACCGCAGCGGTTACACTGTGAGGAATAAGAAAAAGAAAAGGAGAAAAAGAGAAAAAAAGAATTCTCGAAGAAACGACCTGAACCCGAGTCGATCTACGCGCCAAAACGATGTCAAACCTGTGCCGAGCTGCGCCGAATCTGTCGAAACAAATAGGTGCATGGACATATCCTCAAATCTACTTGCTTTCCTCTAAAATCCATGTAGATGTGATTGGTTTTGTTAAAATTAAGAACAGAAAGAAAGAAGACAGAAGATTGGGATTAAGAGATTCGTTCGACCACGAGGTCAAACCATTGATCCCAATGGTGAACTGTTGACTCGGGGAGTGGCCTGCTGCATGGGCACTAGGCTACAATGTCGAACTGCCCCAAGTCGAGGGCTATGGGCCTTGTGTGGGGGTCTAACTTTGACCTCCTTTTCTACTATATGTTGGCATCTTTGGTCAGAGGTCTAAAGAGGGACTCCCCATAATTCATGGCCCTCTATTGATCAGAAGGATCTGATCGTATGATCGATCAATGAATAAAATAATAATCTAATTTAAAAAATGTGCATCGTATTGTAATCTTAATCTTTGGGCACATGCACATGAAAATCGATGAAAATTCAAACCAATCTTTGAAGTGTGACCTATAGTTTTTCTTAGTGCCCTACCTACCTCAGGTACAATTTCATCATGATCAGATGCGTGGAAAATGAGCTCCTATATGATGTTATTTTCAAGAACATGGGTTGACTAGAAATTTCATGATCAAAACAAACTAATCAGGTCTCAACCAAAATCGAAGCTAGTAGTGTTTCAATGTACTAGAAATATGTACCGGACCCGATGAGCCAAAATCTGACTCGATGAGTCAAAATCTCACTCGATGAGTCAAAGTCTGACTCTATTTCCCTAGATATCCGTGTAACCTCGTGACTGTTTAAACATATCAATACATTTGAATGTATCGACGATACATTCAATCGAAGTAGGATCGAAATGTCCGATCTACCGATACGCGATCGATTGAATCGACGTGTATTGGACGATATTTTGATCCATGCTTAGATTGCTCATACGAAAGCCGTCAAGAAGCAGAATCCAACATATCAGTGGTCGATATCGGTCTGTTCAATGCGATCTACACAATGGAACCGAAATCATCAGATTTTGATGTCGTTTGTGAAAAAATCAACTATTGACCCATGGACTTCAGGGGCTACCCGCATTGGCCAAAACTCCTTCTGTGAGTGCAAACCATATATCATTTGAAAATGGGCACGACAATGACTCTTCACCATATTTCGTCATCCATATTGTTTATTTCTACACTTGGTAACAACACACCATTGCTCTCTTCACCACCATATTTATCCCCCTGAAGAGGGCACGACAATGACTCCCCCTGAAGCTTGGTAAAGGGAGTGTCTTCAAAAAAGGTAATATCAATCGTGACAAAGAATTTCGTTGAGGCAGGTTCATAACATTTGTACCCTTTCTGAAATTGAGGGTAACCAACAAACATGCATCGAGCGACTTTCGGATCAAGTTTAGTGCGATGCACAAGAGGAATATGAGTGAAACATAGAAACCCAAACTGACGAGGAGGAACCAGAAACAAAGGTCCTTCTGGACACAACATTTTGTATGGTGACATGCCATTAAGAACTGGAGTTAGCATGCAATTGATCAGAAGGATGGAGATAAGGACAACCTCCCCCATATATTTTTTAAGGACTTTCATCCCCATCCCCAGAAGAAGAGAATGAGGAACTTAAAGAACATGACGATTTTCTTCTTTCGGAGACTCGACTCTGTTGGGGAGTGTAAGGACAAGTGGTCTGCTACTCAATCCCATGGGTACGAAGTTTCAATTTAGTATTCCCCACTATTGTCGACCAAAGTACCTTTACATGCACATGCAGCTGAGTTTGGACCAGCTGATGATAGGCAGGGAAAATAGATGAGAGTTCATCCCTAGTTTTCAACGAAAATAATGTGGTATATCTGGTGCAATCATCTATAAATGAAACAAAGTATCAAAATCCATGCACATAAGCAACTGGAGATGCATCCCAAATATCAAAAGGTATTAATTGAAAATCAACAATATTTCTATTTTCACTTCTTGGATATGAAATTCTACAATGTTTGGCAAGTTCACAAACTTCACTCTTAAAAGAAGACATAACGTACTTCTGAAAAATTTCTGGAAACACTAATTGTAAATGGGAAATAGGTAGATGCCCACAACGGGCATGCCACAATTGGATCTCCTGCAAAGTAGCACTCACCACAATACGTCTCTGATTACTCTATAGCCCCTGGAAGCTCGAACAGGTAACCCATGTTCCTCACGACCATGACCAAATGTCCTCCTGGAAGTGAAGTCCTGGAAAACACAGTGAGAAGGACAAAAAATTACACTAGAATTAAGACTTTTGTGTAATTTTACTAATGTACAACAAATTTAAAGGCATTTTTGGAACAAGTAAAGTAGAATTAAGATGTAAACTACCAAGCTGGATGACCCATTGATATTTCACAGGGACGAGATCCATCCGCAACATGAATCTAACAACTATCAATAACCCTAGAAATAGAATGAACAGATTTGACATACCAATCATATGATCCGTAGCCTTAATCTATGGTTCAAGGGGATAGAGATGATGAAGAGACATGGGCGGATCTATAGGTACCTGGCTCAGCCAAGTGAGAGGAAGCCTGAGAATTCGTAGCGCACCAAAGCAAGCTTTGAAGGTCCTGATACTCTTTCTGACTAAGAGTAATCTAGTCAGAAGCAGTAGGTGCAGGGACTAGAGGAGTTGGTGCTGCAATAGAACTGTCACTTCGTCACTAGCTGACTGGAAAGCATGAGCACTTGGGAGAGATTTTGATTTTCCATGGAGATCCCAACAAGTATCAATGAGATGCCGTTTCCTTCCACAGTGAGTACACTTGAGCTTTTCCTTCTCTCTAGAGAGGCCACCACGACCTCAGTCTCCTCGACCTCCAAATCTCCTCCCCCCTCTATGAAACTCAGAAAAGAGAGGAGAGCAGATCTCTCAACTCTCAAGTCTCAAGAGCATCACTAGTAGAGCCACCATGCATTAACTGTCTTCTACTTTCCTCTTGTTGAAGTAGAACAAAAACCGTTCCAAGTAGAGGGCACCCCTCTCTGCTTAGGATATCTGCCCTGTTGGCTTCATGCTAGGAATTAACACCCCTCAGTAAATAAAAAACTTTCTTCCTCTCAGCTACCTTGTGAGCTTTTTTTTTTTTTGATAACCTACCTTGTGAGCTTTTCCCATACATGAACTACATAGTTCATTCTGTTGATACTAAGCTAGCTCATCCCACAACGACCTTTTCTAAGATACACACATTCACTCTCTCTCTAGCTTTTCCCATACATGAACTACATAGTTCATTCTCTTGATACTAAGCTAGCTCATCCCCCAACAACCTTATCTGCGTATAATAATCTCTAAGAGATCTTTCTCCTTGGTGGAGGTTGCTAATCTTATCAATCACTTGACACATCTTAGCCAATTTTCTGCTGATAATAGGCTTCATGGGCAGCTTCCCACAACTCCTTAACAGTAGATAAAATCATAAACGACTGGCTAATCTCGGGTTGCATAGAAGGTTATAGAGGGTGATCAGATACCAATTTTCCGACTCTCAATCCCCCATACTTGGGATCAGTTCTGTTGGCCTTCTAATGGTGCCATTGGTATAACCTAACTTCTTCTTAGCCTCCAAATACATATATGCGGATTGCGACCAAGACATAATTTTTTGCGTCGAACTTAATAGTGGTAATGATGCGGGACGGAAACCCTTTGGGTTCGTAGAATTTCGGTAAGTAAATCACACGAGATCCGAATAGGGTGTCCAATCCGAAGCGCAAGTCCCGTTAGATTTGAGGCGGGATCGGGCCTAGAGATAGGACTTTAGCTTTTCCAGGTTTAGGCGCTCGTCTTCGATCCGATGTAGATTCATGGCTCGAACCAGGGTTGCAGAATTAGATTATGGGTTTGTAATAGGTTTTGGTTTTGTAACAGGTTTAGGGTTTTCGGTTTATGGTTTGGAAAATGGGTGTTGGCTATGTTTGATTTATGGTTTCAAAAGGGTTTAGGTTTTGGGAAAGCAGGGAAACAATTAGGCTAAGGTTTTAGAAAACAATCACAGATCGAGAAACAACAAATAGAACAGAGAAGATGACAATGGCTTTGGGAATCACTCCCTTGGCCTCACACCAAACCCATCTTAGACATAGAATATTCAAGCATAAAAGCATTCAAAATATTCAATAACTAATTAAAAGGTGCTTACAAGCCTCTATATATAGGCCATCAATAATTAATTTGAAATAAAAAGAGTCCTAATAGAAATAAAACGAAAACAGGCAGTTTTCCCATAAAATTAAAATTATGCCGGTTGAAATTGCGTTGTGTGCGAGATGTCACACAGCGCTGACAATTACCCGGAGATGTCATAGCGCTCACATCGTCACAGCGCTTGGGCTGTCCGGTGTTAGCGCTGTTCTTTGTCCGTTTCTTCCCTCTCTCCTCTGAGCTTCCTCTACGCTTCTTCCTTGCTGGCTTGCTTCGATTGGCCCAGTCACGATGCAAATATGCGGATCTAAATTCCCTGTCAGGTAACCTGAAGACCATCTGACCTTTTGACATTGCTTCCCACACTAACCATTTTTTCTTCCATCATAAAAGACTTCTCCCCACACTAACCTTTGTTTCTTCCATCATAAAAGGAGGCACTCGAAACATAGTGGAGGGCTGTTTTCATACACTAACAGCCCCACAACAGCCACAGTATATCTGCTGATTATACAATCGGCCCACAAATGTTTTTATACAGCCACTACTAACCAATTCCAGCACTATTCCAACACCTATTTCTGCCAACACAAGCTGCTGTTGAGGATTTCACAGTTTTTATATCACCGGCACACATGAAAACACTCACAACTTCTTTGATACTTTATGAACAAACAAGAAAACATTCTGTGGATGAAGGGAGAGAAACTGATCAAAAATGGATAGGTCTCCCCCTTCAAAAATCTCAGAGGCTGGAGCCTCAGAAAACTGTGAAGAGGCCCAAAAACGAAGAGGGCAAATAAAATAAAAACAATTAAAACCGCACAATCTACAAAAACTGACCTTGGATCTAGGTGCTGCAGATGATTCCGGTCCTAAGTGATGTAACTCTGGCTGTCGGCAGTTCCCCTACTTCAAAATCCGTTAAGATGGGCGATGGGGGGTTTCCGGCAAAGAACCCCATTATTTAGAAAGCTGCGGCCCCCAAACACTGTGCATCCAATAATTTAAAAGTATTAGGATGCAATTTCGATCAAAACCTTAAAAAATTGGAATTTTGAGGTCAAAGTTTGACCCTGCTGACGCCAGCTTGACCTCAGCAAGCATTGGGAATGACGTCAGCCATCAGCTAACCGAACCTGTGCTGATGAGGAAGGAGAATATAATGAAAAACCCCCAGAGTCGCCAGATAATTTTCAGTTGCTTCAGAGTCAATGACCCAGCAAGAAGTGGGTGAGATAGTGGCAGCACATGCGGAAGCACTTGAAGAGCTACACAACTGCAATACCAATGTCTGACAATCCTTTGCACCCCCACTTTGACAATTATAAGAGTCTGAGACATCTCCACTAATTCGAGGTAGCTTGTACATACTCACGGAACCAAAAACAACCAGTAAAGCATCATAACAAACAGCAGCCATAGCTTCAAATTTCAGCAATCTTTCAACAAATAGGAGATGGGCAATCCACAAGGAAGGGTAGCAGCAGAGATAAATTGTCTAGCAGCAATAACAGAAATATTAGAACCTTGAATACAACACTCCATCACTGCCTAGTATCAGGGAAAAGGACATATCAATCGATCCCAGCAGCCACACCAATCGAAAAAATTGTATCAAGGAAGGACTGTTGCTTCAAGCAGATACCGATATATTCCAATAGATTCCAGCAACGGATAAAAGATAAGTTCTTGTGCAGAGGTATAGAGAGCAACGAATAACTATGAAAGAACTTGACAGCACCATCCGTAAACTAGGCTTCTCACTCACTCCGGCAAATAATGATATAAAACTGTAGTAGAATCTCAGAGGCAGGACTGTTTGAACCATAATCATGCGAGACCATCAAGTTGTCAGAGATAGAATTCATTAAGGAGATAGAATTCATTAACAGGCTGCTGGTCTCAACTTGCAGCAAACTGGAGTTAAACACATAATTAGTTCTGAGATCTCCAGTCCATGTGAAAAACGAGATTCATAAATCCCTTCGAATCATGCCAACATTAGCTTAAATGCCCATGGTAACTTCACAAAAGAGGCTGGGAATGAGATTCAATCAAGATGGATATCTCTTGGTGGTCATCTGAGGTCAAGTGTTTAAGTGGCTGACGTCAATAAGAATAGGAGTGGCTGACGGTGATTGACTCTAATATCGACGCAAGACAATGACTCTAGACTACGTGAATGATGATGAAATGCTAGTTTGCCAAAATTAAACTTAAATTAATTAAGCAAAAATCTCAAAATACCCGCGATACCTTAGAGTTTCGTAGATTTCCGTTTGAGTGATCACGTTAGATTCGGGTAGGGTCCAATCCGATGCACTAGATCCGTTAGCTTCGTGGAAGGGGAATCCTAGAGATAAAACTCTAGCATCTTCCAAATTAGGGCGCTCGCTCGCAGATCCAAGGTAGAATAAGTGGTTCCCTCAGGTTTATTGAATCAGATCGGTTTAATGGTTTAGGCGACATCTAGGGTTTGTGATTTTCGGAATATTCAAAGATTACTGGTTGAAATAGGTTTTATCGGATCGGTAAGTAAAACAGAGAGTAGATAAACAAAGAGATAGAGATAGGAGTTAGGAAATTGTGGGCTTCGCACCCTTGGCTTCACACCAAACCCTTCACGGGAAAGAAGATTCACTCTTCAACATAGCTCATCTCAAGCCGAAGCAAATATCTCTTGATTCATCAATAATCAATCCCTCCAAAGCCTTACAAAAGATGTTTTATAGTAATCATAAACAAACAAAACCCTAAAACAGAAAATTACTAAACTACCTTAAAGTAATTATGTTCGAAATAAAAGAAAAAATCGAAATTCCGTCTTTTGGCTGAGTTAACTTCCTCACTGGATCGAAAATTGATCGATCGATTTAACTTTCGATCGATCGACTGAGAAATAATAAATATCTCCAAGATTCTGCCCCCAATCGATTGATCGAAAGTTTGGAACCGATCGATCGACTGGGAAGAATAAGTTCGCCAAAAGACCCTGACCTCTGTCCACAATCGATCGATCAAATGCCTGGGATCGATGGATCGATTGTGTTGGTTCTGGTTCCCCTTTCGTTTCTTTTTGCGCTGGAAAATTTATTGCGGCCCAAATCCACGACTCTTGATCTTGGCGTCCCCCGTCATTCTCCTAGACCCAAAATGTTTCATCACCGATGAAACACGTATGTAGTACTGATCAAGTGTATTGGGACTCAAACGGTGGAAATCCTTGCAACTAACCAAGACAATCTCGACATCTGGTAACATATGAGTTTCATCTCGGTCGATTGTATCAGAGTGCACACTATAAACCTCTCCTTGACAAACCAAATAACCTGGCTCGCCAACCCACTCTACGAAACATTTATAAAGCTTCTCATCAACTCTCCCGGACCTGTAGGAATTTATCCCCGATGAAATATGATCGCGATATCGGTCGAGAATACAGGAACTCAAGCGGCAAACTCTCTCATGATTTGCCCATGCACTCTCGGTAGTCGACTCACTAACTCTCTTTATCTCATAAACTAGAAACTCTTTGGCGCAGGTGAATGCCTCAAGATCATCCGAGATCTTCTCAATGACCTTGCTACTCATTTTACTCGGAGGAGGAAAAGATAGGGGTTGTGGGATCAGGAATGGTGCACAAAGTAAGGACGTTTGAAAAATGAGTTCTAGGAAGTGGGGTTGAGCCTAGTTGAGGAACTAGGTCTTCCACATTGAGTGTCGAACTAACCCCCATACCTTGAGGTCCACCCCTTTCCAAAATCCAAAAAGATTCGGCATGAGGGGTTTGGAGCGTCCTTGCGATTTTCAATGGGAATTGTTCAGATCCAACCTGAACCATCGCATAATTATTTAATTGGAATTCCATAAAATCTTAGGTAAGTGCATCGATAATTTGAGAGTTTCATTACACAAATTAATTTTAAGCGTAATTTCGGCATACAATGCGGAATGAGATTCAAAATTTGACTCACAATAAGACTCGGAATGTGAAGTGTTAAGAAACTCGAGACTATGATGTGTATGTGTATATATGGACTTGATACTCTCATGTGCATGCGACACTAACGACTTACATGTAACTGACTCAAGTGCTCTTGACTTTATTAATATTAACAACTTATGCACAACTGACTCTGTGGGCACTCTCAACTCATGTGCGATCAAATCAATGGACACTAATGACTCATGTACATGTGGCTCGATTAACTCATGCGTACTCGCTTCAACCAAAACCAAAAACTCTGGGGTACTCGATTCAATTGACACTAATGGCTCTTGTGTACCCAGTTCGATGGGCTCACATGTACTCGACCCAACGGGCACCATGAAGTCATGTGTAACCAACCTTATAGATTCCAATGACTCATAGGCAAGTGACTTGATTGGTTCGTGTGTACTCGGGTCGACCAACTGCACTAATAAAGACTCAAGTGCACTCGACTCTACCACTAACAAGGACTCGTGCACAACTGATTCCTCGAATACTAACGAATCGTGTGTACGTGACTCGGTGGAATTACGCGTGGATGACTCGATTGACTTATGTGTGGGCAACTCAACATCACTACTCACAAGGGAAATATAAGTTTCTTTAATACAAACTAAACTTTCTTCAGTTTCTTCTATCCCCTCTTCACTCATCACGGTACTAGGTTTATACACAATTTCTTCCACCTTTATATTTTTCAGCTCCTTAAAACTCTCTTTTAGTCAATAAATTTTGAGCGGGAAATTTCGTAGGGCATTGATAAGCAAAGTATCCAAATCGGTGACACTTGTAAATTATATTTCTCATGGACAATTCGTTTCCCGTGATCAATTTGAAAATTCGGAGGAGTAATCACGAGTTTCCATGAGTGAACCCCGAAATCATATCTCTCATGGACAATTCATTTCCCGTGATTAATTTGGAACCTTGTAGGAGTAATGGCGGGTTTCAATGGAGGAAATTAGAGCTCTCTTTAGTGTAGGTGCTCCTTGACTCAAGTTGGGTGTGTTTATGACACTTATCCACCTTAGCTTCCAAACTCCGTAGAAGGTGGTGGTGTGTGAAAGGACCATATTTCTCAATAAGTCGCTCCCTCATGTCCTCCCATTGTGTGATGGGCTTACATCGAACAAACTAAACATTAGCCCAATAGGTTTTGACATGGTTTACCAACCTCTTCTTGGCTAATGCAACCTTACACTCCAACACATCATATGAGTCAAAATACTCCTCTATGCTGGACAACCATCCCACGAAGGATTTAGGGTTCACCGTACCCTTAAAATCTGAGACTTCGACTTGCATAGACGTTAGAAATTTTCTATCAATATCATATTCGGGCTCACAATAATGGGAGGATCCCCTAACTTTAATCTCATCACAACTTTTGGGACTTTGCCAAGAATTTGGAGTATAGCGGTTTCCTTGTTCGGCTAGTACCCTTTCATGACGGGTAAGGAATTCACGGTGACGTGTGACTCATACAGGATGTTTGACGCAAACACAACTCAGACACAATACTATAATAAACACACTATGAACCACACAACAATTGAGGAATTTTAACAAACAGAAGACATGGACCCAAATGAAGACACAAATGACATAAAATCAAATAACATCGAAGTGACATACACATGTAAACCAAAATGAATAAGGATTTTTATCAAACACTAGACGTGCACATTAATGAACACAATTGAAATAAAATGCAATAAGGTTTAAATGACATGGAAATATGCCCTAACATAGAACCTATGCTTTGATATCAAAACAACCCTAGACTACGTGACATGGGACGGGACCTTAAAATGCGTGAATATGATTTTGATGAGATTTGTCGAAATTAAATAAAATTAATTCAAGATTAATCTCAAACCTATCACGATACCTACGGGTTCGTAGAATTCCAGTAGATAAATCACGCGAGATCCAAATAGGGTATCTAATCCGATGCGCAAGTCCAGTTAGATTTGAGGCGGAATCAGGCCGAAAGATAGGATTCTAGCTTTGCCAGGCTTGGGCGGTTGTCTTTGTCTTCGATTCGATGTAGATTCACAGGTTCAAACTAGAGCTATGGAAATAGGTTTATGATTTTGTAATAGGCTTATGGTTTGATTTAGGTTTATGGCTCTGATTGGTTTAGGGTTTCAAAAGAGGTTTGGGGTTTTGGGATCAAGAAACTAATAGATTAAGGTTTAGCAATTACGAAGCAAGTCGATCAAGGTTTAAAGCAAAACAAAGATTGAAAGATGGCAAAGATAATAATAGATCAAAAGAAAATATATATAAAAAGATAATGGTTTGGGAATCGCTCCCTTGGCCTCACACCAAACCCATCTCGGGAAGAAAAATATTCAAACAATAATGCACTCAAAATATTCAATAACTAATTAGAATATATTTACAAGCCTCTTTATATAGGCAACCACTTAATAACTCGAATTAAAGAGGAAATAAGTAAAAATTTAGAAATTTCGGGCACCAATAAATATTATTAGACTGTACACTATTTGACACTATTCGATGTACTGATTATTCTCCTGATGACGGTTTCAGTCTATTTTTCTCCTTTGAAGCTACGGGGGCTTCCTCTACGTTTCTTCTGACGCCAGTAGAACTGATGTGGTTCGAATCCAATGTCCATGTATGTGGTGTCCCCGTCAATTCCCTTGAACCAAATATGTTTTATCACTGATGAAACGCGCTTGTAGTAGATGTCAATCAAATTGGGGCTCAATCGACGAACCTCATTCTCGTGGATCCAAGTGTTTTTAAACTCCGGTTTTTCGACCCATTTAATTAGGCACTTTTGGAATCTCCCGTCATGTGTTGAGACGACATGATCACTTATTATAACCTCTGTCTCATCTTTTCTCTGTTGGCTTGGGGATGGAAGAGGTACGGGCTGCAAGGTTGGGTTGGGGCCGGTGCTATGAGGTGGCTGGAGTGGGTTTTCAGGAGGTAGGGTGAAACCCAAGTAAAGAACCAAGTCCTCCACATTGAACGTTGAACTAACCCCCGTACCTAGAGGAAGCTCAAGTATGTATGCATTCGGACCACTCTTAGCCAAAATTCTAAAGGGTCCAGTGCCTCGGGATTGGAGCTTCTTTGCGGATCCTGATGGGAACGTCTCAGGCCTGACTTGGACCATCACATAATCATCCACGTGATATTCTTTAAAACGCTTGTAAGCATTTGCAGACAATTTGTATTGACTTTTGCTTGAATTAATCTTTTGTCTAATTTCGGCATGCAAGCTATGAATGTGTTGTGCAAATGCATCGGCAGACTCTGACACTATGAGATGCAGACATGGGGATTAAATATACTGATGTTCTAGGCCTATGACCATGTACTACCTCAAAAGGACTCATGCCAATGGACCTATTGACAGAATTATTATGAGCAAACTCAGCTGTGGGTAAAATGGTATCCCAAGTCCTAACATGATCACCGACAAGACAACGAAGGAGATTCTAAGTCTCCTATTGGTACTTTCGGTTTGGCCATCCGTTTGAGGGTGATAAGCCGTCGAAAATTGAAGCATTGTGCTCATCATGTCCCAAAAATAGCTAGGGAATTTGACTTCCCTATTAGACACAATGGTTTTGGGCAACCCATGAAGACGTACTACCTCCGCGAAAAATAATTTAGCAATATGGGATGCATCGGAGGTTTTGGAGCAAGGGATGAAGTGGGCCATCTTTGAAGTCCACTACGACAAAGATGGAATCATGCTTCCTTGGTGTTTTGGGAACTCCAAGCACGAAGTCGATTGAGAAGTCTTGCCACGGTGTGTGTGGCACGGGTAATGGGGTGTACAAGCCGGTATTTTGTTTAGTCTGTTTTGACACTTGGCAAGTATGACAATGTTTGACGACCCGAGCGACATCACTCATTAAGTTAGGCCAAAAGAACCTATCCTCTACGAGCGCAACAATTTTATTACGCCCGAAATGTCTGGCCATCCCTTTAACATGTAACTCCCAAATGTGAAAGTCACGCAATGAAGTGCGAGAGATGCAAAGGCGATTACATTTAAAGAAGTACCCATCGTGGATGGTGTACACGGAGTGTGTGCTGGTCGGGTCACTAAGGAGAGCAGTGTACTCAATCCTAAAATCTAGGCACTCGGGGTACTCATCCTTTAATCCCTCAAACCCAACGACCTCAGTGCTCATAGAGTGCAAAGTCACTACCCGAAGACTAAGCGCATCTGCAGCCTTGTTTTCAACACTGACTTTGTGCTTTAACACGAACGTGAACTCTTGAAGGTACTCGACCCACTTCTCGTGCCTTGGGTTCAATTTTTTCTGTGAAGCAAGAAAGCGTAAGGCTTCATGATCGGAGAACAACACAAATTCCCGCGGTCTAAGGTAATGCTTCCAACACTAAAGAGATCAGACGACTGCATAGAACTCCTTGTAATAGGTGGAATATTTTTGCTTTGCCTCATTAAGTTTTTCACTAAAATAGGCCATAGGGTGACCCTCTTGGCTAAGCACTCCTCCTATGCCTACACTTGATGTATCGCATGCAACTTAAAAAACTTTGGAAAAGTCGGGCAAGCGCATGACAGGTGCACTACTCATTCGTTGTTTGATCTCGACAATGGCCTTTGCCAAAGTTTTTGCCCCATTTAAAGTCCCTCTTTTTCATGCAATCTGTGATTGGGGCGGGGCCATGATGGTGTTAAAGCTTCTGATGAAACGACGATAGAAAGTAGCCAAGCCATGGAAGCTACTGACATCATATATGTTCTTAGGTTCAGGCCACTCCACAATGGCTTTAACCTTTTCAGGGTCCGCGACCATTCCATCGGCCGAGATAATAAATCCCGAGAAGATAACGGAACGTTGCATTAAAGTGCATTTCTTAAGATTTGCAAACAACTTCTCACCCTTGAGGGTTTCACAAACCAACCTATGGTGGTTCAAGTGCTGATCCTTGTCATGACTATAAATCAAGATGTCATCGAAATATACAATAAGGAATTTGCCTAGAAACGACCTCAACACTTGGGTCATGAGTCTCATGAAAGTACTCGGGGCATTAGAAAGCCCAAAAGGCATGACCGTCCACTCATAAAGACCATCCTTAGTCTTAAAGGCGGTTTCCCACTCATCACCGGGGCGAATTCGGACTAGATGGTAGCCACTCTTAAGGTTTATCTTTAAAAAGATAGTGGCATCAACAATCATATTGAGCATGTCATCGAGCCTTGGTATGGGAAACTGATACTTAACTGTAATCTTATTAATTGCACGGCTATCCAGACATATGCGCCACGTACCATCTTTCTTAGGAGTGAGTAGGGCAGGTACGGCACACGGGCTCATGCTCTCTTGGATGAACCCCTTCTGAAGGAGCTTATTGACTTGTCGAGTCAACTCGGTGTGCTCAACCAGATTCAACCTGTAGTGGGGTAGGTTCGGTAAGGTAGATCTGGGAACCAAGTCTATTGTGTGTTGGATATCACGTAGGGGAGGGAGGTCATTTGGTAAGTCTTTAGGGAAGACATCTATAAACTCTTTCAGGATCGGCTCAACCTCCTTGGGATACTCGCTCACTGACTCGGGAGCACTCTCAACGGTGATGACTACGTACACTACACTCTCACCTAACGACGCTTTCTCGAATTCAGAAGGGCTCACAATATTAATGGATTTAGAAGACTCGCCCTTCTTGACTTTGTTGGTCGATGGTGTTTTGGGAGGTAAAGGGTGTAAAGTAATCTTCTTGTCCTTATGCATGAACGTGCATATGTTTGATCGACCAAATAGAGTCACATCCATATTGTAGAGCCACGACCTTCCCAAAATGATATTGCCCACATCCATTGGCACCACATCACACTATAAGGTGTCCGAATAAGAACCTAACTGAATTGGTACACGAGACTTTTTTATACGGGAATGGATGAAGAGTCGACCCATGCGATCCAGTGCGGAATCTAGAAAGAGTGATTTCAGGGTCTTCCGATACCTTGGCCCTCATCATGAACTCGTCGAATTTGGCAATGTAATCGGTCACAAACATGCCACCTTGGTGCAAATTTTGCCACTAGTTGAGGAGGCGTTGGTGGTATGTTAAAGGAACATACTTCTCAGTAAGTCGTTCTTTCATGCCATCCCAACGGGTAATGGGAGGACAACCCACATTCACCCTGATGTGCTCGACATTGAGCCGGAAAAGTTGAGCTTAACCAACCAACTTCATTTTAGCGAGTCTAACACAAGGTCGTCATTCATGGCATACCAATCAAAGTGTTGGTCCATGTCGGAAAGCCAATCGAGAAAGACTCTAGGGTCCATTCTTCCATCAAGTCGGAATCTCAACTCGGACATTCTTGAGGAGTTGAACTTTGGGGTCATAGTCATCTCTACGATGATTCCTACGGTTCCGGTTTCGATTGTCTTGGCGACCATCACGGTTAAAGTGCGGACCTTCACGCTCTTGGCGCTGATCCTAAAGTTCATCACCAGCTTCTAATTGGTTGATTCGATCGCGCAATCGACCATTAGAAATTCCTAAAGATGTTTGGGCTTGCTCTATGGTATTTAGACACTCGATAATCGCACCCAATTCTTCTCACATACCGTTAAGGGCATCGAGAATCTCATTCGAGGCCATGGTGATCACAAATACTTAATAAGGTTCCAATATGGAATGCAATATAGACTAAAAAAGAAAAATAATGCAATAAAATAAATATGACAAACAAAGATGCCCTAACCTAGAAAAACAAAAGGCTCTGATACCAAAACTAACCCGGGACGCGACCCTAAAATGCGTGAATATGATTTTGATGCAATTTGCCGAAATTAAATAAAATTAATTCAAGATTAATCTCAAAACTATCACGATACCTTCGGGTTCGTAGAATTTCAGTAGGTAAATCACGCGAGATCCGAATAGGGTGTCCAATCCGATGCGCAAGTCCTGTTAGATTTGAGGCGGGATCCGGCCTAGAGATAGGACTCTAGCTTTTCCAGGCTTGGGCATTTGTCTTTGATTCGATGTAGATTCACGGGTTCAAACTAGAGCTATGGATATAGGCTTATGGTTTTGTAAAAGGCTTATGGTTTGATTTTGGTTTTGGTTTTGGGTTTAGGGTTTCAAAAGAGGTTTGGGGTTTTGGGATCAAGAAACTAATAGATTAGGGTTTAGCAAATATGAAGCAAGTTGAAGGTTTAAAGCAAAACAGAGATTGAAAGATGACAAAGATAATAATAGATCAAAAGAAATAGATACAAAAAGATAACGGTTTGGAAATCGCTCTCTTGGCCTCACACCAAACCCATCTCGAGAAGAAGAATATTCAAGTAATAATACATTCAAAATATTCAATAGCTAATTAGAATGTATTTACAAGTCTCTTTATATAGGCAACCACTTAATAACTCGAATTAAAGAGTCTTAATAATAATAAAACGCTGAAAAAGGTTTGTTTAGTAAAATTTAGAAGTTACGGCGGGTGAGCCGCCAACAACGTCTTAGCAGTTCATAGTGTGTTGTTGCACTATTCACGACATCTTGCGATCTTTGTTTTCCGATGGCGACTTCAACCTCCTTTTCCTACGATTACTAAGCTTTCTCTTCGTTTCTTCCGACGCCGGTAGAACTGATGTAGTCCGAATCCGATGTCCATGTATGTGGCGTCCCCGTCACTACGTGAATGATGATGAAATGCTAGTTTGTCAAAATTAAGCTAAATTAATTAAGAAAAGTCTCAAAATACTCGCGATACCTTAGAGTTTTGTAGATTTCCGCTTGAGTGATCTCATTAGATTCGGGTAGGGTCCAATCCGTTGCGCTAGATTCGTTAGCTTCGCAGAAGGGGGATTTTAGAGATAGAATTCTAACATCTTCCAGAGTAGGGCGTTTGCTCGCAGATCCAAGGTAGAATCACTGGTTTTCTCAGGGTTTATCGAATCAGATCGGTTCAATGGCCTAGGCGACATCTAGGGTTTGTGATTTTCGGAATATTCAATGAGTAATGGTTGAAATAGGTTTTATGAGATCGGTAAATAAAATAGAGACTAGATAAACAAAGAGATAGAGATAGGGTTAGGAAATTGTGGGCTTCACACCCTTGGCTTCACACCAAATTGACATGGGACAACGACCTAAAATGCGGAATATGATTTTTATACAGATTTTGTAGAAATTAATGAAATTAAATCAAGTTTAATCGCAAAATTATCTTTGATACCTCTAGGGTTTTGCTGAATTTTGATGGGTAGATCACACAAGATTCAGGTAGGGTCCAGTCCGATGCGCAAGTACTTTAGAGTCGAAGTGAGATGACCTAGGCGACATCTAGGGGTTGTGATTTTCGAAATATTCAATGAGTAATGGTTGAATAGGCTTTATGAGATCAGTAAATAAAATAGAGAGTAGATAAACAAAGAGATAGAGATAGGGTTAGGAAACTGTGGGCTTCACACCCTTGGCTTCACACCAAACTGACGCGGGTAAAATGCGGAATATGATTTTTATGCAGATTTTGCCGAAATTAAATCAAGTTTAATCGCAAAATTATCTTTGATACCTTTAGGGTTTTGCAGAATTTTGATGGGTAGATCACACAAGATCCAGGTAGGGTCAAGTTCGAAGCGCAAGTACTTTAGAGTTGAGACGAGATCAGCCTAGAGATAGGACTTTAGCTTTTCCAGGATTAGGCGCTTGTCTTCAATCCGATGTAGATTCACGGATTCCAAATTGGGTTATGATTGAGACTTAGGGTTTGTAATAGGCTTATGGTTTGGTTTTAGGTTATGGTTTTGAAAAGGGTTTTGGCTCTGATGGATTTAGGGTTCAAGAAAAAAAAAAGGTTTAAGGTTTTGGATCTAAAGCAATAGATTGAGATTCAGGAGACAAGGATTAATAAGGTAAAGGATTCAAAGAGAAAATATAGAGCAAAGACAATAAAAGATCAAAAGATAATAGATGGGAATCACTCCCTTGGTCTCACACCAACCTCATCTTGGGAAGAAGAATATTCAAGCATAAAACATTCAAAATATTCAATCAACTAATTAAAAGTCTTTACAAGCCTCTATATATAGGCCACCGATAATTAAGTTTGAAATAAAAGAGTTTTAATACTAAATAAACACAAAAAGGGAAGTTTCACGTAACTTCGCTCGGCGAATTAGCGAGTCGCCATGAGAGGCTAGCTTCTTCTGAGCTTAAGGTCGCCTTCATACGAGGGCTGACCTTTATTCTCCTCGCAGTTTGTATCCGTTTCTCCTCTGATGCTATAGTATCTGGGCTTCCTCTACGCTTCTTCCGACACCGGTAAAACCAATGTGGTCCAAATCCGATGTCCATGTATATGGCGTCCCCGTCACAAACCCTTCACGGGAAAGAAGATTCACTCTTCAACATAGCTCGTCTCAAGCCGAAGCAAATAGTTTTTCATTCATCAATAATCAATCCCTCCAAAAGGCTTACAAAAGATGTTTTATAGTAAGTATAAACAAACAAAACCCTAAAACAGAAAAATGACTAAACTACCCTAAAGTAATTACATTCAAAATAAAAGAAAAAATCGAAATTCCGTCTTTGGCGGACTTAACTTGCTCGATCGATCGATCGATTGATCGATTTAACTTTCAATCGATCAACTGAGAAATAATAAATTTTTCCATGACTTTGTCCCCAATCGATCGACTGAGAAGAATAAGTTTACCAAAAGACCCTATCCTCTATCCACAATCGATCGATCGAATGCTTGAGATCAATCAATTGACTGTATTTGTTCTGGTTCCCCTTTCGTTTCTTCTTGCGTTGGAAAATCTGTTGTGGCCCAAATACAATGCTCTCGATCTTGGCGTCCCCTGTCAAATAACAAGTAGAATTCAGTAGTATTAGGGTTTGACTGAATGTATTAGGTTTAGGGTTAGAGAAAGAGGAAAAGGGGAGAGAAAAGAGAGCAGATAGAGAGAAGGCTTAGTGAGTAGGGAGGTCTTCACTAGCTTTATATTAAATTGAAAACTTACATACACTCCAAATGATACTACATACATCCCATACGTTATAACATTATCCCTACTCAAACCATCTAGTATCCTAACAAAGATGAATTTCTCAGAAAATATTTTGGCTTCATTTGTGGGAGAACACAGCTAGGGCGCATCATTTTTAATTCCCTAACAACTTTTCAATTGGATGTATTAAGACAGCCTTTTTTGAAGTTCTATGTAGCTCCAATTCATGTTCTATGCTAAGAGTTAGTTTTCAACCGGCATGAGCTGGGTCTTGTAAAGGCTTTAAGCTCCAAAGAGGAAGGCTTTTTCAGTAAGTGGTTGATCATGCCACCTATGGCACCTTGTTCAGCTAAGAGGCTTCGTAATATTTTTTCGTGCTTTTTATTCTTCAAAATCTTGCATGTATGTGAGCTGGAATAATTTTTATGTAAAAAGACCAATGAGAACGAAGAATATAAGAATGAAAAGGAAGATAGTGAAGAGAAGAAAGAAGAGGAAAAACAAAAATAAAAGATGGGGGCTCTGGCCTTATATAAAGTCCACAATAGATATATTGTGGATTTTATATGGGCCAATTAAAGGGGAGTCATTGATCGCTTAGTGGGCCACGAGACCACTTTTTTAAAAGAATGGTCACATGATCAAGTGGCCCACTTGATTACTTATAACTAATGAGGAGGCTTGAGTTTTTAGTCAACATTAAGATTCAAGCTCTTCATTACGACAAAAAAGGAGAGTATCCTTTACAAGTTGGGATTTTTTTGATAAAGTACATGGCTGTTAGAGACAAAAGTGGGAATCTCATTTCTTAGGGGTATTTGACATTTCATGATGTTATTTTCAACTAAAAAACAATATGGGGTATGAAACCTATTTTTTAGCGTTTGATTTTATGAAATAGTGGCTCTTTTGTTGAGTTTTGTGGATTGTATTGCTAGCTTATTAAAAGGTTTTGCTTCCTTTTATTGTGGTTGATTGATTGTTGAAGGTGTGCATAGTTTTTTGTGTTCTTTTTTCAGATTTCTTCCTCTTCTACCATATCACTTTTCAGTTTTCTGTTACGTACTAGTCTTTTCCATGGTTTTTTTTTGGGATATTCTACATTGTTTCAGTTCAAGACCTATAATTTACTGTATTCAGGTCTCTTCCCATGTTTTTTTATGTTCTGGCATGTGATATTGTGCTAAGGGAATTTTAGAAGGCTTATAAATTGTGAGAAGTATTTTTTATTAAATTCCGCACTGAGAAAGGGTACATTTTAGAAATTCTTCTATAGATAACCCACCAATTTATATTTCAAGTATTTCTCTTTTTATCCTCTAATGTTAGTGTCATTTTCTTCTTCAATTTATTGGTTCAACATCAGTCGATGAATCTCACCTCTTATTTTTATTTTTATAATACAGTGTTGCGCTTGTTGTGGACAATCCAGATATACTCAACCGGCTTGCAGAAACTTTCATGCCCACAACAGTTATAAGATTTATTATTCTACTTTGGGGTGATAAATTATGCCTAAATAGTGAAGTGTTACACGGTGTTCCTGTTTTTAGTTACAAGGAGATAAAAAGTTTGGGGGAAGAGAGCCGCAAATCCTTTCTTGATTCACCCATAGAAGGTAATGCATTAACCAGAGCTGACATTTTTGAAAGTGACATGCATATATTTTTAATATTTGTACTATAAATACATTGGCAAACTAAAGCCAGAAGCAGATCATACTGGATTATGATAAGGAATTCAATTGTTAGTTGTAAAGTTAATACCCAACTGCAATAACGTTACTTATGGAGAAACAAAAATTTGATAGCTTCTTTCATGGTAACAATTCTCGTGAGAAGTGTAAAAACGAAATTATTACCAATTTCTTGCCAAATTATGAATATTTTGCAATATTTGTAAATTCTATTCTTGTCGCACAAAAGAAAAAAAATTATCTCTTTATTTCTTTCAAAAATTTGAATATATTGAATGTTTATAAATTCTATTCTCACACAAATATTGCAAAATTTCTTCAAGAAAATAGTCATCTTAATAATATATATATATATATATATATATATATATATATATATATATATATATATATGTAGGAAAATGATCATATGACTCGATTCAAGAAATATACTTCCACGACTCTAGCAACCATTGGCTGCATGTCACATCAAGTGACTTAAAAAGTCAACTTGATGTGACATGCAATGAATGGCTGCTAGAGTCATGAAAGTATATTTCATGACTCGACTGAGAGGATCATTACTCATATATATATATATATAGGGAGCCATTACTTGCACATATTTTTCAAGTGATTGCACCGAATTTAAAGAAAGACTTAGTATTTTAGGGACATGTGATATGTAAAAATGCAATATGGGCCGTCTGATTTGAAGTTCATGATCAATGGATCTCTGGTATATAAAATTGGAGCAAAACACGATACTTGCCATATGATCTATTGTAGTCAACTGTTGAATTATATAATAGCCTTTGACTCCATTTAATCAAATGATGAAAATTATATTTTGCTCTAATTTTTTGCAATTGATATCTTTAAATTATGGCCTTCAAATCAAACGGCTTAGGTGGTGTTTTTACATAGTAGAGGTCGCCAACCTTGCAAGTCTTTCTTTTAAATTCCGTGCAATCACTTGAAAAGCATGTGCAAGTACTAGCTCCCATATATATATATATATATATATATATAGAGAGAGAGAGAGAGAGAGAGAGAGGGGAATATGCATTCAAATGAACAGATCACCGTGCGTTCGAATGCTAGATTACATGCCATGTGGTGCGTGATCCCAAAACAACACCCGTTTGAACAGATCAGCTACGTGGCACTTGTTCTAAAATTACTCATTTTAGACCCTTTTTTGTCCTTCAAAACCAGTGAAAGTTTCCCATCCGCCTGCGTGAACCTGGAAATTTTGCACCTTTGAACAGGTTTTGCACGATGGGTGCACACCCTTTTTCATTTTTTTTTTTCTTTTAGAAGGACCTGATCGTCCTTAGGCAAGTTGCTGTGGCACCCAATCCCCAGAATGGGTGCCACGTGGAGCTCATCTGGTTCGAAAATCCCAGGCCCACATATATATATATATATATATATATATATATATATATATATATATATATATATATATATATTTGGCATCTCAATTTTTACTGATGTTCCTACTTTTTGTGGGAAATGACTTAAAGGTAAGGGAACTTTTAAGTCCTTTAACAAAAATATCGAATGACATTGAATTTTTCCATGTGGAAAACTCGAATATGATTGACCCTTCAGTGGAGAATTGGTAAAAAAAGAGAAAAGTGGAGAAGACAACATTGGAGGAATTTGCGATGTTGGATTGAAGTGAAATGTTTTTTATGGTTTTTATTTTTGTCAATGTATCTATTTTGTTTACGTTTCATTATTTATTTATTTTTTGAAACTGTCCTTTATTTTTATTTTTCCAAGCCTTTTTCTCATGGGAAAATCTGCTACCAGAAAACTCCAATTATGAGATCTTAACTACTACGATTTCATTCGGGGTGGTTATACAATTCTGTCCTTAGGGCATAAGAGTCCAATTTGCCTCAAAAATCTTGATTTTACCATTCAGTCCCTCAAATTCAAATTACCATTTTATCCTTTAATAAAGTAGGAAATTCTCAAACAGCCCCTGAAGGTAAAATTTCAATTTTACCCCCTCATTTGGCTAAATTCCAGTCATACCCCTGAACCCATTTAGAAGTACAATTTAGGTATTTCATGCTTATGCTTTCATAGTTGTAAAAGACATTTTGAGAACTAAAATATGGATCTTTTTTTAATTGAAGATTCAGGTTATGTACCTCTGTTACCTACTGCTTTATTGAAAACACCTATGTTCTCACGTGCAAAAAAAAAACATTTTTTGGCTAGCTTGGGAAAAAATGCACCTCCCCTGTTTTTACTTCGCGGGCACCCACATATATAATGCCGAAATTTTCATTTCTCTTCTTCGTGAACTCTGGCCGCCGCAACACATCGCCGACATCACTAAATCACTGACGCGGGACAACAACCCTAAAATGCGTGAATATGATTTTATGCGGTTTTTGCTGAAATTAAATAAAATTAAATCAAGTTTAAACTCAAAACTATCTTAAATACCTTAGGGTTCAGAGAATTCAAGTTGGTAGATTATGCGAGATCCAGTTAGGGTCCAGTCCGATGCGCAAGTACTATTAGAATTGAGGCGAGATCGGCTTAGAGATAGAACTCTAGCTTTTTCTAGGCTTGGGCGTCGTCTTCAATCCAACGTAGATTCGTAGGCTCTAACTAGGGCTTTAGAAATAGGTGTATGATTTTGTAATGGGCTTATGGTTTGATTTATGATTTAGAAAAAGGGTTTTGGCTCTTAGGGATTTAGGGTTCAGAAAAGGTTTAGGGTTTTGGGATCAAAATCAATAGATTGAGATTTAGAAAACAAACAGGGATCAATAAGGTAAAAGATTCAAAGAAGACAGTGATAGATAATAGAGAAAATAACAATGGCTTTTGGGAATCACTCCCTTGGCCTCACACCAAACCCATCTCAGGCAAAGAATATTCAAGCATAAAGCATTCAAAATATTCAATAACTAATTAAAAAGTCTTTATAAGCCTCAATATATAGACCACCAATAATTAAATTCGAAATAAAGAGTCCTAATACTAATAAAACACTAAAAAGGAAAGTTTTCGCAACAAAAACTCAAAATTAGAAGTCCCGTCACGACGTCCACGGACGTCCGTGACTTATATGAATTGGGGCAAAATCACGACGTCGTCACCGTTTCATCATGGAGCCACACTGCTTCATCATGAACGAGAATTTTTTTTTCTTGACGTTCCCCGTCATTCTCCTCCACTCAAAATGTTTCATCACCGATGAAACACGCATGTTGTACTCGGACTCGGGCTCCCTCTCTTCTTTCGACGCCGATAAAAACGATGTGGTTCGAATCCAATGTCCATGTATGTAGCGTCCCCGTCAATTCCCCTAGACTAAAAAGGTTTCATCACCGATGAAACGCGCTTGTGGTAGATGTCTAGCAGGTCGGGGTTCAAGCGACGAACTTCATTCTCGTGGACCCAAGTGTTTTCGGACTCCTTGTCATAGGTGGAATATTTTTGCTTCGCCTCGTTAAGTTTTTCACTAAAATAAGCCACAGGGTGACCCTCTTGGCTAAGCACTCCTATGCCTACACCCGATGTGTCGCATGCGACTTCAAAGACTTTCGAAAAGTCCGGTAAGCGCATAATGGGTGCACTACTCATTTGTTGTTTGATCTCAGCAAAGGCTTTCGTCGCTGCTTTGCCCCATTTAAAGTCCTCCTTTTTCATGCAATCAGTGATTGGAGCCATGATGGTGCTAAAGCTTCTGATGAAGCCACGATAAAAAGTAGTCAAACCATGGAAGCTACGGACATCGTGCATGTTCTTAGGCTCGGGCCACTCCACAATGGCTCTAACCTTTTCGGGGTTCGCGACCATTCCATTTGCCGAGATAATAGATCCGAAGAAAACAACAGAACGTTTCATGAAGGTGCATTTCTTAAGATTTGCAAACAACTTCTCGCCCTTGAGGGTTTCGCAAACCAACCTAAGGTGGGTCAAGTGTTGTTCCTTGTCATGATTGTAGATCAGGATGTCATTGAAATAAACAACAAGGAATTTACCTAGAAACGGCCTCAACACTTGGGTCATGAGTCGCATGAAAGTACTCGGGGCGTTAGAAAGCCCAAATGGCATGACCATCCACACATAAAGACCATCCTTAGTCTTAAAGGCGGTTTTTCACTCATCACCGGGGCGGATGCAGACTTGATGGTAGCCACTCTTAAGGTCTATCTTTGAAAAGATAGTGGCACCATCATATTTTGCATGTCATCGAGCCTTGGTATGGGAAACCGATACTTAACCATAATCTTATTGATTGCACGGTTATCCACACACATACACCACGTACCATCTTTTTTATGTGTGAGTAGGGCAAGTACGGCACATGGGCTCATGCTCTCTTGGATGAACCGCTTCTGAAGGAGCTCATTGACTTGCCGAGTCAACTCGGTGTGCTCAACAGGATTCAACCTATAGCTGGGCAGGTTCGATAAGGTAGATCCGGGAACTAAGTCTATTGTGTGTTGGATATCACGCAGGGGAGGTAGATCCGAGAACTAAGTCTACGTACACCACTCTCATCTAACGCTGCTTTCTCGAATTCTGAAGGGCTCACAATATTGATAAATTTAGAAGATTCGCCCTTGTTCTCGACTTTGTTGGTCGATGGTGTTTTGGAAGGCAAAGGTTGTAAAGTAATCTTCTTACCCTTATGCGTAAATGTGCATATATTTGATCGACCATAAAGAGTCACGTCGGTGTTGTAGAGCCACGGTCTTCCCAAAATGATATGGCCCACATCCATCGGCACCACATCACACCATAAGGTGTCCGAATAAGAACCTAATTGAATCGAGACACGACACCTTTTCGACACGGGAATAGATGAAGAGTCGACCCATGCGACTTTATAAGGTCTCGGGTGGGCTTCGGGTGTAAGCCCCAAGCGGCGTACGACATGTGTTGACACTACATTGGTGCAACTATCGCTGTCCACGATGACCTTACAACTCTTTTCACCAAATCTGGCAAAGGTGTGGAAGATGTTCTCCCTTCACCAGTCATCATTCTCATCCCGTGGAAGATGTTCTCCCCTCACAACTAAAGCGTGACCAATAGCATTACCCTCCTTATCACTGGGTGTGTTGTCCGGCTCAAATACTTCTTTTACCACTAACTCACCATCATCCTCCTCTCCTTCAAAGAAGAGTCCTTTGGGGGGGTCTTTTGTAAGGCATTGGGCGGCAAAGTGTCCCATCCCATGACATTTATAGCACTTAACTTGAGAGCTGCCCCTTGAGGATTCCCCGACTACAACTTTTGCCTTTTCAAACTTCGTATTGGTAGGGACCGATTGTGTAGGTTTGGGAGGAGGATAAAATCGTCCTTCACCGGATCGTTGATCACTATATTGTGGCTCAGTTCTCTTCACCAACGAAGTTTTCAAATACCGTTTAAGATCTTGCACAACGGCATAGCACCTTTCAAGAGTTTCTAAGGGGTGAGAAATTAATTCTTTTTGCAATTCAAGTCGCAATCCGGTGTGGAATCTAGAGAGTAATTTCAGGGTTTTCTGATACTTTTGCCCTCATCATGAACTCTTCGAATTTGGCAATGTAATCGGTTACGGGCTTACCACCTTGACGTAAATTTTGCCACTGAGCGAGGAGGCGTTGGTGGTATGATAAGAGAACATACTTCTCAGTAAGTCGTTCCTTCACGTCGTCCCAACGGGTAATGGGAGGACAACCCGCATTCACCCTAATGCGCTCAACATTGAGTCAGAAAAGCCGAGCTTGACCAACCAACTTCATTTTAGTGAGTCTACCGCAACGGTCGTCATTCATGGCATACCAATCAAAGTGTTGGTCCATGTCGGAAAGCCAATCGAGGAAGATGGTAGGGTCCATTCTTCCATCGAAAGTCGGAATCTCAACTCTGACATTCTTGAGGAGTTGAACTTCGGGGTCATAGTCATCTCTACGATGATCCCTACGGCTCCGGTTGTCTTGGCGACCATCACGTTCAAAGTGAGGAACTTCACGCTCTTGGCATTGATTTTCAAGTCCATCCATCCCTTCCAGTTGGTTGATTCGATCACGTAATCTATCATTACCAAATCTTAGGGATGTTTGGGCTTGCTCAATGGTATCTTGCATTAATCACTTTTAATTCTTCTCGCATAGCTCTAAGAGTATCAAGAACCTCATCCGAAGCCATGGTGATCACAAGGTCTATTAGGTTTTAATATGAAATGCAATATGGACTCGCAAAAGAAAACAATGCAATAAAATAAATATGACAAGTAAAGATGCCTTAACCTAAAAAAACCTAGGGCTCGATATTAAAGACGCGGACAACGACCCTAAAATGTGTGAATATGAATTTTAATGCGGATTTGCCGAAATTAAATAAATTAATTCAAGTTTAATCGCAAAATTATCTTAAATACCTTAGGGTTTGGAGAATTGTGATTAGTAGATCACACGAGATCCAAATAGGGCCCAGTCCGATGCGCAAGTACTTTTAGATTTGAGGCGAGATCGGCCTAGAGATAGAACTCTGGCTTTTCCAGGCTTAGGCACTCGTCTTCAATCCGATGTAGATTCATGATTTCCAAATAGGGTTGTGAAAGGGATTTAGGGTTCATAAAAGGTCTAGGGTTTCGGATCTAAATCAATAGATTGTGATTTAGAAAAACAAGCAGAGATTAATAAGGTAAAAGATTCAAAGAAGACAGTGATAGATAATAGAAAAGATAGCAATAGCTTTTGGGAATCACTCCCTTGGCCTCACACCAAACCTATCTCTGGCAGAGAATACTCGAGCATAAAAGCATTCAAATATTCAATCCACTAATTAAAAAGTTTTTATAAGCCTCAATATATAGGCCACCAATAATTAAACTTCAAAATAAAGAGTCCTAATACTAATAAAACACTAAAAAAGGTAAATTTTGTCAAAAGACGTCATGTAAAATCACGTACGTCGTCACATCATTTCACGGACGTGTCACATATTTAAAATCACGGACGTCCGCATCGTTTCATCACAAACATCCATCACTATTCATGGACATCTGTCACTGTTCATTGTGAACAGTAATTTTTTAATTTTTTTTCATGAAGTTGAAATTATGTTGCGGCTCAACTTCAATGCTCTTGATCTTGACGTCTCAGTCACCATCGTTGAAAATCCTTAGCTTGCAAGCATTCCAGCTGATAAGCAGATCCCTCGCATCACTAATAATCAGCGAGAAAGGTTTCACTTTGCGATTGAAATTCTGTTGTTTCTTTCCAGCCATATCGCCCAGTAACTACGTACACCATGAGTGGCCAAAGTTCTTTCCTGTGGTCCCCAAACTTGATCTCTTTCCATCCCTCCATCAGCTGCACAAGCCATTGTGGAAGGACCTACTCCATTTTAAATATCTGAAAAATTCTGCTCCAGATCACACGGGCGAAAGAGCAGTGCACAAATATATGATCCACCGATTCGGTCCCCCTCATACATAACATACATCACAATAATTTTTGTAGTTCTCAAATAGAGCATACAAATGTTGTTTTATCTCAAAACTGGGCTGTTATAACATCAGAACAGTTGACAACATGAGAGAGACCAGCCGTGATACAAATTTCCTCAGTTCGATCTTACACACAAAGTATGAACCAAACTCAGCAAGACCATAGGCAAATGAAGGGTCATACATTTCGATCCACATCCATGTAGGACAACCAGTCTATCAATCTCACAGAAGCTAGAAACACAGAAACATTTGAAACTGGTTCAAAACGAGGGAAAAGAAAAAAAGGTTAGACTTTCTGACGGGGAACGTCAAGAAAAAAAAAAAAAAAACTCAAAATTCGATTTTACTGTTCACGATGAACAATGACGGACGTCCGTGATGAACAGTGACGGACGCCAGTGAAACACTGACGGACGTCCGTGATTTTGCCCCTTCACTGTCCGTAGGTTACGGACGTCCGTGGGGCACTACAGACGTCAGTGGACGTCGTGACGGGCTTCCGAATTTTGAGTTTTTTTTTGCGAAAACTTGCCTTTTTTATGTTTTATTTCTATTAGAACTCTTTATTTCGAAATTTAATTATTGGTGGCCTATATATAGAGGCTTGTAAAGACTTTTTAATTAGTTATTGAATATTTTGAATGCTTTTATGCTTGAATATTCTTTGCCTGAGATAGGTTTGGTGTGAGGCCAAGGGAGTGATTCCTAAAAGCTATTGTTATTTTCTCTATCACTGTCTTCTTTGGATTTTGCCTTATTGATCCCTGCTTGTTTCTCCTACATCTTAACCTATTGATTTCTTGATCCCTAAAATCATAAATCCCTTTCAGAATCCCAAATCAAACAGAGCCCAAAACCCTTTTCTAAGCTATAAATCAAAACCATAAGCCCATTACAAAATCATACACCTATTTCCAAAGCCCTAGTTAGAGCCTGCGAATCTACATCGGATCGAAGACGAACGCCCAAGCCTGGAAAGAGCTAGAGTTTTATCTCTAGGCCGATCTCGCCTCAAATCTAAAAGTACTTGCGCATCGAACTGGACCCTACCTGGATCTCGTGTGATCTATTCATCAAAATTCTCCAACCCTAAGGTATCTTAAGATAGGTTTGTGATTAAACTTGAATTACTTTATTTAATTTCGGCCAAATTGCATAAAAAAATCATATTCCGCATTTTAGGGTTATCGTCCCGCGTCAGTTTTGGTATCAGAGCCCTAGGTTTTCTAGGTTAGGGCATTTTATTTGTCATATTTATTTTATTGCATTATCTTTTTGTTTGTGAGTCCATATTGCATGCCATATTAGAACCCTAATAGACCTTGTGATCACCATGGCTTTGGATGAGGTTCTTAATACTCTTAGAGCTATGCGAGAAGAATTTGGTGCGATTAGTGCACGTTTTAATACGATTGAGCAAGCCCAAACATCCCTAAGAGTTGGTAATGATAGATTACATGATCGAATCAACCAACTGGAAGCGATGGAGGGGCTGGAAAATCAGCACCAAGAGCGTGAATGTCCCCACTTGGAACGTAATGGTCGCCAAGACAACCGGAACCGTAGGGATCATCGTAGAGATGACTATGACCTCAAGTTCAACTCCTTAAGAATGTCGAGTTGAGATTGACTTTCGATGGAAGAATGGACCCTGGTCTTCCTCGATTGGCTTCGACATGGACCAACACTTTGATTGGTATGCCATGAATGACGACCGCTATGCGTTAGACTCAAAATGAAGTTGGTTACAAGCTCGCTTTTCCGGCTCAATGTTGAGCGATTAGGGTGAACGCGGTTGTCCCCCATTACCCGTTGGGGACGACATATGAATGAACGACTTATCGAGAAGTATGTTCCTTTATCATAACCACCAACGCCTCCTCGACCAAATGGCAAAACTTACGCCAAGGTGGTATGCGTGACCGATTACATTGCCAAATTCAAGAATTCATGATGAGGGCAAAAAGTATCGGAAGACCACGAAATCACTCTCTAGATTTACTAGATATTGCGACTTGATTTGCGAAGAAGAGTTGATTTCTCAAGAAACTCTTAAAAGATGTTATGCTGTTGTGCAAGATCTCGAACGGTATTTGAAAACTACGGTGGTGAAGAGGACCGAGTCCCAATATAGTAGCCAACGATCCAGTGAGGGACGATTCAATCCTCCTCCCAAACCTACACAACCCGCCCCTACCAATTCTAGGTTTGAAAGGGAAAAGGTGTAAAGTGAGAATCCTCAAGGGTTAATTCTCAAGTAAAATGCTATAAATGTCATGTGATGGGACACTTTGCCGCCCAATGCCTTACGAAAGAACCCCAAAGGACTCTCTTCATTGAGGGAGAAGAGGATGATGATGAGGTAGTGGTTGAAGAAGAGGTATTTGAACCGGTTAGCACACCCAGTGATGAGGAGGGTGATGCTATTGGTCATGCTTTAGTTGTGAGGTGTGCTCTTGCACAGCCTCAACGGGATGAAAAGGATGACTGGCGTAGGGAGAACATCTTCCACACCTATGCCAGATTCGGTGAAAAGAATTGTAGGGTCATCGTGGATAGCAGTAGTTGCACTAATGTTATATTAACTCATGCCATACGCCGTTTAGGGCTTACACCTGAAGCCCACCCGAGACCTTATAAAGTCGCATGGGTCAATTCTTCTTCTATTCCCGTGTCAAAAAGGTGTCGTGTACCGATTCAATTAGGTTCTTATTCGGACACCTTATGGTGCGATGTGGTGCCGATGGATGTGGGCCATATCATTTTGGGAAGGCCGTGGCTCTACAACATGGACGTGACTCTTTTTGGTCGAACAAACATATGCACGTTCATGCATAAGGGCAAAAAGATCACTTTACACCCTTTGCCTCCCAAAACACCATCGACCAACACCGTTGAAAAGAAGGGAGAGTTTTCTAAATCCATTAATATTGTGAGCCCTTCTGAGTTCGAGAAAGCATCGAAAGATGAGAGTGTGGTGTACGTAGTTGTCACCGTAGAAAGTGCTCTCGAGTCGGTGAGCGAGTGTCCCCAGGAGGTTGAGCCGATTTTAAAAGAGTTTATGGATGTCTTCCCTGAAGACTTACCAAACGACCTCCTTCCTCTGCGTGATATCCAACACGCAATAGACTTGGTTCCCGGATCTACCTTACCGAACCTGCCCCACTATAGGTTGAATCCGGTTGAGCACGCCGAGTTAACTCGGCAAGTCAATGAGCTCCTTCAGAAGGGGTTCATCCAAGAGAGTTTGAGCCCTTGTGCCGTACCTGCCCTACTCACTCCTAAGAAAGATGGTACGTGGCGCATGTGTGTGGATAGCCGTGCGATCAATAAGATTACCGTTAAGTATCGGTTTCCCATACCAAGGCTCGATGATATGCTCGACATGATGGTTGGTGCCACTATCTTTTCAAAGATAGACCTTAAAAGTGGCTACCATCAAGTCCGCATCCGCCTCGGTGATGAGTGGAAAACCGCCTTTTAGACTAACGATGGTCTTTACGAGTGGATGGTCATGCCTTTTGGGCTTTCTAATGCCCCGAGTACTTTCATGCGACTCATGACCCAAGTGTTGAGGCTGTTTCTAGGCAAATTCCTTGTTGTTTATTTCAATGACATCTTGATCTATAGTCACGACAAGGATCAACACTTGACCCACCTTAGGCTGGTTTGTGAAACCCTCAAGGGCGAGAAGTTGTTTGCCAATCTCAAGAAGTGCACTTTCATGCAGCATTCCGTTGTCTTCTTGGGATTCATTATCTCGGCCAATGGAATGGTCGCGAACCCTGAAAAAGTGAGAGCCATTGTAGAGTGGCCCAAACCAAAGAACATACACGATGTCCGCAGCTTCCATGGCTTGGCTACTTTCTATCGTCGCTTCATCAGAAGCTTTAGCACCATTATGGCCCCAATTACAGATTGCATGAAAAAAGGGGATTTTAAATGAGGCAAAGCGGCGACAAAAGCCTTTGCCGAGATTAAACAACAAATGAGTAGTGCACCCGTCATGCGATTGCCGGACTTTTCCAAAGTCTTTGAAGTTGCATGTGACGCATCGGATGTAGGCATAGGAGGAGTGCTTAGCCAAGAGGGTCACCCTGTGGCCTATTTTAGTGAAAAACTTAACGAGGCGAAGCAAAAATACTCCACCTATGACAAGGAATTCCATGCGGTCGTTCAATCTCTTTGGTATTGGAAACGTTACCTTAGACCGCAGGAATTTGTGCTGTTCTCTGACCATGAAGCCTTACGCTTTCTTGCTTCACAGAAGAAGTTGAGCCCAAGACACGCGAAGTGGGTGGAGTACCTTCAAGGGTTCACATTCGTGTTAAAGCATAAGGTTGGTGCTAAAAATAGGGCCGCTGATGAACTTAGTCGGCGAGTGGTGACTTTGCGCACAATGAGCACCGAGGTCGTCGGGTTCGAAAAGTTAAAGGATGAGTAACCCGAGTGCCCAGATTTTGGGGTTGAGTACACTGCTCTCCTTAGTAACCCGATCAGCACACACTCTGTGTACACCATCCAGGATGGGTACTTGTTTAAAGGCAATCGCCTTTGCATCCCTCGCACTTCATTGCGTGACTTTCTCATTTGGGAGTTACATGCTAGAGGGATGGCCTGACATTTCGGCGTAATAAAACTGTTGCGCTTGTAGAGGATAGGTTCTTTTGGCCTAGCCTGATGAGAGATGTTGCTCGGGTTGTCAAACATTGTCGTACTTGTCAAGTGTCAAAACAGACCAAACAAAATACCGGCTTGTACACTCCTTTACCTGCGCCACACACACCGTGGCAAGACCTCTCTATGAATTTCGTGCTTGAACTTTCTAAGATCCCTAGGAAGCACGACTCCATCTATGTTGTAGTGGACCGATTTTCTAAAATGACCCACTTCATTCCTTGTTCCAAAACCTCCGATGCATCTCATATTGCTAAACTATTTTTCGCGGAGGTAGTGCGTCTTAATGGGTTGCCCAAAACCATTGTGTTTGATAGGGATGTTAAATTCACGAGTTATTTTTGGAAGACCCTTTGGCACATGATGGGCACATTGCTCTAATTCTCAACAGCTTACCACCCTCAAATAGATGGCTAAACTGAAAGCACCAATAGGAGCCTGGGGAATCTCCTTCGTAGTCTTGTCGGTGATCATGTTAGGACCTGGGATACCATCTTACCCACAGCTGAGTTTGCATATAATAATTCTGTCAATAGGTCCATAGGCATGAGTCCTTTTGAGGTAGTGCATGGTCATAGGCCTAGGACCCCATTAGATTTGATCCCCATGCCTGCATCCCATAGAGTGTCAGAGTCTGCTGATGCATTTACACAACATATTCATAGCTTGCATGCCGAAATTAAACAGAAAATTAATTCAAGCAACAGTCAATATAAATTATCTGCAGATGCTCACAGGCATTCTAAAGAATTTCACGTGGGTGATTATGTGATGGTCCTGTTAGGCTGGCGGTTCCTGGGATCCGCAAAGAAGCTCCAATCTCGAGGCGCTGGGCCTTTTAGAATTTTGGCTAAGAGTGGTCCTAATGCATACGTGCTCGAGCTTCCACCAGGTACGGAGGTTAGTTCAACTTTCAATGTGGAGGACCTGGTTCCTTACTTGGGTTTCACCCACCTCCACGAAAACCCTCCACCCCTTAGTCCCAGCCCTAATCCAACCTTGCAACCTATACCTCTTCCTTCCCCACGCAGAAAGAGATCAGATGAGATAGAAGATATAATTAACGATCATGCCGTCTCTACACAGGACGGGGGATTCCAGAAATACTTGGTTAAATGGGTCGGCAAACTGGAGTCCGAAAACACTTGGGTCCACGAGAATGAAGTTTGCCGCTTGAACCCCGACTTGCTAGACATCTACCACGAGCGCGTTTCATCGACGATGAAACCTTTTTGGTCCAGGGGAATTGACGGGGACGCCACATATATGGACATTGGATTCGGACCACATCGTTTCTACCGGCGTCGAAAGAAGAGGAGAGGGAGCCCGAGTCCGAGTACCACATGCGTGTTTCATCGGTGATGAAACATTTTGAGTGGAGGAGAATGACGGGGAATGTCAAGGAAATTAAAAAAAAAAAAATTTACTGTTCACGATGAACAGTGACGGACGTCCGTGAAACACCGACGAACGTCCGTGATTTTGCCCCTTCATTGTCCGTAGGTCACGGATGTCCGTGGGGCACTACGGACGTCCGTGGACGTCGTGACGGACTTCCGAATTTTGAGTTTTTTTTTGCGAAAACTTGTCTTTTTTGTGTTTTATTTCTATTAGAACTCTTTATTTCGAAATTTAATTATTGGTGGCCTATATATAGAGGCTTATAAAGACTTTTTAATTAGTTATTGAATATTTTGAATGCTTTTATGCTTGAATATTCTTTGCCTGAGATGGGTTTGGTGTGAGGCCAAAGGAGTGATTCCCAAAAGCCATTGTTATTTTCTCTATCACTGTCTTCTTTGGATTTTGCCTTATTGATACCTGCTTGTTTCTCCTACATCTTAACCTATTGATTTCTTGATCCCTAAAATCATAAATCCCTTTCAGAATCCCAAATCAAACAGAGCCCAAAATCCTTTTCTAAGCCATAAATCAAAACCATAAGCCCATTACAAAATCATACACCTATTTCCAAAGCCCTAGTTAGAGCCTGCGAATCTACATCGGATCGAAGACGAACGCCCAAGCCTAGAAAGAGCTAGAGTTCTATCTCTAGGCCGATCTCGCCTCAAATCTAAAAGTACTTAAGATTTGGACCCTACCTGGATCTCATGTGATCTACTCATCAAAATTCTCCAACCCTAAGGTATCTTAAGATAGTTTTGTGATTAAACTTGAATTACTTTATTTAATTTCGGCCAAATTGCATAAAAACATCATATTCCGCATTTTAGGGTTATCGTCTCGCGTCACTTTCACATGCCAGTTCAAATGAAAATGTTTTACAGCCTTGCTCAACACCAAAAACTGATCTAGATGCTTGTGGATCCGATCCTGTTCGTGGACCATATCCCTGAAATCCGTGAAGCTCTGATTTAAAAGAAATCCTTCGAACTCTTAATATTTGCACTAAATGCGAAACAATCTCTAAATGAAAGTTACCTCATCAACCTGATCAAAAGCGTGTTTATCTTACTCTTTGTTTGTGATGACTCAAAATGACATCATGTTGGCATCAGTTCTGATAAGGATGATGATCAGATCTGAAGGAACTTGCTCTGATACCAAAATAAAGTAAGGGTTATATTGTTAGGGTTTGGTGTTAGAGTTTGGATTTGGCAAGAGAAGAAGAGGAGAGATAGAGAGAAATGGAGAACGTTGGGTTTTATTCTCATTCATCGAATATATATGATCTCTAAAGGATTAAGCATGCGATGCATAAGTACCACAGATTATTGAATAAAATTCGAAAAATGTTGCACGCCAAAACTAGTGACTCACCAACTAACAAATATCACGCAAGTCACTGATTTGATATTAATAGGCAAACACAACACAAAAATTAGTTTAAATTTGACGGGGACACCAACATCGGATATGGACCTTTTCGCGTGTACCGACTTCGGAAGAAGCAGAATGGAAATCATCAGAACTAGGCGAAAGACGAAATTCTGGAGAAAATTGGAGGAATACAGCAATTTCGATCGATCGAATTGCTAAATCGATCGATCGACTGGCATCGACAAAGTATAGAGTTATGGAGTGAAATTTCGACCGATCGAAATTTTCAAGTCGATCGATCGAAAGTTGATGGCGATTTTCATAGAATTATGAAATTTCGATCGATCAATTTTTTCAATCGATCGAAATTTCAAATCGATCAATCGAAATCGCGCCGGGTTGTTTAGTTAAGTTAGGAGTTTAATTTCGAACTTCTGTTTTGAGGGTTTATTTGTCTTTTATTTATTAATTGTTTTAAGGTTTTCTTTTATTGAAAGGACTCCTATATAAGGTCCTTAAATTGAACAATGTAAGAAGTTATTGATTATGAATGAAAAACTTTTGCTTGTGTGTGCTTGAGATGAGCCTCTACGAAGAGTGATTCTTCTTCCCGATAAGGGTTTGGTGCGAAGCCAAAAATGTGAAGCCTGCCAATCTATCTATCTATCTATCTTTTATCTTTGCTTGTGTGATTCTACAACCTTAATTCAGCCATCATCCCTTTTGAGACCCTAAACCCTAATTTTCCCCTAAACCATTGAATCACTCCGATTCAACAACCGTAGATCCCAATTGAGTTATTAAACCTTCCGCACCAAATACTCAGAGGAAACCAGTGATCCCATCATTGAGTTGTGAGCGCCCTAATCTGGGAAAACTTAGAGTTCTATCTCTAGGATCGATCTACGCTGCAACCTAACGGATCTAGCGCCTGGACTGAACCCCTACCTGATGCATACGTGATTCTCCCATGGAATACTACGAAAACCTGAGGTATTCGCTATATTTTGTGAATTTTATTGTTTAATTTAATTCTAATTTAATTCCGGAAAAATCAATGATATCATTCACGTAATTTAGGGAACCGTCCTACGTCAGTATTCTTAACTATAGAGAGCATAGAATCAATATTTTGAACGTGTCAGTTGCATATACCAATTGTATTTTCTTACCAACTTGCTTCATTTTTTATTCTCTTCATAAGATATTGTGTTCTATGCTTTCGTAACATAAAAATAGTTTTTCACTATCATGTGTTTCTTTATATTTGAACTGTTAAGTAGTGAGCACACATTTTTCTAACTGATTAATTTAATTATAGGTCGATGTTATATTTATGAGGCTATTGAGACAGATGATGTTGCTACCCTAGTTTATACAAGTGGAACGACTGGCTCACCAAAAGGTGTAATGCTAACACATCAAAATCTCTTGCATCAGGTTTGATGGTCTATCCATTTAGTTTTTTCATAATACCATTTGAAGTCATTAGATACCTTTTTTCTTAACTGGTAGATACAAGATGCTACTTTGTTAATTTCGTGTTAAAATGCAATTATACTTCTTTGAGCATCATGTTTCCAATATGATTTTCTCTGCTATGTGAAACTAGTGTTATGCGGACTCTTTGGGCTGCTGAGTCCTAGTCAACATGTAAGACTATTCAACCATGTTGGACTCTTCAAACACCTTATATATGCACTAACATATGTTTGTTAATATGATAGTTATTGGATTTAGGCCTCCATTAATTATATAATTATCATAATACCATCAAAGGTATTTTCATTTGAAGATCAATCTAAACCTTTTTGGACTTTTGTTAGTATTTTAGTTTCCTATATTTTTATTCATCCGTTTACCACGGCATACTCACTAGCATGCATGAGATCCCAACAGCCGGATCGGTGTCCATGAGAATGTCAAAGTTCCCTTTTATAATGGTTTCCTAATTTGAATCTTCAATACAATTTATAGTCACATAAGTTAAGGTAAGGTTTTCTCGGGAATTTATGCATTTTCTCTTATATATGAATGTATATTCCTATTTCTTAAATTTTATATGATTAGCATGATTTTTATATGATAACATTGGTAATGCTTGGGGTGACTTTTCTGTTTGTTCTTTAGATAAAGAACTTGTTCGACATTGTACCTGCAGAAGCTGGGGACAGATTCCTAAGCATTCTTCCACCTTGGCATGCATATGAGCGTGCTTCTGAATATTTCACATTTACTTGTGGGGTTGAGCAAGTATACACAACTGTAAAAAACTTGAAGGTATTCTTCTTCAGATTATCATGAAGCACATTCTTTAAACTTCGTGGAGCTCTCTAATTGTACTATCAAGTTGTCAATATTGGTATCGGGTATAAGTCCATCTTGGACTGATACGTATTGGCTGATACAGATACATTAACGCCGATAGCGTGTCAGTCGATATTTTTTTTGGAAAAAAAGTTACAAAAATATAAAAAGCTGGTTGTATCTGTCAGTATCGGCTGATACCGAGACAATATTGGCCGATATTGACCAGTATCAGTCCGATACATATACAGATACTGATACCACCCCTATACCTGTATCGGGGTGGTATCGGTTCTCGACGAAACTGATACGTATGGTATCGGCCGAGGTTTGATACCATAGTTACTATCTCTGTTCATGATAAACTGTCCATGATGAACTTGCATGCCATTCAGATTTCTGTGATTTATCTGCTATTCTGATGTTCTTGGTTTCCTTTAGCTTCTATCTCTTATCAAATTGGATTAATGTTTTCAAAGCAATCTTTCGCATGGAAACCATTTTTATTTTGATCAATTTTTGGTTGTTTATTTAATAGGAAGATTTGCTGCATTATCAACCACACTACCTCATTTCCGTTCCTCTGATATACGAAACACTCTACAGGTAACAATCTTCTTACGCATCACTGTTCAAAAATAATTCTTGCTTCGGATACTATGTCACTTTGAAATAGGTGATCTTCTTGTCTTACACAAGTTTAGTATGCTTATCTAATCAGCTTTGCATCTCTAGATACGATTTTTTATTGTAAATATTTGTTAATGTTATTTCATCTCCATTTTCTGTAGCATATCTCTCGTAGTCCTTGTTTATATCCTATGCAAACTTTTGATTCTTTTACTTCTTGATGAATGGATGTTAAGAACTCCTTTTCTGTTTGTTTGCTACAGCAAATGACATTCACTTTTTCTTTAACACAAAACAAAGTAAAGCATTGTTAGGGGAGATATGGATTTTTATTTTGATTATTTATTTATTGTTTGGTGAAATGAGGTCCTTCCTCTTTGTTTTTCATGTAATGCATTTGATTCTGAGGCTGATTACTTTTTGCCGCATGAATTGACTTTGACAATGATTGGATATGTGTGTTGTGTATTCTGAGGCTGTTACCTTTTTCCCCATGAATTGATTTTGACAATAATTGTATATGTGTTGTGTGTATCTTGAAAAAATAAATTTCTTATTCTTTAACTTTCATTTAGTTCCATTAAAATGCTTAACCCTTAGATCAATTACTAAAACACAGATGGTAGACATGGGGAAGGTCATTGCATACCTAGTAAGCCCTACGGGGAGGATTTTCCCTAGGTGCCAAGGTTCTTAGGCAATCATGCTGTAACTAGGCCATCACTATTATATGGCGAAGGTTGTCACATGCCTAGGTGGTTCTAGTTGATGGATTTCCCCCAAGGCGCCTAGGTGATCAGGCAGTAACGTAGCCATGGCATCACTATTATACTTTTAGAGTTTTGGAAATTAACATGCTGTATAATTGGAAAGTTGTAGGAGCCTTAAACATGTAAAAACAAAAAGGTCATCAGTCAAACAAAACCAAACATTTAAGAAAAGTATCAAACAAATGATTAATGGACATTGATAATATCAGTACTTGAATGTTCTCTAGTTGCATTTGGAAGCAGGGTTTCATATGAGGCCTATGATACACAACCAATCATCACAACTCTGGAGCATTTATGTTGTAAAATCCCACCACTCCAACAACATAAAATTATGATATAATACGTATATAAAAAAAATGAAATTTATTAGATCAGAATATAGTAGCATTATTTACTAGGACTATTCAATGCTCTTCTAAAGATGGCATTATATTTCCAAAAGATTCTCTTGCTGGTACATATATATCCATGTCTAGGGAGATCATATCTTGAATATATTTTATATGTTGCGATGCTGTCAAGCAGTCAGTAAAACTCATTTGAATTACCACATTATCTTCTTATTTATTTGTATTTATTTTTAAATACACTGGACACACGTGATGGTTAAGTTGAATCTTCCACTTCAATCTTGTTTTTGTCATTATAAGCCAAGATATCGAAGGAGGAGATCAATCTTTGGTGCTCGAGATTTGACCACCCAGGCCATAATGCTCGAATCGATTTTTCACCCTATGGATTATGATCTGTGGATGGAATGCCATAAGCGTCTCTTCAATTTTCTCTCTATAAGTTGGAGCTTGGGAAAAGGGAAATAGAGTTTTTATCTTATTTCCAAACTCTCATAATTTACCGCAGTGAGAACTCTCTCCTCTCTCTCTCTTATATAAGAAAGGTTTCCTCCTTAGGGCATGTTTGGATAAAAACACGGGAAACATGGGAAAGTAAAATAATATTCCTATATTTTCCCATGGATACCTAAGTTGTAGGAAACCATGGGATTCCTTTGTTTCCCTTTGTTTTTCGCTGTTTGGATACCCACATTGCTAGTTGGGAAAACGCAAGATTAACCAAATCTTGTGTTTGGATACATATGCAGGAAATTGTAGGAAAATAATATATTCTAACAAAAAAAACAGCCATAATACCACAAAAGATCATTCAAACTAAAAAACAGTTGCAATATCATAAAAGTGATTCACAAAAATGACCAAAAAATTATATATGTATTAAGTTTTTTTTCTCTTTACATATCTTAGTGAATTGCTCTAGTGGTTGACTTGGTGCTTTGTAAAGGTTAGGTTCTAGGTTCAAACCTTGTTATGTGTAATAAATTGTTTATTTTTTAAATTAATTATACTAGAGCATATACACCATATATATGAGTATATAGCTCTACAACATAGTAGAGCCCTGAGAGAAATCTCTCCAAAAATAAGTTCGTGCAACAAATGGAGGGGAGCTTAAAAATGGGCCAAATTTGTGGGATTGAGTTAAAAAAAATCAAAGAAGAAATATTGTTATGAAAACGAATACCATAAAAAAAGTTGTTTGAAGATTTTTTATTGTTTTGGGTGGTTAAGATAGTTTTGGATGGATGAGAATCCACCAATATAAAGTAGGACCCCTAAAGCTTAGTAACAAATTTTTAGAAAGTTTGGGTGGTCAATTGACCACCCAAGTCATAACGTGGCTGACGGGGACATCGACATTGTAGACATCGGATACGGACCGTTTCGCGTGTACTGACGTCGAAAGAAGCAGAATGGAAATCAGAACCAGGCGTAAATGAGGAGAAACCAGGCGTAAAGGAGTGGAAATTGACATTTTCGTTCAATCGAACGATCGAATCCTTATTTTGATCGAATGAAATCGCGAAGCCAAGGGTGTGAAGCCCACAATCTATCATTTACTATCTCTTTTGATCTATCTTTCTCTGTTTTACTTTATTTTCCATAAGCCCTAAATTCAGCCATTACTCTTTCAAATATTCCGAAAATCATAAACCCTAGTTTTCATCTAAATCGTTGAATCGATCCGATTCAATAACCCTAGATCTCACCTGACATTAAACCAGTCCACATCCAATACCTGAAGAAAACCAGTGATCCCAACATTGGATTATGAGCGCCCTAATCTGGAAAACCTAAAGTTCCACCTCTAGGACCGATCTGCACCGCAACTCTAACGGATCTAGCACAAAGACTGGACCCTTTCTTGAACCCGAACATGATCTTCCATATGGAAAACAATGAAGCCCTAAGGTATTCGCTTTATTTTCATATTCATTGTTCAATTTAATTTTAATTAATTTCGACAAGTAACTAATTCTTCGCATTCACGTAGTTTAGGGTTTTATCCTACGTCAGTTTTGGTATCAGAGCTTAAGTTCTAGGTTAGGGCATATTTGTGTGCAATTGAAATTCATTGCATCTTATTTCTGTTTTGGCCAAAGTGTGAACATCACGTGTTTGTCAAAAGCCCCCCTTCATTGTCAGTTCATTTTTCATGTCATTCTAGAACCCGTCATTAGTGAACCACATCACCATGGACATGAATGAGATTGCCGAGGTTCTTAACGGCATGAGGGCTGATCTAAAATCGATCAATGATTGAATGGCTGCCATGGAGACAACCCAAAGGAACCTTGAAACGTCTAATGAGAGGTTGTTAGACCGAGTCAATCGGTTAGACGAGGGTAATGAGTACCTCGAACCACCACCCTGTGAGCGAAATGGTCCACGTTTCGAACGAAATGGCTACCAAAATAATCGGAACCGGAATCATAGGATGGATCAACATGGAGATGACTACGACCCAGAAGGGAAACTCCTTAAAAATGTCCGAGTTGAGTTCCCAACTTTCGTTGGAAGATTGGACCCTTAAGTCTTCCTCGATTGGTTATCCGATATAGACCAGCACCTAGAGTGGTTTGGCATGAGTGATGAAAGGTGTGTTAGACTTGCTAAAATGAAGCTCATAGGCCAAGCCCGACTCTTTTGGGTCAACGTTGAACACATCAGGACGAATGCGGGTTATACTCCCATTACCCGTTGGGAGGACATGAAGTAGCGACTTACAGAGAAGTACGTTCCTTCCTCATACTACCATCGCCTCCTCGACAAATGACAAAATCTACGCCAACGTAGTATGCCTGTAGCGGATTACATTGGCAAATTTGAAGAATTCATGATGAGAGCCAAAGTGTCCGAAGACCCTCAAGTCACTCTATCCAGATTTCGCACCTGATTGAGACTTGACTTGCAAAAAGAGTTAGTCTCCCACCTTGTTGAGACTCTCTCCGAATGTTACACCGTCGTTCAAGATGTTGAACGATATTTGAAAATGACGGTGGTTAGGCGATCTAATTTTCACACCGGTCAACCCCGTACCGACGAAGTGAGACTTAGTGCTGGAAACCCGCCTCCCAAACCCACACAATCCACATCTGTCAATGTGCGGTTTGACAAAGGAAAGGGTGTAGTTCGAGAATCCTCGAAGAGTGGGTCTCATGTCAAGTGTTATAAATGTCAAGGATTGGGACACTTTGCCGCCCAATGCCCCACGAGAGACCCACAAAGGAATCTCTTCATCGACGAAGAAGGAGAAGAGAGTGAGGGAGTTTATGAAGAAGTATTTGAGCCGAATGTCACACCTAGTGATGAGGAAGGTGATGACATGGGTCGTGCTCTAGTTGTGAGGTGTGCCTTTGCACAACCTCAACGGGCTGAAAAGGAGGATTGGCGGAGGGAGAACATCTTCCACCCCTTTGCCACATATGGGACAAATTTGTAGGGTTATTGTGGATAGCAGAAGCTGCACCAATGTGGTGTCAGAACATACACGCTAGGGCTTATTACACCCGAAGCCCACCCGAGACCTTACAAAGTCGCATGGGTTGACTCCTCATCCATTCCCGTGTCACAGAGGTGTCTTGTACCCATACAATTGGGTTCATGCTCGGACACCTTATGGTGCGATGTGCTGTCGATGGATGTGGGCCACATCATCTTAAGGAGGGCATGGTTTTATGAGTTGAACGTGACCATTTTTGGTCGATCTAATATTTACACGTTCAATTATAAGGGAAAGAAAATCACTCTTAACCCTTTGGCTCCCAAAGCACCATCAGTCAATAGAGTTGAAAAGAAGGGAGGCCAATCCAAGGCCATCAACATTGTGAGCCCTTCAGAGTTCGAGAGGGCATCGTTAGATGAGAGTGCAGCGTATGTCGTCGCCACTGTCGAAAGTACTCCTGAGTCAGCACGTGAGTACCCCAAGGAGGTTGAGCCAATCATGAATGAATTTGCGGATGTCTTCCCCAAAGAGTTACCTAATAAGCTCCCTCCCATGCGTGACATTCAACACGCAATCAACTTGGTTCCCAAATCTACATTACCGAACCCGCCCCACTACAGGTTGAATTCGGTTGAGCACACCGAGTTGACTCGGCAAGTCAGTGACCTCCTTCAGAAGGGGTTCATCCAAGAGAGTCTTGGCCTGTGTGCTGTACCCGCATTACTCACTCCTAAGAAAGATGGTGCATGACGCATGTGTGTGGATAGCCGTGCAATTAATAAGATTACGGTGAAATATCAGTTTTCCATACCAAGGCTCCATGACATGCTTGATATGATGATTGGCGCCACTATCTTTTCCAAGATAAACCTTAAAAGTGGCTACCATCAGGTTCGTATTCGCCCTGGCGATGAATGGAAAACCGCCTTCAAGACCAAAGACGGTCTTTATGAGTGGTAGGTCATGCCTTTTGGGCTATCCAATGTCCCGAGCACATTCATGAGGCTCATGACCCAAGTGTTGAGGCTATTCCTTGGCAAATTCCTTGTCGTATATTTTGATGACATCTTAATTTACAGTCCGGACAAGAAACAACACATTATCCACCTAAGGTTGGCTTGCGAAACCTTGAGGGGAGAGAGGTTATACACGAATCTCAAGAAGTGCACCTTTATGTAGCAATCTGTTGTATTCTTGGGATTCATTGTCTCATTGAAGCGAGATGGTTGCGGACCCTACGAAGGTTAAGGCCATTGTGGAGTGGCCCAAGCCTAAGAATATTCATGAAGTCCGTAGCTTCCATGGCTTGGCCACATTTTATCGTCGTTTCATCCGAAACTTTACCACCATCATGGTTCCCATTATCGATTGCATGAGAAAAGGGGAGTTCTGTGGAAGCAAAGCCATGATGAGGGCCTTTCTTAGAGATAAAAAGAAAATGGTTCTTGCACTCTTCATGCGCCTACGGACTTTTATAAAGTCTTTGAAGTAGCATGTACGCGTCGGTGTAGGCATAAGCAGTCTTGAGCCAAGAGGGCTACCCTGTGGCCTATTTTAGTGAGAAACTTAATGAGGTAAAGCACAAATACTTCACCTATGATAAGGAGTTTTATACGGTCGTCTGATCTCTTTGGTATTGGAAGCATTACCTGAAACCGCAGGAATTTATGTTGTTTTCTAACCACGAAGCCTTACTTTTCCTTGCTTCCCAGAAAAAGTTGAACCTGAGGCACGCGAAGTGGGTCGAGTACCTTCCAGGGTTCACATTCGTGTTGAAGCATTCGGTCGGTGCCGAGAACAAGGCAACTGATGCGCTTAGTCGTCGAGTAGCGACTTTGCAGTTTATGGGCACCGAGGTCATCGGATTTGAGCAGTTTAAACAAGATTATCCTGATTGCCCAGATTTTGGGACAGAATACACTGGTATCCTTGAAAATCCGAACAACATGAACTCCGAGTATACCCTGCTGAATGGGTATTTGTTTAAAAGAAATCGTTTGTGTATCCCTCACACTTCATTGCGTGACTTCCATATCTAGGAGTTACATGCCGGAGGGATTGCCGGACATTTTGGGCGCGATAAGACCAGTGCGCTCGTTGAGGATAGGTTTTATTGGCCTAACCTTATGAGGGATGTCTCTAGGATCGTGAGACAATGTCGTACATGCCAAGTTGCGAAACAGATTAAGCTATATACCGACTTGTACACCCCATTACCCGTGCCACACACCCCTTGGCAAGTCATCTCTATAGATTTCGTGCTCAGGCTTCCCAAGACTCAACGGAAGCACGATTCCATTTTTGTGGTAGTGCACCGCTTCTCCAAGATGCCCCACTTCATACCTTGCTCTAAAACCTCCGATACGGCTCACATAACCAAATTATTTTTCGAGGAGGTTGTGCGTCTCCATGGGTTACCCAAAACTATTGTGTCGGATCGGGATGTGAAGTTTACCAGTTATTTCTGGAAAACCTCCAATTTTCGTCGGCCTATCATCTTCAAACTAATGGCGAAACGGAATCCACCAATAGGAGCTTAGGTAATCTCCTTCGTTGTTTAGTCGGTGATCATCCTAGGGCTTGGGATTCTACATTGCCTATAGTCGAGTTTGCATACAACAATTCAGTCAGTAGGTCTCCAGGCATGAGTCCTTTTGATGTTGTACTTGGTCATAGGCCTAGAACACCCATCGATTTAGTCCCCATGTTTGCATCCCATCGAGTTTCCGAATCAGCCGATGCATTCGCACAACACATCCATGAATTGCATGCCGAAATTAGAAAAAAAATTAATGCGAGCAATTAACAATACAAGATAACTGCGGATGCGCATAGGCGCTTCAAAGAATTCCAAGTTGGGGATTATATGATGGTTCGGGTTAGGCCTGAACGATTCCCATCAAGAGTCGCAAAGAAACTCCAAGCCCGCGACGCTGGGCCTTTTAGAGTTGGTGGCAAGGAGCGGACCTAATGCGTATGTTCTTGAACTTCCACTGGATATCGGGATCAGCTCTACGTTCAATGTGGAGGACCTAGTTCCTTCTTCGGTCTCAACCCCACCCCCCACCAACCCCTTGAAAGCAACCCCAATCCCACATTCCAGTCCCACCCTGCAGCCCCTACACTTCCCTTCCCCACGCAAGTAGAGGAGAGATGAGATCGAAGGGATACTTTATGACTTTGCGGTATCCACCCATGGTGGAGGATTTCAGAAATACTTGGTTAAGTGGTTGGGAAAGCCGGACTTCAAGAACACATGGGTAACTAAATATGAGGTGCGATGCCTGAACCCCGACGTGCTCGATCGCTATCACGACGCCACTTCATCGGTGATGAAACCTTTTTGGCCCGGGAGAATTGACGGGGACGCCGACATTGTAGATATCGGATACAGACCGTTTCGCGTGTACCGACGTTGGAAGAAGCGGAATGGAAATCAGAACCAGGCGTAAAGGTGGAGAAATCAGGCGTAAAGGAGGGGAAATTGACATTTTCGTTCGATCGAACCTTTTTTTCGATCGAACAAATTTTCGTTCGATCGAATCCTTATTTCGATCGAGCGAAATCGCGCGATAATGAAACTTTTTTAGAATTCGAACTTGTGTTTTAGGGGTAAATGTCTATTTTTATGTTTATTTTCATTTTAGGGATTTTTTTTAAGACCTCCTATAAAAGGTCTCTCCATAAACAATGTAATTAGTTTTTTATTAATGAAAAAAAAGAGCTTATGCTTTCTGCTTGAGATGAGCAACTACGAAGAGTGAATCTTCTTCCTGAGAAGGGTTTGGTGTGAAGCCAAGGGTGCGAAGCCCACAATCTATCATTTACTATCTCTTTTGATCTATCTTTCTCTGTTTTACTTTATTTTCCATAAGCCCTAAACAGCCATTACTCTTTCAAATATTTCGAAAATCATAACCCTAGTTTTCATCTGAATCATTGAATCGATCCGATTCAATAACCCTAGATCTCACCTGAGCCATTAAACCAGTCCATATCCAATACCCGAAGAAAATCAGTGATCCCATCATTAGATTGGGAGTGCCCTAATCTGGAAAACCTAAAGTTCTACCTCTAGGACCGATCTGCACCGCAACTCTAACGGATCTAGCGCAAAGACTAGACCCTTTCTTGAACCCGAACGTGATCTTCCGTATGGAAAACAATGAAGCCCTAAGGTATTCGCTTTATTTTCAGATTCATTGTTCAATTTAATTTAAATTAATTTCGTCAAGTAAATAATTCTTCGCATTCACATAGTTTAGGGTTTTGTCCTGCGTCAGTGGCTCTGCCTTTATTTTTGGGAATGTGTGCCATATAGAATCAACATCAGACCGTCTAATAGGGACGTCATGATCTTAAGATCTATCATGAGGAAGATTGGGAAAAAAAACAATCTCCATCGTCTGATTCAAATCAGTCAATGGTTTTCATACGTGAAAATATTGTGGTATTACTAAACGGGTGAGAAGAGTCATATGGATGAGAAGTCCGAAGGGTCAGAAGATAGAAAACCGAGGGACTCCCTCGGCATTTGTTCTCGGATTTTGACGGAAAATGCGAATATAATTTCCAACCCTTCGGATGTCATCCAAACAACGGGAATCTCGGCAATTCATTTGCCGCATTTGAGTTTTCCCTTATTTTCCCTTGTTTCCCTTGAAACGAAACAGGCCCTTAGAGATGGAGTGGAACAAGGCAGATATTGTTTTGTTTAAAAGCTCTCTAACATTTCACTAAAGCCTCAAGCCTCCACAATATCTGATGCAGTAAAACGCTAAATCCCTAGTAATGCAATTTTAAAATCAATTTGAGATTTAACTGAGCAGCGGAGATATAGAAATTTATCCCAAAACACAAAATATTTAATAACTTTATTAGGGTAATTTAATTGATTCGATTTAGCATTCGTTAGCATATGAACTTCCTAATATAGAAAAGTGGCCCAAAGATAGACTCTAGTTTCGATTTAGTTTAGGGCACCAAGCTGCAACCTCAACGTTGTCTCTTGATTCCTCACTAGGAGTTGAATAATTCAAGGCCCGAAGGGTTTAAATCCTTCAAAGGGAATCAACAAATTAGGGATAGGAATTTAGAAACCAAAGCCCCAGCAGCAATATAAAAAGGAAAAGATATTTTGGATTTATGAGTTTTCAATAGAAGAAACAAACTAGATAAATTACCTGACAATAATCAAAAGACAAAATAGAAAATGGATAGAAGATCCAAGGAATTGTTCAAAGGAAGAAAGTTGGCCTCACACCAAACCGCACGCGGAAAGAATGATCGCTCTTCCAAGTTTTGAGAGAATCGCACCCTCGATGAAAACTTTGATAAAAGGCACTCAATTTGCGAAAGCAATATTCAATAACCACTCACTTCTTAAAATTGTATTTACAATGCCTTTATATAGGCAAGCAAAACCCTTACCAAGCATATAATCGAATTTAAAACGACTCCTAGTCTAAAAAGGAAACTAAAGCCTAAATTCTCGAGTGAAGATTAAACTTCGTGTGTCGTTTCCGTGCAAGGTCACTTGAGCAAGCTTGGTTGTTGCTTGAACGAGTCTTCAAAGTGCCCACACTCAATCTTTCTGTTGATTCTCGCTCGAGCGAGTTTGGGCCGAGAGTTCTTGCTCACTTTTCGTCGATCTCGCTCGAGCGGGAACCATGTCGCTTGAGCGAGCCTAGGCAGAGACTCTTGCTCCCTTGCCAACCCTTTTTGTTTGATGCTTCTTGGACTTCTTCTTACGTCCCCACCAATTCCCCCCAGATGGGAGAAACTCATCTCCGATGAGTTGGGTGGTCTACTCATCGCAATCGATGTACTCTCAACCTTTGGCTTACCTTTCCACTTGATAAGGTACCATTGACGCTTTTCGGTACGCATACTTCTTATTATCCATATAGCTTTAGTATTCGGTTTACCCTTCCACTTGATGAGGTATGCTTGATATTTTTCAGATTGCTTTCTCGTTGCAGTCCAAGTGTTCTCAATTTTCGGTTTGCCTTTCAACCTACGAAGATATTCTTGATATGCTTGGTGTGTCTTTACCTTGGTAAAAAAACATGGATCTCCCAAAACTTTTCCATCTGACCTTTTCACATATTGTTCCGACAGGTATTTAGAAATCAATGGGTAGATAAGATTGGGTTCATGTAGATGGGCATCAAGGAATGGGTCTGAAGATTTTGTTGTTGGACCTAAAAAAGGTGTAAGATCCTTCAACGTAATCATTGCATTAGTACTCATGTCTAGAGGAAAATCCAGACTATCATAATGACCCATGTTAAAGATCAGAATATTTTCAATATAACATCTTAACAAAGCCTCAACAATTTCTTGCAGGATTTGCTCAGGTCTAAATTGAATAAAAAAAAATCACTATCTTTAAATTCATTAAACAAATTTTGTGAGTTAGAAAAGTTTTTGATACTTCCATTGCTCAATACAATCTTATCATTAATTTCATGCAACTCATGATGAAAATCAGATGGTAACTCACAATGCAATGTAGAATGTGACTCAAGACTTGATTCATAACATGACTCAGAACGTGAATTAGTATGTAACTCATGAGATGACTCAAAATGCAACTCGAGAATATGAGGTGTACGGGCATTTATGGACTTTATATCCACATGTGTAGGTGACACTACTGACACTAATGGCTCATGTGTGATTGACTCAACTGATACTAACAACTCATGTGTGAGTGACTCAAGTGACTCATGTGGCCAACATGGAACTATTATTCATAACGGAAATAGAGGTTTCTTCAACACAGACTAGGTTTAGGAATTTAGAAACCAAAACCCCAACATCAATATAAAAAGGAAAAGGTATTTTGGATTTATGGGTTTTCAATAGAAGAAACAAACTAGATAAATTACCTCACAATAATCAAAAGACAAAATAGAAAATGGATAGAAGATCCAAGGAATAAAGTGGGCGTCGCACCAAATCGCACGCGGAAAGATGAATTGCTCTTCCAAGTTTTGAGAGAATCACGCCCTCGAAGAAAACTTTGATAAAAAGCTCTCAATTTGCAAAAGCAATATTCAATAACCATTCACTTCTTAAAATTGTATTTACAATGTCTTTATGTAGGCAAACAAAACCCTAAGCATATAATTGAATTTAGAAAGACTCCTAGTCTAAAAAGGAAACTAAAGCCTAAATTCTCCAGTGAAAATTAAACTTTGTGCGTCGCTTTAGTGCAAGGTCGCTCGAGCGAGCTTGGTTGTCGCTTGAGTGAGTCTTCAAGTGCCCACTGTCACGGGGTAACTTTTTTCGACACCCGTGCGACGCCTTGCTGCCGCTACAGCGAGGCCAGCCTAACTCGACTTATGGTCCTTCTCGTAGACCATTTATTTCGACGATCGCCTGGGACTCACTTTCTTTGAAGATACCCATCTGGCTCTCGTATCTGCTTCCTCTGAAGCTATACTGGATCACCTGGGACTCGCTTCCTCTTAAGGTACCCATCCGGTTCATCCATTGGCTTCCTCTAAAGCCACGCTAGATCTTCGTCCAGCCATTCGTCTCTCGCGGACATTGTGCCTTATCGTCACACAACAAAGCAACGAGCTTCTGACCCCTACACTGGTTCAGCCTAGCTCCATTCAGTTCTCGCGATATCTCGCTTAACTGTATCATTGATCCTGGTCCATCACAACATATTGATCCTTACATTGCCGCCTACCCATGTCATCTACTAGCGACTGATTTTTAAATCTCAGCTTCCTCAAGTGAGAATGGAGCATCTTACCTGCTCCTTGTCATCCATGACAACGGTGCTCTCAGCACCAACGTGACCCAACGTCTCATGTTGGAGATCACTAGCGTTCATCCGCCTCGGACCGACCCGCTTACTTTAACGTGTGGCACTCATAGCCAACAAGTTGTTAAATGAAAATGGAGCATCCTACTTGCTCCCTGTCATTTATAGAAATGGTGCTCTCAGCACCGTGACCCAACGTCTCATGTTGGAAGTCACTAGCGTTCATCCATCCTCGACCGACCCGCTACCGCAGCGTATAACCCTCATGGGCAACAACCATCACGAAGTGAGAGCGGAGCATCCCCCGTGCTCCATGTCAACATGGAAACAGTGCTCTTAGCACCTGTGTGACTCAATGTCTCATGTTGAAAGTCACCAACGTCTATCTACCTCGGACCGGCCCGCTAACTCAACACGTGGCTCACATGGCCAACTAGCGTCAAGTTCCTTTATCGCGACATATAACCCAGCAATACCGTCCCTCTGCGTGCGACTTAATCGCATCTCTATCGCAGACGTGCAACTCAACTGGCACCCAAGTAACTTTGGGTGTCACAAAATCAGAGTGCACCTCATCGCTATGGCTCGCTAATGTAGTCCCAATCGGAACGATCTGGCTTTGATACCACATGTCACAGGGTAACTTTTTTCGACACCCGTGCGGCGCCTCGCTGCGACCACATGTCACGGGGTAACTTTTTCGACACGTCGGCGCCGCCGCCGCTACTGAGCCTAACTCGAATACCAGTTTTTCACGAAGCATATCTTAACGCTGGTTATCACGCTGTAACGTCTCACCGTCGCAAGACATCCAACCATCACTCGATACCACCACTTTGAAGGGCGGGAACTCTATCATGGTTGCCTTCACTCGAGGCAAACCCACACAATGCATCGTGTCTACTGCGTGACACGCATGCCACCTCGCCCATTTGGCTCGCTAGCTTCACCTTGTGTGCATTAGTCCTCGCCTGCATCATGCATCTCTTCATGCCATTCAAGCCAACCATCGTGTGTGGCCCACGCGAACAGCACACTTGGAGTAGCATGCAGCTCTTCATGCTATCCAAACTAAGCATCGTGTGTGGCCCACGCGACCAGCACACTTGGAGTAGCATGCAGCTCTTCATGCTATCCAAACCAGGCATCGTGTGTGTGGCTCAGCTCGCGACCAGCACGTGCGTCCATCGAGCCCTCACTAGTGCCCTCGTGAGATCACCGACCCATGTGCACCCCAACGCCAGCACGGGGCCACATGGTAACCTCACCCCAGGTGATACATGGCATCGCCACAGCGCCGCATTGCTACAGCGATGTTCTAGGCCCACCCCTAACCTAGAAAGCCCATGCGTTCATCCCGCAACGCAAGGCCCCATGTGTGAGAGAATAGCTCCGCAACTCCCTTCCCCCAAGTATGGTCTAAACACCAACTTGAGCTAACCAGCAGAAGAACCTCAAACCCCTTGGTTTGACATACCACCATGGTACACAGCCTCCTGCCCGTGGCACACACCTGCAAAGGTAGTGTCTTGCCATTAATTATGGCACACGAACTTCTGCTCGTGCCACACGGTGCCATCTTCCAAGCCCACACGTCTTGTGAGATCACGCATCAGCGTCACTTGCGACCGTGTCGCATCCACGTCGCGTCCGCATCGCGAGGCCCTCATGGCCTCATACCCACATAGCACTGTGTCGCGACCATGTCGTAAGGCCCTCATGGCGCCACATGGCGTACCCTCGTGGCACCGCATCATGTATGAGTCATGACCGTGTCTCGTGCCCATTCAACACTGTGTCGGGTTCATCATTGCACATGTATGCCACGTGCCCTCTTGGCACCGCATCACGTGCCCTCTTAGCACCGCATCGCCTGTCGCGTGCCCTCTTGGCACCACATCGCGTCTTGTCATGGCACCGCCTCGCATGCCTTGTAGCACTCGGACATCGCATGCCCTCTTGGCACCACGTCGCGTGCCCCTACGTGGAGCACCATACTCCAAGCCCTTCCCGCGTCTAGTCACCATACTAGATCGTAGCTTAGTTTGGATCACTGTCGCATCATGCATAAGGGACACATGCATGCGTCGCAGGGCCACGTGCCTCTGCGCACACGCACGCTACATAGCTAGCTACTAGGTTAGCCCGCCTACTTGCTAGCCATATGCCTAGTTTAGAGGCGATCGTGTTGTCTTACTGGCACCAAGACCTGCATTAGTTCAACTTCTGTCTTCACCCCATGCAAGGTTCACACAAACACCTAGCCCCGAGGTTTAATACCTCCTCGCTAGCTCATCTTGGTTTCATCTGTTGCCTACGGATAAGGACCCCCCATTGGTCCTTCGCGTGACTCCGCACCCACGCAGTCTATCACTATGCATGCACTAAGCATTAGTAATCGTAGCTCGCTCTAGTACCTCGACACTATGTCTTCGCCCAAGAGTTCGCCTAACACGCTTTGCCTACGGCTCAGCCTAGCTACAAGGCCCTCTCACCTTGCCTGCTAGTGGATCGATGTGCATTGTTATGCACCGGTCGTGACCACGCCGCACCACGCCAATATTTCGTTGATTCTCGCCGAGCGGAACCGATGTCGCCAGCGAGTTTGGCGAGAGTTCTTGCTCACTTGTCGTCGATCTCAGCCAAGAACCATCGTCGCCGAGCATGCTCCGGTGTGACTCGTGCTCCCTTGCACCCTTATTGTGACTTCTTCTTGCGTCTTGATTTTGCGATAAAGGGCGGTTCGACTTGGATGTTCCCATCAATATCTCAATAACATCCCTACTTAAATATAATCACTTTTTCGTGGACTAACCAACCCCTCACCTCAGGATCCGTTTCCATTATATAAATCATCCCTAATTGTTCAATCAAAAAATTGAAGCAACAAGCAACAATCTCATACAGTAAGTTTTCTTTTACTTGAGCCTGTTGGGATTTTTACCTACTCAAGGGATAATTCTTGCATTGGGCATTCATCTAACCATGAGTTGCAACACAGACTTTACAGGTAGCCTACATCCACATGGTTCACACTAGATCAATATGCTCTAACCTGATATGAACCTAAGCTCAATAGTCATATCTAACGAATATGTACACTAAGTTAATTATCGTGAATAGTAAGATTTTGGAAGCTGTGTTATTTCCTAAATAATGTTAGCTAAACGAGAATATGCATTTGAGATCACAGCGGTGACCGTGCTTTCGAATGCTAGATCACATGCCATGTCGCACATGATCGCAAGTTACACCAATCCTCTAAGGGTTCACCTAGACCCTTTGGGTATTAGAAAGAAAAAAATAAATTCGGACCATTTCTCCCTTCAAAGTCCAGGTCAAATATTTCCATCTGTTGCCTAAACCTGGCATTGAAATTTTGCACCTTTGGCCAACATTTGAACACTGGATAACTATCTTCTTTTTTCTTTTATGGACATGATCGACCTTGGGCAAGTTGCTACGGCACCCGATCCTCTGATTGGGTGCCATCATATCCCCGACCGTCATAGATTTAAAAACAAATTACAATAATACCCTATCATAAACACTACTCGATATGCCTGGAATGATAAGTAGACTGCAGTTTGACTATCACAATAGTTTAATGCCAAGAGATCCTCCCCTTTTACTATACCGATTGTCATCTGCTCATCCTAGTGTCGATGTAATCTTAGTCAAATCTTCATGGCCATGATATACTATACTAAAGCCATGTCACCGAATTTTATCCTTTTAATTAAGCGAAGGGTACACACAACCACTGGTTTCTAACATTAGATTGTTTGTAACGGCCCAAATTTTATAAAAATGAAAGTGTCACGACCCATAATTCTACCTGATCGCAAGGGCCTAGAATTCCGTGTTATGACTCCGCACGCTTGTTAAGGCAATAAGCAGACATACGTATTATACTTACAAATCCATTGATGAGGACCATAACTTTTGTGAACTCAATACCCACAGGAATCTCTAACGTTTACTCCCTCATCTAGCAGGTCGTCAACATCGTTGCGCTCATAAACCGTCTCATCGACATCGTCGACAACATGGAAATTAGTACCGTCATTCGAAAATTGTTAAATTGCGTGGGTTTAGTTGCTCAGTTGGGCATCTCAGTGGTTTCACAACCGATCCACTAGAATCTATCCAGGTGATCTTGTGTGCGACTTTGTGAGTGGTTGTGATTCATATTATTTTGATCAATTAAAATTAAGAATAATGACAATAATTTCAGCATTTGATCATAAATTTCATAAGCATAAATCAACTGAAATGGAAACATAAACATATGTGGAATGTATATGATACACCCAATGCTTATAATTTACGTATGGGCACCTCTGTTAGCACCCATGTAATCTCTGAAAGCGCCCATGTGTGCAACCCCTTTAAACCCATTGATTGCTTCGGATCAGATGATGGAGTTCGTGTTTCACCCTGATCTTCCACACAATGGATCTTGAGATCATGTTGCGCCAATCAAACGGTCAGTTTGTTATTCCACATGTCTCAAATCCCCAAAAAAATATGATCTGAGGCAATCAATGGGTTTAACGTGGGCGCTTTCAGAGGTTGTGTGGGCGCTAATAGAGGTACCCTTTACTTATATTGTGTTGTCATCTAAACATATGTGGCATATGTTAAGTATTAGCGTAAACTCCCATGCGCCTACACAACGCATGGTCGTATCTTACAGAACATACGTAAACAACTTGTGCCAGAGTCGGTCCTTGAGCCTAACACGCGAGGTCCACATGTAGATTACCACTATAACCTCCATAATGTAGCATAACATAAACCACCATCCACTTAGATGAGGTTGTCGGCGTAAAGTTTAGGTTTCCTTAAGTCGAAACCCCTCAATCTCCCCGTAGTTTGAGACATTGCCATAGCATATTGTCCTTAAGACCTGTCTTGGCTGCGGACGTTGGTTCTTGCGGTGGTACGCAAGACATGGCACGTGTAGAACATAATTCATGTTTTGTTGGCTTTCACAACGTATGCTATTATAACATTATTCGGTTATGGGTTTAGGTCCCCGACCTGGTTTCATATTTACGTGAGCTTAGGTCCCCACTTTCTTGTCATACATAAACATTTATAAAACATACTTAAAATGATAAATTAATATGGGCCAGAGTGAGATAGGCTTCACAAAATCTTGCTTCCCGAGGGATGGGTTTCATAGTAACCTGGGTGGACTGCCTATGGCGTCCCATACCACCATAGGGGTTGGCGTCCATACATGAGCACCCATATTCCAAGTTCCACTTGATCGTGAGAAGAAATCCCACCATGACTAAGGTCATGTGCCAAATCATTTTTACTTATCTTAAAATGCGTATGCCCTAACGTAACTTCTATACGATATATGGCATATGATGAGGAAGTGACATATAACAGAAAAGAAAACTATTGCATGTATCCTAAGCTTGTGTGATGACATCATAACAGTTGTGACTAAAGAACTTAAAATCATAGACCATTGTATGAAACAAATGTAATATAACAAGAGTAAACATCAAAATAAATGAGCATTATGATGAATAGTTAAGAACTAGAAGACTAACTTAGAGTTAATTACTATGTAAGTGTCAATTGATGAGTAAAACTTATTTGGTAGATCATCTCATTCTGATGAGAATGGTCTGGTCATACATGTTCTTCCGTTAAGAATCAGTCTTGGTATGACCAAACTATGTGTAGACCCTTATGATCGAGATCGATGGATTTCAGGGAGATTGAGATAGAGTTTTGATCGATCAATTCTTATAGATGTGATTAGGGTAAAGAAATATTAGGGGTCCTCGTTGAGTTTGACCTCTGATTCATTTGTTTGGTCTGTTTTTTTATGGTTAAAGATTTGGGTCACGATCGCATTATCACGCGATCATCGGGGCATACATCGGGTGAAATTTAAGGTGCTTAGGTTGTTATTAGAAGATTGGGCTCACGTTCGATCCCTAACTTGCGGTTTCTCACAATTGCACATGATACGACGTTAAGCACAATGCCCTTTAGGGGCATGAACTGAAACGGGAGCCACTGGGTGGACCCGTGCTCAATTTGGGACGACTAGTGGTTGGTTGATATGATTTTACCATAGTCCTAACTTATCGTGTTCGAGCCGCACCTCAAGCATGTGAGAAAACTCTACGCGAACGCGTAGTTTCGCTTTCGGGGTATAGAGGCCATCGGTCATGCTGTACCGTGACCATGAAAACCGTGTGTAAGATCATGATGCAATTTTCCCCGAAGATAGATGATAGAAAAATTATGATTTTTCCCTTTGGGTGCGCTTCTCAATTGTGGAAATTTCCACATGAAATGACATCTCGAAGTGATTTACTACGAGAAGGTTTCATGTGTAAATTTAGGCAACTTTTCTAGGCCATCGGATCGCTTTTGCAGCGATCACGCCTAGCGACGATAGCGTTTTCCAAAAATTAGGTGGGGTCTGTGTTGGGACCATTCACTGGTTCGACCTAAAAAGTGGGTCAAACAGACCCTTCTACTCTAATTGTACGAGGGTTCAATCCCTTAGTTTTCCCTATTATTTCACACGTTGAAAATCGTGTCGATAAATTCGCTGAGATTGTTTTTATCTGACAGGCCTGATTAAGTTTTTGCCGAGATCATTTTAAACCTGGGCACGGAGGCTAGTTCAGCCCGGCTTCCAAGAATCAAGGGTCAAAGATGACCCTGACTTAAAATTTCAAGTGGCACACACATAAAATAATTATGAATTTTTTTTTTCCATTTTTGAAGTGGCACTGAGGCTGAGGTATATTCACTATAGAGGGAGTCTGATGATCAGACTCTGATCATCAGAGTAATCGATGGTCCGATGGTCAATGATTATGCCCAAAGGCTTTGGACCTTGTGTCCATGGTTTGGAGGTATCACGGGGTTAAAGTGGAATTCTGGTGGACACAGATTAACAAATGCAGGAATAAAATAAATTATTCCAAGTATTACACATTTTTTGTAAGTTTTGAGGGTATTAAAAATTTGATAAAATAATAACAAAAGAACTACTTGTTCCATCAGATGGAAAGAGCATCAGAAAATAGGGGGGGGGTAGGGGAGGTCCAAGTTTCACCATGGACTAATAGGTCCTCTGACACTGAGATCCGGGAGGCCAAAGTACAGCAGCATTTGTGGCCCCTGGATTAGGACCAGCGAAGGGAATTTGAAGATGGCAACTCAGTGGTGATTGAGCTCTAATCATGGGTCAAAATATCGTCCGATACCGATACGTATCGGACGATACGTATCGGTTTTGGACCTCACCGATACGGTACATTCAACGTACCGTATCGGTGCCTCTCATTCAAAAATTCAAAATACGTATCGGTTTTGGGGCTGGATGATACGTATCGTTTTTCCGAGATTTTAACCAATGGCTCTAATGGCGGGGTTTTTAGTGGTGTTTTTAGGTGGAGAGGGTGGCTGCTATTGGTTGCTATATAAGAAGAAGAGGAAAGGAGGGGACTGCTATTGGTTGCTGTATAAGAAGAGGAAAGGGGGGATGCTGTGTGGGCCGTTTTGAGTAGCAACAATTGAGGTAGCAGAGAGAGAATGGGGCTGTGGAGGATGCGTTGGGTACCGTAAGAGGAATAGAGGTAGAAGGTGGTTGGCGATTTGATGTGCATAACGTCTAGAGAGAGAAACTCAATCTACTCATTCTCATCTCACTATATATGGAGAGCCGATGAGGCCTTGGCCTCCTAATTGAAAGATTAGCCCTTTTTTTTTGAAGGATTTTTCCAATTTGGGTTGTAGTGCGTTCTCTAAGGAGAGAGGAAGATTGTGCTGTAAGTAGGGCCTTCTTTAGGTGGGCATTAATTGGAGATGTGACACATACAGAAATGGTGGAAAGGAGGTTGTGAAAGGTGGAGTTGTAATGGGAAAGTGGGGCTAGACTTGTGTCTTTAGCACACACATCACATATATAGTATAGGGTAGTTTACTTGGGTGTTTTTGATTGGGTGTTTTTGTTTTGCTTTTTTGTTTTCAAGATAGTGAGACTATCTTGCGTGTAGACCACCTACACCAAGTATGGGTGTATTTGCCCCATGCACAGCCCCCACAATAGCCTATTACTAAAGGCACCCACTCATGTGCATGTATATTTAAAGCTATAGAAAATGTTTCAATATGTAGGTGACCCTAACATGCGTAATATGATTTTAATGTAGATTTTGCCGAAATTAAATAAATTAACTCAAGTTTAATCGCAAAATTATCTTTGATACCTTTAGGGTTTGCAGAATTTTGCTAGGTAGATCACACGAGATCCAAGTAGGGTCCAGTCCGATGCGCAAGTACTTTTAGAGTCGAGGCGAGATCTGACGGAGGACAAACACTAAAACCCTAATATGCGAATTTGGGATTAACTTTTAGAAAGAATTGAATAGCGGAAATATTCAAATTCATGCAACCCATTAAAAGTAATTCAATGAAATTAATAAAACAATTAGATTAATCCGTTTTAGCGTCTGAATGCGTGAAAATTTTCCCGTTCTAGAAAAACGGCTCTGATAAGAGAACTCGAGATTCGTTCTAGTTTAGGGCATCAATCGACAATCGCAATATCGTCTCTTGACTCCTCGGAAATTTTAATCGAAATAAAGCTTAGAATAATTTAGCAAAGGAAAACAATTTTGGGGATTTTGATTTTATCAACGAAATTAAAGAAGGATAATACCTGACAATAACTAAAGAAAAGACAAAATAAAAGGATAGATTCCAAGGCTTCACACCAAGGGTTTTCCGAAGCTTCACACCACGGCTGTACGTCGACTTCGCACCATGTCGCACGAGAAACGATTGCTCACTCCTCAAGGTTTTGAAGGATTCACTCCCTCGATTGAAAACTCTTCACAAGCTCTCTAGGGTTTGCACAAAAGCAACTCTTTTTCATTCAATAATGAAAAACTAACTAAAAAGTCTTTACAAGCCTCTATATATAGGCCACCAAAAATAAAATTCGCAATAAAGGAGTTCTAATACTCATAAAACACAAAAAAAAAGGTTTCACATAAAATCCCGTCGTTGTAGCTCGCTCGAGTAATGATTATAACTGCTCGAGTGGGGGCTCGCTCGAGCGAGTTTAAGTGATCGCTCAAGCGAGGGCTCGCTGCAGTACTGTTCTCTTTGCGGTTTGTATCCGTTTCTCCTTTGAGGCTACGATGCTCGAGCTTCCTCTACGCTTCTTCTGACGTCGAAAATCTGTTGTTGCCCCAAATCCAAAGCTCCTAAACTTGGCGTTCCCCGTCATTCTCCTCCACTCAAAATGTTTCATCACCGATGAAACACGCACGCAACACTTCAGGAGCTCAATTCTTGGCTTGCCTTTCCACGTTGTGAGATACTTTTAATTCTTACCTTCATTGGCATGGAAGCTTGGAAATTCTATAACCTCCTCATTCGACCTTTTCTCATGTTGCACAGGTAAGGTACGGGATAGAAAATTGGACAATGGGGGTGGTTCGATTGGATGCTCAAGAAGGAATGGATCAACGGGCGGGGTAGTGGGATCAAGAAGAGACGTAAGATCCGTTATGGCAACTATCAGATGGTTACCCTTGCCTAAAGGAAGATCGAGATCTCCATCATTACCCCTTTTTAAAATTGGGAAAAATTCCACATGCTCAGAACCATCAGGAATTAACACAAAACTGTTAGTATCAAGGACATCAAATATATTCAATGTGTTAGTATGATCATGCATATTTTCGGTGCTCAATAAATTTAGATTGTTAATCCCATGCAAATCAGAATGATGATATGATCCTACCAATTCTAATGACTCCCTTGAGATGAACACATTATCAACACTATCCTCGGCAATAGGAATTGTCCTAATGCAGCCTATGGATCTGACCAGAACCTCACCTTCCTCATCACTTGGAGTGTTACATGGTTCGTACACTTCTTCGGGTATCTCATTGCTCTCTTTCTCAGTATGCTCATGAATGAACAAAGTCTGACCCTTACTAGGACATTGGGATGCAAAGTGACCAAAACCTTGACACTTATAACATTGCTGCGGGGCACGCTTAGAACTTTCGACCATTGGTCCCTTTCCTTTGTCAACTTGGGGAATTCTGGATTTTGAGGATCAACTAGAGGCATTATTACCCTTTTCGATAGGGTTAGATTGATGCTCAAATTTGGAAGACTTAGATCGGCCATGACTGGTGTGTCGAGATACCGTTCTAATTCTTCGACCCTAGCAAAACATTCATCGAGATCTGCAACGGGATAAGGAATGAGTTCCCTTTGTAACTCTGGTCGAAGACCCATTCGGAATCGGGAGAGGGTAACTTTTGTTGGTTCATCGACATCGGCCTGGGTCATCAAGTCTTCAAACCGATCGATGTACTCTGTGACTGGGGAGTCTCCTTGATGCAATGACTGCCACTAATCAAGAATACACTCGTCATATGATACGAGAACGTATTTTTTGTGCAGTTGAACTTTCATTTCAGCCCACGTGGAAATAGCACGAAGACCCTGGATTTGCGTACGACGCTCCACTCCCAACCAATAAAGTCTAGCTTGACCCATAAGCTCGACTTTGGCAAATCTGACCTTGTGGTCTTCGGACATGGCATACCACTCAAAGTAGTTTTCCATGCTTGCGACCCATTTGAGAAAGACCTTAGGTTGTCTTTTCCCGTCAAAAGTAGGGGCGTCCATTTTCACAGATTTCATGACCTTATCGTCCAGATTGGTTTGGACCTCACGTCGGGGAGGAACATCTCTCCTACGGCCACGGTTGTTGACTCTAATGGGATTCTCAGCGATGAGCTCATTGATCTCTTCGAAACGAGTCTCTAAAGCCTCATGTCAGGATTGTTGATCAGCAATGTGCTCATCCATCCGGGTTTGACTAGCGGTCACCTTAGATGCAAGATCTCTAATCAGGGCCTCTAAGGTACTGGTATCCTTGACGGAACTATGCAAGACAAAATATACTAAAATCAAGTGAACCCTAAAATCTATATGACACGGACAACCCTAAACTAAAACTGTGCTCTGATGCTAAAACTGACGCGGGACAAACACTAAAACCCTAATATGCGAATTTGAGATTAACTTTTAGAAAGAATTAAATAGCGGAAATATTCAAAATCATGCAACACATTAAAAGTAATTCAATGAAATTAATAAAACAATTAGATTAATCCGTTTTAGCGTCTGAATGCGTGAAAATTTTCCCGATCTAGAAAAACGGCTCCGATGAGAGAACTTAAGATTTGTTCTAGTTTAGGGCATCAATCGACAGTCGCAATATCGTCTCTTGACTCCTCGGAGATTTTAATCGAAATAAAGCTTAGAATAATTTAGCAAAGGAAAACAATTTTGGGGATTTTGATTTTATCAACGGAATTAAAGAAGGATAATACCTGACAATAACTAAAGAAAAGATAAAATAAAAGGATAGATTCCAAGGCTTCACACCAAAGCTTCACACTACGGCTGTACGTCGGCTCCGCACCAAGTCGCACGAGAAACGATTGCTCACTCCTCAAGGTTTTGAAGGATTCACTCCCTCGATTGAAGACTCTTCACAAGCTCTCTAGGGTTTGTACAAAAGCAACTCTCTTTCATTCAATAATGAAAAACTAACTAAAAAGTCTTTATAAGCCTCTATATATAGGCCACCAAAAATAAAATTCGCAATAAAAGAGTTCTAATACTAACAAAACACAAAAAAGAAAGTTTCACATAAAATCCCATCGTTGTAGCTCGCTCGAGCGAGGATTATAACTGCTCGAGCGACGGCTCACTCGAGCGAGTTTAAGTGACCGCTTGAGCGAGGGCTCGCTGCGGTACTGTTCTCCTCGCAGTTTGTATCCGTTTCTCCTCTAAGGCTACGGTGCTCGAGCTTCCTCTACGCTTCTTCTGACGCTGAAAATCTGTTGTTGCCCCAAATCCAAGGCTCCTAAACTTGGCGTTCCCCATCAAGATCGGCCTAGAGATAGGACTCTAGCTTTTCCAGGCTTAGGCGCTCATCTTTGGTCCGATGTAGATTCACGGATTCCAAGTTGGGTGTGAAAGGGATTTATGGTTTGTAAAAGGCTTATAGCTTTTAGATCGGTTTATAGTTTTGGAAGGGTGTTGGCTTTGTATGGTTTAGGCTTCAAAAGGTTTTAGGGTTTCAAAAGGGTTTAGGGTTTGGGGATCACAAGGAAGAAATTAGGCTATGGTTTAGAAAAGCACGAAGAGATTTAGATAGCAAATATAATCAAGCAAGGCAAATCGATGACAAAGATATATGGGAATTACTCCCTTGGTCTCACACCAAACCCATCGCGGGGAAGAAGACTCTCTCTTGACAAAGCAAAAGCTCTCATTCAATAATCAATCAACTAACTACATTGTTTAGTTTAATGACCTTATATAGGAGGTCTTACAATAAAAGAAAATCCTAAAATGAATATTAAATAAAGACAAATAAACCCTTGAAACAAAAGTTCGAAATTAAACTCCTAAAACAACTCATCACGATTTCGATCGATCGAAATTGGAATTCGATCGATCGAAATTCATATGTCTATGAATATCGCCGTCGACTTTCGATCGATCGAATTTTACTTTCGATCGATTGAATATATGATTTGATCAGTCAAAATATCACTCCAGAACTTAATATTTCCATCGACCAAATTCGATCGATCGAAATATGACTTCGATCGATCGAAATGTGAATTCGATCAGTCGAATTTTCTGTGCTCCTTCAATTCTCCAAAATCCCAGAATTTTCATCTTTCGCCTAGATCTGACTTCCATTCCACTGTTTCTTTTTTCACCGGTAGAAGCGGTGCGATCCGAATCCAATGTCCATGTAAGTGGTGTCCCCGTCAGTAGGCTTGTCTAAAAAGGTGGCCCTGAGGCCATGTCACATTCATCGAAGGTTTGACAAAGGTCAAACTGTTCAAACTAGTCTCATTCTCTTCAAAGGTTAACGACTCAACGTTAGCGAAAATCAGGGTCGTTACAAAAAGTCTTTACTTTTGCTTCATAATCTAAAATTCGTTAAGCTAAACAATGCTAGATCATATCCAAAAAATTCATTCACAGCCTGTGATAAAATTGTTTATTTTTAATCAGGGGCAGGTTTAGAATTTTGTTAAAAAGAAAAGGGTAAAATAGTCATTTGATCATGTACACAACAAAATTGTGTAGAAATAAATTCATTCACTAATAAATAGTACCAAATTTTCCCTCGCTAAGAGAGGGTTTTATTGAAATGATGGATTCTATGCTTCCGGGTATCGCAATCGATGCCCCGTTAATTACATAAAAATTTGTGACTACCTCTGATTAAAAGCTACGAATTTATTTACATCTTTGAAAGTAATAAAAATCCTAAAGCTAAGCCTTCGTCGTCATCATCCTCGTCTTCGTTTTCGACGTCAATGTGGCCGGAGACAATGTGCAACATATTGTCTTCATCAGAAACCTGTGTGATATGTAACAGGGAAAGACAGATGAAAAAACCTTTTCACCAAAAGCCGGATCCATCAGATTGATAGGCATGAGTCATTATGGGTGCGAGGAGTTCATGGATGAATCTCAAGACAAATTCTTGATGCCATGTCTCGAAGATGAATTCGAACACTTGATCCAAGTCTTTCGATGACTGATCATTAAAATAGTTAGCATCTTTAACTATAGGACTGCTTGGCCTTAGTAAGAATTGTCAAATTCCTTAGAATTCGAGAATTATCTTCATAACTGGCCTTGATCTAGATCATATCATTGGATCGAACCACAAACCCATGATCTTATGTGATGATCGTATCGTTGGATTGAATCACAAAGCCATGATCTTATCCATATGTGGCGATCGTACAATTGGATTGAACCCAATATCTTTAAAGGAATTTTCGATCTTGAGGTTAAGGTCCAAACCCTTGATTAGAGGGAATGATGGCCCGAATCGCAAGGGAAGCTCCAATGTCGAGGGTATGATCACGATTGATCAAAATGATGGCTATGATCATAATTATGTAATTTGATGATCAATTGGAATCGATCTCGATCAAGGTTCGATCAAAATAATGATCGGTTGGTCGTGATCACGATTGTATAAAGTGTTGCTCATACATAGTGGCTATGATCGCATGAAGCAATGATTAACATCCTATACGAAGAGTCAACTTGATGGTTGCAACACTCACACATAAGGGTCTTAGGCATGAGTGTCATAGCGCAAATTGCCTAAGTGCAACCCCTCAAATAAATGAGGGTCTTAGACATGGGCTAATAAAAAGCCGACATAACCTAAGCATGACTCAAGTATGTAATGGTCTTAGGCATGGGTCAAATATAGACCCACATAACCTAAGTTTGATCCGAATTGCAATGACTTAACCATGGGCCAGTAGTAGGCCCACATAATCTAAGTATCGGACCCAATAGTTAAAAAAAAGAATAAAGAGAGATATCTTAAGCAAGGTATCTCGCAGAATCTTCGCGCAGGATTTCAGCAGAGTTTCGAAGTAAGATTTCTGGATCCATAAAAACGAGAATGGACTTGCTATTTATAGAGTTACAGTAAATCAGGGCTGCATGAGTCTCAGGTGTCACGTGGATCGATAACTTCTGCGTAGATGGTAAAGATTGTCCCCTATGCAGCCCTCAAACCAATAAGACTTGAGGGACATCGGTAAGGGTCACTCGACATAAGAAAATTGGGTCATTTCGGGACTTTTGGGGTGTTTGTAACGAAGTTTGAGGACAAAATCCGTAGCATGATCGGTTGTAAAAAAATTTCCGCTTTTTTTACATTAATTTCAAAGTGGACCCACGCATGTTGACCCCACCCTTGCATGGGTCACACAGTAGAGAGAGTGGAAAGAACCCACGCAGGTGGGCCCCTGCATGGGTCAAAGAGAGAGAGAGAGAGAGAGAAGAATAGGGACCCACGCAGGTGAGTCCCTACGTGTGTCAAAGATGGGGAAGAAAGAGAGTTAGAGAAAGAGAATAAGAAAGAAAAGAGAGAGAGAGAGAGAGTGGAAGGGACCCACGCAGGTGGATCTTTACGTGGGTCTGAGAGGGGAAGATAGAGAAAGGAATGGAAAGGAGAGAGAGAGAGAATGAAAGGGACCACATAGTGGGTCCTTGCGTGGGTTAAAGAAGAGAGAGAGAGAGAGAGAGAGAGAGAGAGAGAGAGAGAGAGAGAGAGAGAGAGAGAGAGAGAGAGAGAGAGAGAGAAAGGGTGAGAGAGTTAGAGAGAGAAGAGGAGAGGGACCCACGGAGGAACCCACGCAGGTGGGTCCCTGCGTGGGTCAGAGAAGGAGGCAGAGAGAAAGGGAGAAAATTGAGGAGAGAGAAAGTTGAGGACCTAGGCAAGGTCCAATTCTACGTGGGTCTCAGTTGGACTTCACAATTCGATTTCAAGTGGAAGTCTTACTTTTTCTAACTTATAAATAGGGCCCATCTCTCATTTAATGTTCCATCCTCTTAATTATTCTCCGTGAACTATGGAACTAGAAAAAAACCTTCTCAACTAGCGGCAGAAGAATTGTTTGAGTTTCCGAATTCAAAAAATCCGTGCTAACAGATCCTTTGAATAGGTTGGAGATATTCCAAATTGTTTGGACAAATTAATAATTTTTATGGTAGAAGAATGAATTGAAAATATTGAGGAACATAAGGGTAAAAGTGTAATTTAAGACCAGGGCCGATTCGTAAATATTCCAAACCCTAGGGAAATTTTCGTAGTTTCAATAAGGAGAATCTAAAAATTAACATACCGGTAAATATAAAAATTAAATTAACATAACGGTAAAGTGCATGCACGCGGTGTCACTCATGTATGCATGCACACACGTGTGACATTCATGCAGGCACATGCATGTGACATGTGGCTTTATATGGACCACATAATTTCAAATATTTTCATCCTTGGCATTTTGTCGAAGTGACGCTTTTGCCTGCCCTTCAACTTTAAGATATTTAACAAACACACTTTAGGCATAAAATTACACTTTTAACCCTTGAAATTCATGTTTTTACTAATCAGTCCCTCAAGCTTAAGCTACTCTTTTACTCTTAAATAAAATAAAAAATTCCCAATCAGTACTAATGGGTGAAATAACCAAGTTACCCCTAATACTTTAAGAAATTCCAAATCTGCCCCTAGGACAGGAATTTACATTTTAACTCTTCTATTTTCAGAAAATTTTCAAACAGTCAACCATATTCAAGCCAATTGAATATCCCAAATATAGAGGCAAGTGCAGATCAGTCCCCCCTTACATAGTAAATTACCATTTTAGCCCTCTAAATTCAGAATTCCCTATTCACCCCCTCTCGACAAAAGCTCGAACATAGGTTACCTATATTGCTGGAAATTTTGGGTTGTAACAATGCGGTTTGAGCGTGCTGGTCTTTACTACTTTAGCGCAGATAGGCCATCGGCCTTCTCCATGCATTCTACTATCTTTTTTTCTTCTAGTAGTGTTAGGTCTACGAAAAAGTTTTTTGATATCCAGCATGCTAGGCTTGGCCATGTCAACTGGCAGAACTTCTGTTTGTTATTTCCTAAGAATGATGCTAATGATTTTAAACTTCCTTTTGATACTTGTGAGTTGTGTAATCATACCAAATCATATTTTCCTTATTTGACTCGCAACAGTACCTTATTTGATCTCTTTCATAGTGATGTGTGGGTACCAGCCTCTTTACCTTCTTTTAATGGTTTCAGACATTGTGTGACCTTCATTGATGGTCACTCTTATTGCACTTGGTGTACTTGCTTAAGTCTGAAGATGAAGTACTCTCCACTTATATCAATTTTCTACTATGGTTCAAACGCAGTTTGGCCAGACCATTAACACTCTAAGGTCTGATAATGGTGAAGAATACTCATCCTTAGACTTTCACTCGTATCTCCAGAAGTTGGACTCCACAACATAATAGTGTTGTGGAGTGTAAGAATAGGCATCTAATGGCGGTAACTCGAACCCTTCTTCATGGGATGCATGTTCCTTAATCTTACTAGTCCATGGCCCTTCTTTTGACCACTTATCTTGTCAGTCGTGCACGCCACTCACATCCTAAAGGGTAAAACACCCATGCACATTCTTCAGACATGTACCTGCTCTTTACTATTAAACCATGTGTTTTTGGATGTACCTACTTCATTCAAGATCTTCGGTCCCAAAGGCATAAGTTAGAGGATAAATTCATACGATTTGTATTGTTGGGATATTCGGATCTATCAAATGGTAACAATGCTATGACCCTAAAGCTAGGAAGTTGTTTACCTCCTTGGATATATCCTTCTTTGAAGATACACCATACTTATTTGCACGGTCCTCTCCTTCCAGATTCTCGTTTGAGTCTTCCACTGTGCTTCCTCTGCCTATTCATCATGTTCCTACAGGATCTACATCATCTATACGTAGACATATGCCTCTGCCGCTCACCTATCAATGTCAAAGCAAGCGTATGCCACCTTCTTAACCCCATATGCCATCAATTCACTTGGAGTCAGCTCCTTTACGTACACTTGCACCTTCTAGTTCTTTGAATTTTCCTGTTTATTATTCTTCTACTACTGATGATCTCTCTCTTCCTACTGCCCTTCGAAAGGGTAAGAGGAGTTTTATCACTACTTATCCTATTTTCCAATTTGTCTCCTATCAGGGTATCTCACATTCTCGTCGTGCTACTCTTGAAAGTGCTTCAACTGCTTCTATTCTCTTTCTGTTTGTAATGCTCTTGTACATCCCTCTCAGTCTGTTGCCATGACTGAGGAAATGACTACTCTTGAGAAGAATAAGGCTTGGAAACTTGTTGATATTCCACCTGATAAACGAATTGGTACTTGCTTTGAAATACAAGGAGGATGGCTCTTTTGAGAGATATAAAGCTCCTCTTGCTTCTAAAGGCTTTACCCAGTTACCTAACCTGGAGTTAACAGCCACCAAACCACGTTTGCTCTTGTGGCCATGCTCACTTATGCCAGACTTTTTATTTCTCTAGTTTCTCATCATCATTGGCATCTATTACCAATTAGATGTTAAGAATGCCTTCCATCACGGTAAGTTAGGTAAAGAGTTCTACATGGTATTGAAATATTAAGCTAGACCATTTTGGGCTCCTATATGGGCATGGACCGTGGGCCTCTTGAGCCTCACTCTTTTTGGGTCTTTGACCTCATCTTAGAAGTTTGACTTAGTAGTTAAGAGTTTAGTTGTTGTAGCTTTGAACTTGTAATGTTTTTATGTTTTGGGTTTATGTGATTTCATTGGAAAATGAAAAAGTATCTTAGGGAAAAGAAAGGTCACATAGGAATATGAAAAGTTTCTTAGGAAAGTGAAAAGTCTCCTTAAAATGTGAAATTCGTTCTTGTACTTAGCTATATATTTGTGCACAAAAATGAAGAAAGTAAGGAAGACGATACTCTCTTTCTTGCTTGTAATGTTCAAGAAATTGCACTCAATGAGGATTGGTATCTTGATAGTGGTTGTAGTAACCACATGACAGGAAACAAAGGCGTATTTGTTACTATGGCTGAATCTATTCAAAGTGAAGTACGAACCGAAGATGATAAAAGACTTTTCGTTAAGGGAAGTGGTGATATTATTGTCAAGACAAATAAAGGTGTTAAACGTATTCCAAATATTTTTTATGATCCAGGACTCAAACATAATCTTCTTAGTGTTGGACAACTTCTATTGAAGGGTCATAATGCTCATTTCAAGGAAGCGGCATGTGAAATCAAGGACAAGAACAATGTTCTTCTCGCAAAGGTGATGATGACGTCTAACAAGATGTTTCCCATAAAGATTCAAAGTGAAGCACTTCCATGTTTGAGTACCATCATCAAAGATAGTTTATGGCTATGGCATCTCCGCTACGGCCACTTGAATTTTTGCACCTTATCTTTCATGTGCAAGGTGCATATGGTACGAGTCATGCCTAACATCAACCATCAAGATCAAGTTTGTAAAGCTTGTGCACTCGGGAAGCATCAAAGGAATTTTTTTCCGATTGGGAATGCTTGGAGGGCATCAAACCCTCTTGAGCTTGTTCATTCGGATTTATGCCCTATGCACATCACTTCAATTGGAGGTAATCGGTACTTTCTCATCTTCGTCTATGATTATAGTAGAAAGATATGAGTTTATTTTCTCAAAGAAAAATCAGAATTTGTTTGCATACTTTAAATCATTTAAGGCCTTGGTGGAAAAACAAAGTGGTTTCATGTTGAAGACTTTACGTTCTGATCAAGGTGGTGAATATATCTCTCATGAATTTGGTAATTTTCTCAAAGAAAATGACATTCAACATCAATTTTGACGGGGAACGTCAAGATTGAAAGTATTGAAGTTGAACCGCAATAGAATTTCAACTTCAGAAAAAAAAAAAAAAAAAAAAAAAAAAAAAAAAAAAGTTACTGTTCATGTGAACAGTGACGGACGTCCGTGATGAATAGTGACGGACGTCCGTGAAACACTGACAGACGTCCGTGATTTTGCCCCTTCATCGTCTCGAGAGGTCACGGACGTCTAGTACTCGGACGTCCGTGGACGCCGTGGATAAGCCCTAAATTTGAGTTTTTATAAAACTTGCCTTTTTGTGTTTTATTTCTATTAGAACTCTTTATTTCGAATTTTAATTATTGGTGGCCTATATATAGAGGCTTGTAAAGACTTTTTAATTAGTTATTGAATATTTTGAATGCTTTTATGCTTGAATATTCTTTGCCTGAGATGGGTTTGGTGTGAGGCCAAGGGAGTGATTCCTAAAAGCCATTGTTATCTTCTCTATTATATTGGTTATCTCTCGATCTGTGTTTGCTTCCCCTACACAGTAGCCTAATTGTTTCCTTTCGATCCCAAAACCCTAAGCCTATTTGAAACCCTAAATCAAACATAGCCAACACCTTTTTCAAAACCATAAACCTGTTACAAAACCAAAACCTATTACAGACCCATAACCTAATTCCGCCACCCTGGTTCGAACCGTGAATCTACATCGGATCGAAGACGAGCGCCTAAGCCTGGAAAAGCTAGAGTTCTATCTCTAGGCCGATCTTGCCTCAAATCTAATAGTACTTGCGCATCGGACTGGACCCTAACTGGATCTCGTGTGATCTACCAACCTGAATTCTCTGAACCCTAAGGTATTTAAGATAGTTTTGAGATTACGCTTGATTAAATTCTAATTAATTTCGGCAAATCGCATTAAAATCATATTCCGCATTTTAGGGTTATCGTCCCGCGTCAAATTTACTATTCGTTACACACCTCAACAAAATGGGGTGACTGAAAGGAAGAATCGGACAATCATGGAATTAGCTAGAAGTATGTTAAAAGCCAAAGGGATGCCCAATACATTTTGGGCAGAAGTCGTTGAATGTGTTGTCTATCTTTTAAATCGTGCCTCATCCAAAAGCGTCAAAGGCATGACTCCTTAAGAAGCTTGGAGTGGATAGAAACCATATGTATTTGGTAGCATTGCCTACTCGCATGTGCCGGATGAGAAAAGAAGTTAAATGCTAAATCTGAAAAATGTACCCTTGTTGGATACAGCGAAAATTCAAAGGCGTACAAGTTATTTAATCCTATCACTAAGCTAATTATCATAAGGAGAGACGTAATATTGAATGAAGAAGAAGCTTGGGATTGGAACGAAAATGAGAAAAAGCAAAAGTTCATATTGCTAGATGTGGAATCGGAAAAAGAAAATGAAGTCGCAAGCCCTCAATTCTCACCATCTAGTGAGAATGAAGAACATATCAATGATAATGAAGAATCACCTCAAGCACCATTAAGGAGATCTAGCCTGCCACATCAACCTTCCAAAAGGTATCTCTCAAGTGATTTTGCCTTATTTGCCGATGTAGATCCAATCTCTTTTGAAGAAGCATTTCATGAAGAAAAATGAAAGCATGCAATAGATCAAGAAATTGATTCTATTGAAAGAAATGATACGGGAGAGCTAACGGAGCTTCCAAATGAGCACAAATCAATTGGTCTCAAATGACGATATAAAACAAAGTTGAATGAAAAAGGTGAAATTGAAAAATACAAAACTCGTTTTGTGGTCAAAGGCTATTAGCAAAAACAATGCATTGATTACAATGAAGTTTTTGCCCTCGTTGCTTGTCTTGAGTCTATTCGAATGGTCTTAGCATTGGCGGCTCAAAGAAATTGGAAAGTACATCAAATGGGCATCAAATCAGCCTTCTTGAATGGATCTCTTGAAGAAGAGGTCTACATTGATCAACCACCCGGTTATGTGAAGAAAGGTGAAGAACATAAGGTGTGCCGATTAAAGAAATCACTTTATGGTTGAAGCAAGCTCCGAGAGCTTGGTATAGTCACATTGACAGACAATTTTTGAAAAGTTGTTTCAAAAGAGATCCTTTCGAGCATAACTCTACATCAAGGAAAATGTGCGAGGTGAATTTTTAATAGTATGCTTATATGTTGATGATTTAATTTTCAATGGCAATAGTCTTAGTCTATGTCAAGAATTTAAAAGGGCCATGATGCATGAGTTTGACAAGACTGATATGGGACTTCTTCATTTTTTTCTTGGCATTGCAGTTAAACAAAATGAAGATGGAATTTTCATTTCTCAAAAGAGGTATGCCAATGATTTGTTGAAAAGGTTCAAAATGGAATGTGTTAAACCCGTTAGCACTCCAATGGAAGTAGGATTAAAGCTAAGCAAGCATGATGTTGAAGGCAGAGACTCTTTATAGAAGTCTCGTTGGTAGTCTCATGTATTTGACCGCTTCAAGAACAGATCTCATGTTTGTGGTTAGCATGATTAGCCGATTCATGGTATCCCCAAAAAGAAGTCATTGGGAAGTGGTAAAAGAATTTTAAGATATGTAAGCGGTACTATTGGTCATCATATACACAATGGAAGAGTTCAAGATTCAAGCTTAGTAGGCTATTGTGATAGTGACTGGGGTGTAAGTATAGAATTATAGATGATAGCAAAAGTACTTCCGGTTATGCTTTCAACAATGGTTCGGGTGTAGTTTCATGGGCATCCAAGAAACAAACCGTTGTAGCACTTTCTACGGCGGAGGCGGAGTATATTTCATTAGCATCGGCAAGTTGTCAAGCACTATGGTTGAAATGGATTTTAGAAGAATTAAAGGATCCTCAAAGTGAAGCTACAAAATTATTTTGCGATAATAGTTCTGCTATTGCACTTTCATAAATCCACTTTTCCACAATCGAAGCAAGCATATTCGGAACAAATATCACTTTATTTGTGATCTAGTTAAGGATGGCGAAATCGAAATCAAATATTGCAAGATAGAAGATCAAGGGCGGATATCTTTACCAAAGCTTTGAAGCACGTAACATTCATCAAAATGAAAGAGAAGCTTGGTGTAGTTGAAGTCTAGTTTAAGGGGGGTTGTTGAAATATTAAGCTAGACCATTTTGGGCTACTATATGTGCATGGACCGTGGGCCTCACTCTCTTTGGATCTTTGACCTCATCTTAGAAGTTTGACTTTGTAGTTAAGAGTTTAGTTATTGTAGCTTTGAACTTTGCAATGTTTTTATGTTTTGGGTTTATGTGGTTTCATAGGAAAATGAAAAGGTATCTTAGGGAAGAGAAAGGTCACATAGGAATATGAAAAGTTTCTTTAGGAAAGTGAAAAGTCTAGTTGAAATGTGAAATTCGTTCTTGTACTTGCTATATATTGTGTCTCATAATGTATGAAGTTGTTTAGTGAAATTTGAAGCCTTTCATCTAGTACTTTATATTAGACTTCATTTTTTGAGGTTTTTGAGCTTAAGAGAACAATTTTCTTCTCTTGAAAAGTTGCATTTATTTTTCATCCGAATTTTGATTTATTTTCAACACATGGATCTCCACCTGCGTCTTCAGAGGGAGTATTCTGGGAAAGTTTGTTGGCAGCTGAAGTCCAGTTATGGGTTGAAGCAATCTCCCAGGGCATGGTTTCACAGATTCAGTGCTATAGTGCTTTCTATGGGTTTTGTGAAATGGCATTCAGACCACACGTGATTTACACATACTGGAGAGAGGGATATGCACCATATTATTGGTATATATTGATGGAATCATTAGTAAGATGACATCACTTTCATGGCACATGTCAAACCTGAACTAGGTCGTGCCTTTAATGTGAAAGATCTTGCTCAAATCCGGTTCTTTCTTGGGATCTAAATTGCTCGCTCAGATCATGACATATCTGTCTCAGAGAAAATATGCCCTTGATTTATTACGTGATACTAGTATGCTTACAGATCCCAAACATACCTACACTCTAACATTGGTGAGTGTCTTCCTGATCCCTCTTGAGTATTAAAGACTTGTTTGCCTTCTCACAAACACTCATCCAAATCTCACAATGGTTGCCAGATTATGCATGCTCCGGGACCTCCTCATCTCGTGGTTGTTCTACACTGATGCAAGGCATTATTCTTTTAGTTGTTACAGTGATATTGACTATGTCAGTGCTCCTACTAGCCGTCTGTCATGGGGCACATAGCCAACCTATGTGCACCACAACACATAGCTCGGGCACATAGCAACCTCACCTTGAGTGACACGCGGCATTGCCGAAGCAACGTCCTAGGCCCACCCTTTCAGACCTAGGAGACCATTGTCCACGCTCTAGTGCCACAAGGCCCCATGTGTATGGGAGTAGCTCCACAACTCTCCTATATATGTGGTTTAAACACCACCTCAAGCCAAATAGCAGTACCTCAAACATATTGGTATGACATACTACCCATGGCACACGAGACCCATGTAACACCAACACATGCAAGTCAGCTATCCACGCCCACGCGTGTCTAGTCGCCACACTAGCACACTACCCAACTCGAGTAGCCGTCTATGCCATACATGTAGGGAGCACACATGTGATGTAAGGCTCCATACCTCCACGCTCACGCGTTACACACCTAGCTCCAAGGCCCACACGCCTTCCTACTAGCCAACCAACCATCTCCAAGGCCCCCACACATTCCCGCTGGTACCCAGAATAATGACCCTGTCACATCCTCCCTCACTTCATAAGTTAATGTCCCCGTTGACACGATATCACAAGGGAATGACCACGCCACCTCCTCCAATCTGGTAATGTCAACATCCCATGCTGGCACCAAAACCCTGCATCAGTTCCTCGACCTTCGTCTTCACCCCATGCAAAGTCTCCACAAATACCTAGCCCCGAGGTCTGGCACCTCCCCGCTAGTTTGACTTGGTCTCATCCGCATTCCACTCAACATACGAATAAGAAACACATTGGTTCTTCACGCGGCTCCACACCAGCGATATCCATCACCATGCCATTCACCAAGCATTTGTGACCACAACTCGCTCTAGTACCTCAACACGAAGTGTCTTCACCCAAGGGTCTGCCCACCAAATTCGGCCTTCGAAACACCACAATACCTCGGGCATGCCTTCACTACTCTGCTTCTCAAGCTCTCCTTCTACTGCTACAAGGTCTTCACACCTTCCTACTAGCTCAACAAATGTGCATCTCCATGCACCATGGTCGTGACCACGCCACATCCTCCCCCACTCGAATGCTTCAACACCCACGTCGACACCCAAACTCCTACGTCAGTTCCTCGACACAATTTCAGTCCACCCAAACACAACCCACATATGAACCACAACTACTACTCTTTGTTGTGCCCATCTGCAATTTTGTGTTAGTACATTGACCATTCAGTTACCCTTCGACCCATGCAACTCTGTCAGTTCCTCGACTACTATCATTCATCTTCACCTAGGCATCATCACACCAGCCAAATGACAAGCAACACTCATCAAACTGCATCTACACCAAGACATCGACTACTGTCATTCATCTTCACCCAAGCACACGACGAGTTACGTGCACCTTCACCTCATGCCTCTGCATCAGTTCCTCGATGGCGTAATTGGTCTTCGCCTCATGCCTAGGCATAATAGCTTCAACCATTTTCTGTGTCTTCACTCCACGCAGTGTTCTGAAAAACTTGGCACTGTTTGTATTTCACCTGAGTATCCGACATACCAGTCCCTCACACAACCAGAAGCAAACCGATCCTTAACATCATTATGTCAACTGTCCGAATCGACTGTTGAAACCAAGCAACCGACTCCTTTGATGTTTCCATTGTTGGCTCCAAGTTTACACAACTCATTGCTGGCTCCAAGTTCACACAACTCATTGCACATCGTAACCCTCTAGTTTCTCAACATTCTCTTCACCCAGGAGACCAACTTTCATCTAAACTGCCGGACTCAAGCCCTCAACACCTTTGTGTCTTCGCCCAAGAGTTCGACTCTCATCTGACTTGTAGACCTCCAGTACTTCAACGTATGTTTTCAACCACGAGTCTGCTACCCAAGCTATCTCAACCTATTCCAATTTTGCAGTGCTCTAGTACCTCGACCATCTCTCTTCACCTAAGAGTCTATCGGCGGGTTACCACGCTCATCCCAACAAAGCACTTGCCTCACATTACTGTAGTCTGCCACACTGCCTGTATCTTTCGACTGTGGCATTCAACAGAATCCAGTTTTCTTGGACCTATAGACCTGATCTTCATCACAAGCCCCCAACTGTCCTGCAGCGCTCTAGTACCTCAACACCACTATGCCTTCACCAAAGAGTCTACCACGAGCGCCTTGCTCAACCAACGAATTTCCACGCTTCTTACACTACTATGGTACCTCAACGTCTGTCTTCACCCATAGTGTGTTGAGTCACCTCTTACAACCCATTTTTTGGTTCAATTCTCTACTTTAGGTATGCTTCCAGTGTCCTAACGAGCACACGATGCCTTCACTTTCTAGCGGCTATCATGCCTTGGTACCTCTGACATTGATCTCTTCACCACGAAACATAACACACCTGCTTAGAACTGTTCTGCCTCAATAATCTTACCACACTACCTTTGTCGTGCTCAAAAACTGCCTTCGGCCCTTTCTCGTAGACCAAAGATCTCAACGATCGTCTAAGACTCGCTTCCTCTTAAAATACCCATCTGGCTCTCGCACCTGCCTCCTCTGAAGCCGCACTAGATCACCTGTATAGCCATCCGTCTCTCACGGACAAACAATGCCTTGTCGTCTCACAACAAAGCAACAAGCTTCTGACCACTTCTTTGGTTCAGCATAGCTCATTCCAGTTCTCGTTGTATCCCTCTTAACTGTAACCCTCAATCCTGGCCCATCGCAACACACTGATCTTTCACACAGCCCACCAGCGGTCTCGACCATCATGCCATGTACCAGCAATCGATTCAGAAATCTCAACTTCCTCATGAAGTGAGAACAAAGCATCCTCCTTGCACCATGCCATACATGGCAACAGTGCTTAGCACTTGCGTAACCCAACGTCTCATGTCGGAAGTCACTAGTGCTCATCCATCTCGGACCGACCCGCATTCTTAATGTGTGGCCCTCATGGCCAACTAGCGTCGAGCATCATCAGATTTCTGCAACAGCGTATCCCAATAGTATCATCTCTGCATGCGACCGAGCTCTAAAACTCATTGTAACAGAGTGCATCTCAACCACAGATGTGCAAGCCGACTTTGATACCAATTGTCACAAGGGCACAGCCCAACACCAGCTGTCACACTTGTGCGGCTCACGCCACAAATAACGAGGGTCAGCCTAACCCTCCATCAACTTTGATACCACCCGCCTAGAGGACGGGAACTCCCGAGCATGGTTGCTTTCCTGCTAAGGCCTATCACAACAACGCATCATGCCTCTTCCCAAGATGCATGTCACCCTTCAGGCGTCTCACTTGGCCTCGCTAAAGCTTCACCCTATGCCATGCCCGCAGAATAATAGCATGCAACTCCTCATGTCGCCTTATTCCAACATGTCTCGTCATTACATCAACCAAACCCACCATTATGTGTGGCTCTCACAACCAACACACACCAGCATCCAACCCTCAGCCAACGCGCATCATAGTGTCCCACGTAGCTCACGATTGCCTCCCTCATAGCCAACCCATGTGCACTGCAACGTATAACTCAGGCACACAAGTTGCAGTGCACACAACAACCTCACCTTGGGTGACACACGGCATTGTCGAAGCAACGTCCTAGGCCCACCCTTTCAGACCTAGGAGACCACTGTGCAACCTCTAGTGCCACAAGGCCCCATGTGTATGGGATTAGCTCCATAAATCCCCTCCCATATATATGATTTAAACACTACCTCAAGCCAAATAGCAGGAATACCACAAACGTATTGATTTGACATTCTGTCCATGGCACATGAGACCCATGCAACACCAACACATCCAAGTCAGCTATCCACGCCCACGCGCGTCTAATTGTCTTACTAGCACACCACCTAGCTCGAGTAGCCATCTACGCCATACACGTAGGGAGCACGCACACGACGCAAGGCTCCATGACTTCGCGCTCGTACATGGGGCTTTGCATGGTAATGTTGTACTCTAGCTCCAAGGCCCCCACGCCTTCCTGCTAGCCAACCAACCAGCTCTAAGGTCCCCACACATTCCTGCTGGTACCCAGAGTAATGACCCCGTCACACGTTGCTCCACTTCAAGATACTGTCTTTTTCCTTGGTGGTAATGTTGTACTCTAGAAGAGTAAGAAGTTAGAGGTGGTATACAAATCTAGTGTTGAGTCTAAATATAGGGTGATGGTGTGTGTCTCATGTAACTCTTATTGTTGCATTCTCGCCTTAAAACTTGGATTTTCTCCATCTATTCTTGTCGTTACATTGTGATAATCAGGGTGGTTAACGACCCAAAATTTTGTGCCGTTAAATTCGTGAGTTGAGCGAGATTCCATATATTAAAGAGAGAAGCCGTGATTTGTGCATGTGTGCCACGTGAAATGAGAGACTGTATATGTGCCAAGTAAATTAAGGGCTTATCTTCTTTAGTATACATGGCACACATGCTAAGCCCTTAATATACGTGGCACATATACATAGTCTCTCATTTCACGTGGCACACATGCACAAATCATGGCTTCTTTCTTTAATATATATATATGGAATAAAATGGAGCACATCTGCACATCTCTCTTCCTTCTTTCCATCTCAATCTCTACTACACGCAGATCAACCCTCCTACTTTCGCTCCTCTATTTTGAAATCTTAGCTATATTTCTCAGTCAACAAGATTGCAAGCCCGGAAAACCTTTCTACTGTGCCACCTCATGCACCTCCTATTTTCACTGCAATAAATCTTGCTCAAGTCACGAATTTAATGGCATGAAATTTCAATTTCATTCATGCGGAATTTCAGATCGTTACAGGGCGCCATCAACATTTCAACTGATTCAGTCCTTCATGAAAGGACAAAGCACATAGAGGTTGATATTCACTTCATCCGAGAAAAGGTTCAAGCTGACCTGATGTTATTGTGAAGCCCCAAAGTTTTATCTTATGACCAATTGACTAACATCTTTACTAAGGCACTAGGCCCCATACAAGTTAATGGTGTTATTGTTAAGTTGGGCATGATGGATATCTATGCACCAGCTTGAGGGTAGTATTGGGTGTGATGTATTAATTACTTACTATGCTGCATTAGTACTAGTAATGGGTGTAGATATATTGAGTAGCTACGTCTTCAACCCTAACTAAGTCACTTTGTCCTCCTCCTTGTGATATGTCAGGTGTACTAATAAATGTATTAAAGATTGCCTACATGGAGCAGTCCTTACACTATTTGCATATGAATGATGGTTATCGTTCGAGCACGATTTATTTATTTGTGGATCATATATGTGACTGATAAAAGCATCATATAATTGTGCATAAATTTGACCATGAGCATGATTACATGAGAGTATGAGACTTGTGTGATTGTCAATGACAAACTAATGTTTTCAAGATGAATGAATGATACAATTTCTTGTTTTCAAGGATTAGATTTCCAAAAATAAACTGTTGGATTTATAAGGGTCATCGTGATGATGAAGAATGTTGAGAAATGATTGATATAAGAATGGTCTTCTATTAAAAACATCTTTCACTTTTGTATATATATGTATCTGGTATTTCTGGCAGAGATCCCACGAGGTCGCGTGGTACATGGGACTATTTTCCATTGAGTAATTCAGTAACAAGAAGTAAACATGCCTAACAGGGTAGGTATATGTGAGGGGTGATATGTGATGTGAGGAATAGATCAACTGATGAAAGGATGGAGTCCAATATAGATAAGTCGTGCAATTCCGCTATGGATCCAGTGCTACTATTTCTAGCACGTGTACTTATAAGGAGTGTAAATGCTTGGTTTAAGTTAATTTTCTTTTATTTCTTTTCAAATGCATGATCTACCAAACCACTGTTTTTTTAAAAAGGGGCATCTTTCTTAAACAGCACACTCCATATTATTTTATATTATGATGTGACATTTTAAGATATGGAATTTAATTTTCTTACGAAAATGAGTGATTCTTATGTTCCATTGCTTGATTATAATGTTTTCAACTTGTAAGAGACAGGTCATATACTAGTTTGTACAAGGTGTAACTTGTTTAGATTACAACTCACCCTGTTATGAATATTTTAGAGGTTAACCAGGTTGGCATCGACCAACCAGGAAGTGACGCTTGGAGACTTGTTTTGTCATGAATAGGCAAGACCACTGAAGGTTTTTCTTGATTGTTGTAATGATGCTGGTGTAATCTTTTTGAGAGCATTAATGAAAATACCATTCAATATTGTTTGTTGCCTATTAGTATATAGTTGGTAGTTAGGCTCGTTCACATGCTGAGACTCAACGGATCAGATTTTGGTGCGTGAAAAAATGTTTGAGTGGAAGCAATGGAAATTCACTCTCCATCATTATTAAACCGAAGAGATTTAATAGACTTTTCAAACTAAGTTTGAACCATAGTAACAAAACTGATAAAGTTGGAGTTCATCTTCCCAATACTGAAGAAGATATATCCCAGTACAACGTGAGTGATCATCAATAAAGGTGACATAATATCGAAAGCCATCAAATAAGTGAAAGGGGCAGGTCCCCAAACATCACTGTGTACAATATCAAATATCTATCACTACAATGTATGTGAGGAAAAGAAGTGTGAGCATGCTTTGAAAGTTAACTAGTTGGACATTGGTATTTGAGAGCACTAAATATACTTCTGAAAGATGGAAATAACAAACACAATTGATGAAGATTAGCGTGTCCTAGATGGGCATGCCACCTACTGAAGGTGTCTTTGGTAAACGTACCTTCACTAGATGAGGAAAAAAATGAGCACTAGGTGCAAAGGCAAAACATCCGATCATCACCATATTAGTATAGACCTTCCTTCTCATATCTTGTGTGAACAACTTTTTTGGTACTTAGATACTGAAGAATACAATGAGAAGGGAAAAAAGTTCCTAAACAATTGAGAGATTTTGCTAAACAACGTACAAATAATGTTCACATTATGATGAGGAAAATGAAGAACATCAGTAAGAAAGAGATCAATGCTTAGAGGGATATTACCCGTACTGGGAACAAGAATGAAGGAGCCATCAGCTAAGCAAACCGGCTTGGATAAAAAGTGTGGGGAGGATTATGAGAATAGGTAGGGCTCACCCTTCATATGATTTGTGGATCGGAGTTGATGACTCCAGTAGAAGAATGAGGAAATATACAGCAGGGTATGCCGATGATGCAGCGTCATATGGTGGTCCAGTAAAGGAGAAATCTGTTAAGGAAAATTTCTGTCCCTGAAGCTAGCTAGCTTGGGTTGCAAAGAACACCAATCCGCCATCAAGTTGGACGCCATCATTGATCTTAAAAGAAACAATGAAACTAGTATTTGATAGGATTAAATACAATTCAGTTGTGTGAAAAACACGTCCACAATTGTCAACCAAAGTCGGAAAGGCATCCATAATAGTATCAAACAGACGGAAAGAACCAGTATGAGAAACAGCCATCGTAAAAGATAGCCTGCACTTGACCAGTAACTAATAATCCAAGTGCCAATCTCTCTCTCCAGTCTACCAATGGCTCAATACATTTTAGGATCAAATATAGTAGGTAACACGTCTACTGTACCCAAGACAGTATTGGTTGGGAAATAAACTTATAGATGCAACCATGTATTAAAAGATAATATCTAGCACGTACCAGATTTTAGAGAAAATCAAGATAGAGGGCTGAGATATTTGACTGGCCACGGAAAATTAGATGCAAAATAACATATCCGATAGCTATAAATCTCCAAAAAAAATGATTGGAACCCCTTCAGTGTCCCGTCAATCAGACTAAATGTAATTGACCACTGAAGCTAGCAAAAACATGGCATATATGCATCCAGCAATCAGGAGATAGCACACCCAAATTGATCAAAAGCAGCCATATATACCATGAAGAACGAGAAATCTATTCAAGCAAGAAATCGAAATGTCATGTAGCCTTTACAAATCAGTAAACTAATACCAGACGAAGCTTCAGCACTGAAAAACGATTCAGTTGCACGAGGAATCCCCATATAAATGTGTTCGCATGGTCCAATATCGCAAAATATCCTGAAAGAGGGATTTAACAAAAATTCCTTCGAAAACCAGCGAAGAAGAGGTTAAAATATGGCAACCTCTTTACAAAAGAACCTCAAATGTTAACTGTTTCCATCCAAGTAATTTGTATAAGCATTCTAGTCAACTGGTTGACCCGGCTAACATCAGCATGACATCATCCTGACATCAGCAGAGATTAAGTGACATGAACCGAACTGAGGTTAATCTTAGATCTGTTGGCTCTGATACCAACTTGACTTTAATTGGTGGATTCAAGGGTTTGAGAGTTATGATTATGGTTAATTGGAGGTTGAACATGTAAGAGAGAGTGTGTGTGAAATGACCTAGTTAGGGTTAGAGTCTCTAATGGCTCTCTAATGGCCCCCTAATCCAATATGAATAAAGCGTGTGTGATCGGAGTGGCATCGGATGAATGTCAGAGTAAGTACAATAGTACTAGACCTTGAAACCAAGATCTCGGGACTACTTCAGCCCATAAATCAATTTGTGAAGGTGACAAACCTTCCATAATAGTTTGTTCCTTGATGATTCAGTGATTCAAATTCGGCGGGGTACACACGTTTCCAATTTTGTGATTATTTAGTGAAATGCGAACTTAGTTCCACGGAAAATAACGATTCCAAACGCAGAAAAGCAAATGTGGCTATAGGTCAACTTCTTATTACAGTAATTATAGCATTATTATCATGTCCAATTCTCAAATAATGTCACTTTACATGTGTCAAATCATGCAATTACTCACTAGTTCAGAACCATTATTTATCTGGAATACCAGGAATTGTGCTAGATCTTAAATTTCTTGGGAAATGTTGAAATTAGAATTGTGTTCATCCATATACTTGTATAAGTACTTTATAGGTTTCCCTGTAATTGTTTCAGCAATATATATTAGTCATTTAGTGCTCATCAGTTGCCTTTCAGTAGGCTTCTCATTAATTTATCTCTCTAATGTTCCTTCAGTTTTGTGCTGCAGTGGAATTCAGAAGCAGATTTCTAGAAGTTCTGTTGCTCAAAGATTTGTTGCGCTTACTTTAATCAAGATCAGCTTGTTGTACATGGAGTTTAAGAGGATTTACGAGGTTTGAACCTTAATCATAGTTTTTTTGTAAATTTTGTTTGTGATGAAAGCTATATCAAATAATGATGAGATAAAGAAAGAAGGATAAATGAAGAAATTCTATGAAGGAAAAATTCTGCACTACATACTGAAGGTTACAGATAGGCCCTAGAAGGTGCAGAATAAATAATGAACCTACGACCCATTTGATATGGTGTTAAAATGTAATCACACCGCGATGATCATCCACAGTTTATTCATTGTGTTCAAACATCCGTCGCATTCATAGGCATATCATTGTATAAGACATAAGTTCTAACTTTCTAGCAGGTATGTCCATATATGTAAACCCTGGTGCATAAAAACAATTCATGCGTCATGATATCAATATAAGCATATATGAACCCAACTACATTTATGAAATCCAAATTTCTAATTCAATTGGGACTGTTAAAAACAGAGAGGAAACCTGATAGAACAGATTTTAGGACACCTATTATGAGAAAATACTTTTGCACAAAGACTGATTTCATTTAGTCTACCCTCTTAACGCTATTGAACACAAAACCAGATTTCAATTGAGCTGTTAAAATAATATTTCTAATTCTTGAAAAAAAAATAAAATCAATGGACTGTTGAAAAAATTGCATCACTATTTGCAAATAGGTTCACTCGAGTACTCGACTATTAAAATACAGTACAAATTGTATAAAAAGCCTTTCAAAACTGTTCTACAACAGCTATAATATAGTTTTAAAAAGCTAATTTGAAAAACTGCTATAACAAAAATTTGTAATTGCTAAACTCGTTTAAAATGCTGTTATGATAGTAATAAACAATTATATGGTCCCTGATTTGAAAAGCAGCAATAATAGTGGCTGGATGCCATCTTTAAAAGGACAGCTGACTTAGATAACACTAATGCCGAAGGCTATCAAAACAGTGAAAAACAAAGAACATAATGGCTAATATGAGAGTTGTTAGAACTCCTTATTCGGGCAGCATAGAATAGTAGAGAAGGAGAGTTTTAGGTTGGAGTGGTATTAGGTTTAGGTAAGATTGGTATTAGAGTTTCGGGGGAAGAAATTAGGTTAGAGAAAGAGAGGAATTTAAGAGGGAGGTAAAGTGGAGAATAATAGCTTAGTTGGGTTTAGAGGAACCCACTAGCTGATATATTAAACCTAAAGACAAAATATTACAAGTATAACTCTTAACTACACACGCACACCCCACTAAAATACTATATACAACGGTGTACATCAAATACACACATAGAAACCCTCCCCATCAAGCTTGAGCATAAATATATCATGCATGTCCAACTTGACAAAAATGTTTGCAAGAAGAGAAGGTCTACGCCTTGTTAAATATATTAACCAGCTGATGAGAGGAGGATACATCAATGATGTCCAAGATGTAATTTCTAACATGCGATATAGAGTCAGAAGCAATCTCCTCAGCTGCTTCGTTACAAAGAGACATAGAGCTCCTGATAGGAATTCCCAACTTGAAACAGAATCCACATAAGCTCATAGGCACCATGATGCTGGACATCAAGATCGAGAGCCGTAGATTCAGACCGCGACAGATTTTCCAGCAAAGAAGAAGCGGAACGAAAATCAGAACCAGGCATAAAGGAGGAAAAAAAAATGAACAGTGTCACGGACATCCGTGATGAATAGTGACGGACGTCTGAGAAAAGTGATGGGCGTCCGTGATTTTGAGCCTTCACTGTTTTTTTTGGGACGGACATCCGTAGTGCCCCACGGACGTCGTGACGGGATTTTTAATTTTTTTTTGTTTTTGTTGCGAAAAGTTACCTTTTAGTCTTTTATTTCGTTTAGAACTCTATTATTTCAAATTATTATTGGTGGCCTATATATAGAGGCTTGTAAAGACTTTTAATTAGTTTTTGATTAATGAAAAGAGTTTTTTGCTTCCTTACTTGAGATGAGCATCTTTGGAGAGTGAATCTTCGTTTCCCGATAAGGGTTTCGTGTGAAGCCAAGGGTGTGAAGCCCAAAATCTATCCTCTATCTATCTCTTTATTTTTATTTTCTTTCTACTTTGTGTGATCCCATAAACTTTAAATCCAGCCGTCACCTTTTCTAAATCCCTAAAACCATAAATCCTAACCCCATCGGAACTATTGATTCGAACCCATCTCACAAATCCCTATTTCAACCATTAAATCTTCAAACACCCGATCCCATAAACCATAGAAGAATTTGAGAGCCCACCATTGAACCACGAGTAAGCGTCGTAATCTGGAAAACCTAGAGTTCTACCTCTAGGACCAATCTGCACCGCAACTCTAACGGATCTAGCGCAAAGACTGGACCCTTTCCTGAACCCGGACATGATTTTTCGTATGGAAAACGATGGAGCCCTAAGGTAGCCGCTTTATTTTCAGGTTTATTGTTTAAGTTAATTTAAATCAATTTCGGCAAGTAATTAATTCATCGCATTCACGTAGTTTAGGGTTTTGTCCTGCGTCAGTTTTGGTATCAAAGCCTAAGTTCTAGGTTAGGGCATTTTGTGTGTCATTTTAATTTTGTTGTTTTCATTTATATTCATTGAGTGTGCACATCTTGTGTTTGACAAAAGTCCTTATTCACTTGGTTCACATGTGTATGTCATTTCAATGTCATTTGATTTTATGCCATTTGCTTATTCATTTGTGTGCACATCATGTGCTTGTTAAAATTCCCCAATTGTTGCGTGGTCCATAGAATTTTGCCTGAGTTGTGTTTGTGACAAACATCATGTATGACTCATTTACACGTCACCATGACTTCCTTAACCTTCATGAGAGGGTACTAATCGAACAAAGAAACCATCACACCCCAAGTTATTGGCAAAGTCCCAAAAATTGTGATGAGACTAGAGTTAGTGGATACACTTGTCTTAGTGAACCCAATTACGACCCTGCCGAGAAGTTTCTCAAATCTATTCGGGATGAGGTTCCAAATTTTGAGGGTATGACAAACCCCAAAACCTTCATAGAGCGGTTGTCTAGTGTAGAGGATTATTTTGATTGGTATGAGTACAAAATTAGGCTAGTGACAACAAAGTTTGAGGGTAATGCCAAAATCTTTTAGATTCATATAGAACTTATTGAGTTTCGTCGAATTAAACACATCTCTACATGGGAAGATAGGAAAGTGATACTTATTAAAAAGTATGTCCCTTTAACGCACCGTCACCTTCTACGGTTTTTGAAAACCAAGACAGACAAGTGTCCTGATTGTTCCAAGTGTCACGGATTCGGACACTTTGTTATCAATGCCCTACAGAACTTTTCACTCTGCATTTGTTGATTAAAAGGGAGAGTTCTAAGGAGCAGGAAAATTTGAGAGTAGAGGAGGTGTATGACCCCCGTACCGTGATGAGTGAAGAGGAGATGGGCGAAGCTGATGAGAACCTAACTTGTGTCAAAGAGACTACCATTTCCCTTGTGAGTAGTGATGTTGAGTCACCCACACATGAGTCAACTGAGTCACCCACGCACGATTTGTTAGTGCCCGTAGAGCCCGTTGTGCACAAGTCCTTGTTGGTGGTAGAGTCAAGTGCACTTTAGTCTTTAAAGTTGGTCGAACCGAGCGTACATGAGCCATTAGTGTCCTTTGATTCAATCACACATGAGATAACGGTGCCCACAGAGTCGGTTGTTCCTAAGTCGTTGATGTTAGTAGAGTCAAGAGCACTTGAGTCGGTTACATGTGAGTCATTCGCGTCGCATGCACCTGAGCGTATCAAGTCCATAGACACGCATGCACATCATAGTCTCAAGTTGCATACTGCTATACATTCCAAGCCTTATTGTGAGTCACCTTTTGAATCTCATTCCGCATTGCATGCCGAAATTAAGCTTAAAATTAACTTATGCAATGAAACTCTCAAATTATCGACGCATTTACCTAAGACTCTCATGGAATTCCAATTAAATGATCGTGCAATAGTTCGAATTGGACCTGAACGATTCCTATCAGGAGTCGTAAAGGAACTCCAGGTCCACGGCGCTGGACCTTTTAGAATTGTGGCAAAGAGCGGGCCTAATGAGTATGTTCTCAACCTTCCGCCGGATATAGGGGTCAGCTATACATTCAATGTGGAGGACCTAGTCCCTTCTTTGGGCTCAACCCCACCCCCCAGCAACCCCTTCCAAGCAGCCCCGCACCTAGATTCCAGCCCCACCCTGCAACCTCTACCATTCCCTTCTCCAAGTAGGCAGAGAAAAGTGATAATTGACGAAATTTGGGATAATCTTGTGGCATTCACCTGTGGCCGAAAATTTTTAGTCTATGAGATGCAGAGGGTTGGCAAGTCGACTACCGAGAGTGCATGGGTCAATCATGAGAGAGTTCGTCGCTTAAGTTCTCGTATTCCCGGTCGATATCGCAATCACACTTCATCGAGGATGAATTCCTTCAGGTCCGGGAGAGTCGATGCGAAACTTCAAAAGTATTTGGTAGAGTGGCTTTGCAAGCCGAGTTATTGGGCTCGTCAAGGAGAGGTTTACCGAGTACGTCCCTCTACAATGGACCGAGATAATTCTCATACGTCACCGAGTATCGGGATTCACTTCATGCGTGTTTCATCGGTGCTGAAACATTTCGAGTCTGGGAGAATGATGCGGGACACCAAGATCGAGAGTCGTAGATTCGAACCGCTACAGATTTTCCAGCCAAGAAGAAGCGGAACTGAAATCAAAACCAGGCGTAAAGGAGGAAAAAAAAAATGAACAGTGCTATGAACAGTATCACGGACATCCGTGATGAACAGTGACGGACGTCTATGAAAACTGATGGACGTCCGTGATTTTGAGCCTTCACTGTTTTTTTGGGACGGACATCCGTAGTGCCCCACGGACGTCCGTGGACGTCATGACGAGATTTTCAAATTTTTTTGTTTTTGCGAAAACTTACCTTTTAATCTTTTATTTCATTTAGAGCTGTATTATTTCGAATTATTATTGGTGGCCTATATATAGAGGCTTGTAAAGACTTTTAATTAGTTTTTTATTAATGAAAAGAGCCCTTTGCTTCCTTGCTTGAGATGAGCATCTTCGGAGAGTGAATCTTCGTTTCTTGAGAAGGGTTTGGTGCGAAGCCAAGGGTGTGAAGCCTAAAATCTACTCTATCTACCTCTTTATTTATTTTCTTTCTATTTTGTGCGATCTCATAAACCTTAAATTCAGCCACCTTTTTCCAAATCCCTAAAACCATAAATCCTAACCCCATTGGAACCATTGATTCGAACCCATCTCACAAATCTCTATTTCAACCATTAAATCTCCAAACACCCGATCCCATAAACCGAGAGAACTTGAGATCCCACCATTAAACAACGAGTAAGCGTCCTAATATGCAAAACCTAGAGTTCTACCTCTAGGACTGATCTGCACCGCAACTCTAACGGATCTAGCGCAAAGACTGGACCCTTTCCTGAACCCGGACGTGATCTTTCGTATGGAAAACAATGGAGCCCTAAGGTAGCCGCATTATTTTCAGGTTTGTTGTTCAAGTTAATTTAAATAAATTTCGGCAAGTAATTAGTTCATCGCATTCACGTAGTTTAGGGTTTTGTCCTGCGTCACACCATGTGTAATCAACCAATACTCTACCTCAGCACTAGAGTGAGAAACATGACTTGTTATTGCATGACCATATAGGTTTAATATGCGTAACGAGAGAATGACAACATTCTGTAAGATTTCTTGTACCACGACTTAATGTGACAGGACATGAGAGGTATGTTACCCTGTATAGCACATATGATATACAGCAAACTATATATAATTTTCCATACAAAAAACATATTATAACAATTTGTCCCATTTCTAGCAATTTGTCCATATTATAATCAGTAAAGTAAACGATAATCAATACTGTAAATTACAATTCCCCACGTATACTTAAATCTTCTACTACTGAAATCAGTTTATTCTGGATTTCATTGATTTAATCTTCTCCTGGACACTAATCAGAGTATCTTCGTTGATTATCTGTATTGATGTTGTCTCTCCATCCATATTTAACTTTCCTTTTCTAAGTAACTTGTTAGGGTAGGAATTTATTCATGAAATGATTTGAGCTTCTTTTGTAGGGGAAGTTCCTAACGAGAAAACAGGAGCAACAGTGGCCTTTGCTTTCCATGTTCGACTGGTTACAGGGAAGAATTATTGCTGCAATTTTATGGCCATTGCATATGCTGGGAATGGAGCTTGTATACAGAAAAATTCACTCAGGAATTGGAATATCAAAGGTTTTTAGCTTCTTCCAGTCTTTATATCTAGCGAACTTAATCAGAAGTGCTCACATTATGTTGTACATAAAAGGGATTTAATGTTGGTTTTGTCTGACCATGCAGGCTGGTATAAGTGGCGGGGGGAGCCTGCCTTTGCATATTGACAAGTTTTTTGAGGTTAGAGGCTTCTAGTTTTTTATCACTAGGATTTTTTAGGACATCCTGCAGTCACATTATATATGTAGATATATTTGCTTGCAGGCTATTGATGTGAAGATCCAGAACGGGTATGGTCTAACAGAGTCCTCTCCCGTTGTAGCCGCTCGACGCCCTGAATGTAATGTAAGCAACAATTTTAGATCAAAATGAGATTTATTCTTATAGCCATTTACCACAGAGGCATTGCCCCTCCAAATATTGGGTTAAGGATGCTATTGTACTCAATAGTTTCTTTCCATCGTGCTAATCTAATCCATATTAATCATTATCTTAGTTGCATGTTGTATGAAGGGTGTGCTTGTTTAAACATTGTAGACACCCCAATTTGGCACCATTGAAGTCAAATCTTGGAGTTGAGAGATGATGTCATTCATGGATCCTGGTGCAAGAACTAAGAGGTGACCCGAGGCATCCCTTTTATTTTTTGTTACGACTTCTTGGCGTCTATATTAGAGACACCAGTTTTCCTGGCATTTATATTAAAAATGCCAGTTTTTCCTAGTGTCTATAATACACACCAACTTGGATGAACATTGGGTACGGGTCCGAATCCCAATGCCCATCCTGGTTGATCCTTTGACCTCGAGAATTTCCTCTACCTGTCCTAAACCTACTCAAATTACCCCCTTGTTAATTTTAATATCGGTCACCCCTAGTGGGCCCCACACCATCCATTTCCCATTCAAATTTTGGAACCTTTATAATTCTCTCATCTCCATGCAAATCTCTCATAAACGCCGATTAGATCCCTTTTAGCCTAGCTAAATATATCCAATTAGTAAACCCTAATCCGTTAGGAACCTTAGAATTTAAAAAGTTGCTAAACAACCCTCACTCAGAATAACCCCTTGCCCTTTCTACAATTACTCATGAATTTGTGAGATTTTTCATGTCCAAGGATGGATCTAGAGGAGAAAAACCATAATCCTTGTGCCTTGAATTGAGCTAATGAGCGCTTGACACTTATCACGGCCCCATTGGCCTATTTTGCTATAAATTATGATAATTTTTCCTCTCAAAGGGATGAAAACTTTAAGTGAAACTCTACCTTAATTCCTCCACATTCATCTCCTGCTCCATTCCAAAACCCTAATCCTTCATCCCTAACCGTAGCCAAAGCCTAGATCCTTAGATCTACCATACCCATCACCCTTACACCGTTGAAACATCTTCTTGGTTCAAGTTCCAATCAAGATCAAAAGCTCTCTTCATCTACTCCTTCTCTAATCGTTATTTTCTTATTGCAATTCTATTTTCCTTTTTCAGTCTCTCCTTGCCCTCTGCTGAAACCATTGCGAGTTTGGGGCTTAGCTTTGTGGATCCTTGCCTTCGGGCAAGAGGAGACTCTGCTCAATCTAGTTTTGATATTTACACATACACTTCCTTTATCATCGTTGTTACTCTGCTCAAAAAGCATTGTAACGGCCTTGATAGTGTCCTTGATATCAGTTCGAGCATGTGCATGGTGAAGCCTACGAAAAAGAGCGAATCATTTTCAAAAAAATTTATCTTCCTCTCATTTTCCTTTACATTCCCTTACATTGTCATTGTTTTACTTTCAATCGCATAGCCATTAAACGAGCCTAAGATGTGACTGCATTCGTGCAGGCGCAAGGGGTGTCCAACACACTTCCCCTTTGTGTAACGGAGCCGCTGACTTAGTTCTTCGTTAGACCGGTAGCACGAGCCGAATCTTAGGAGATTTTGGTTTCCCAGCTTTACTGAAAAAACCGGGTGGTGACCTCATATTTGGCTGGTGGCACCTAAGCCCCTTCGGGGTTGGGTAGCTATATACATGTTCAAGCTCTTGATAGAAAATTAAGCAGAGACCATCGTCTTTTCATCTAATTTGACATATTTATGTGTTTTAAGTTTTATTTGAATGAACATACACAACGAGTAAAATTATCTTCCTATAATAACAGTGGACTATGAAAATGAATTGTCAATTATAAGATAATAGGAAATACTAAAAACATAGGATAACAACATATTTACACCTTATCAACTAGAGTTGTCAAGAGAAGGTGTTGGAGCTATGAGCAGAACTAGAAATTAGGATATTCCGGAATTGTAAAGAAAACTAAAACTCCAAAACGAAGCAAAAGTAACAAAATATGTTACTAGTAACCAAAAGTTTTGGCACTCTAAAAAATTAAAGCTTGTGCAACCACCAGACACTACATCTCCCGTAAACAAGCTATGACAGGAAAAAGGTAATCCTATCTATATGGAGGAAAAAGCGACTGGTCGAGCATCATCAAAGAGATCATCCCGCATACAAAAAAATTTGCCTTGTAGTCAAGTCCTAAAAACTCAATGAATAGGACAAAATTGTGACAAACTAGTTCAAAGATTTTGTGAGGCGACTAACAGATATTAAATTAGTACTAAGCTTCTAAACATGTAGAACATGAGAAAGAGAGTGACTAGCTGATAGGGGTGCGCTCCCTATGCTGGTGATCGGAGTAGTTGAACCATTTGGTAAGCATACCTGTCAACCGATACCTAATGGTGCATGAAATGAAAACAATTATGACTCATCGAACATGTGGCCAAAAACACATGAGTCAGTTACCCAAATAGAAGTCTATGTAGAAGACCTAGCATGGAAAGCTGACAATGCAGAAGTACATGGGGTCTAATCCAAAGGAGCAGACAAGGTAGCCTATAGTTTCTCACGAAGATCAACAAGCTCGACACATATAGAAATCAATCATATGCACCATCATACCTCACAACACTACTAAAGGTCACTAGAGGACTCGACGGAAATAGTTCCAGAATGTGCAATTGACGAGAGACAAGACCCTGGACTACGTGAATGATAATGAAATGGATATTTTGCCGAAATTAAACTAAATTAATTAAGCACAAATCAATACATAATCGCGATACCTTATGGTTCGTGGTTTTCCGCATGAAAGATCATGTAGGTTTGGGTAGGGTCCAGTCTGTGTGCTAGATCTGTTAGCCTCACGGAAGGAAGATCCTAGAGATAGAACTCTAGCCGCTTCCATATTAGGGTATAGCTCTTCAATCAAAATGGGATCACTAGTTTTCTCAGGGTGTTTTAATGCAGAATGGTTTAATGGCTCAGGTGAGATCTAGGATTATTGAATCGGGTCGATTCAACGGTTCAGATGAAAGCTAGAGTTTATGATTTTAGGGTATTTGAAAGAGTATTGGCTGAATTTAGGGTTATGGGAATAAAATAAAAGTAGAGAAAGATAAATCAAAAGAGATAGAAGATGATAGATTGTGGGCTTCGCATCCTTGACTTCCACCAAACCCTTCTCGGGAAGAAGATTCACTCTTCGTAGTTGCTCATCTCAAGCAAAAAGCATAAGCTCTTTTCATTAATAAAAAACTAATTACAGTGTTTTTCTTAATGACCTTATAGAGGATGTCTCTAAAAAAATAAAACCCTAAAACAAATAATCAAAAAGGACAAGTATGCCCCTCAAAACGATTTTCGTATTTTGGCGAAGCTCTCTTTCATGAAAATTCGATTGATCGAGTATATATATATATATATATATATATATATATATATAATATCATGTATGAGTCTCGGGTCACTAATCAATCGATCGACTATGCATTCCCTCGTGTCCTCCTTTATGTTCGGTTCTGGTTGCTTTTACGCCCGATTTTGGTTTCCGTCTCATTTCTTCCACCGCTGATACACTCGATATGGTCCGTAGCATGTGCCCACGATGTCGGCGTTCCCGTTAACTCTCCCAGACCAAAAAGGCTTCATCACCGATGAAGCGGAGTCGTGATAAAGTTCGAGCATGTCGGGGTCTAGGAGGCACACGTAGTCTTCACTTATCCACCCATTTTCTGAATCTGGTTTGCCCATCCACTTTACCAAATATTTTTGAAATCCTCTACCATGGGTGGACACCACGAGATCATCCAATATCCCTTCGATTACATCTTTCCATTGTTTTCTTGCGAAAGGAAGGGGTAGAGGTTGCAAGGATGGGGTGGGTGTGTGGATAGGGGTTGTTTGGAACGGGTTGCAAGGAGGTAGGGTTGAGCCCAGAGAAGGGACTAGGTCCCCTACATTGAACGTTGAGTTGATCCCTATATCCGGAGGAAGCTCAAGAACATAAGCATTAGGGTCACTCCTTGCCACAATTCTAAAAAGCCCAACACCACGGGCTTGAAGCTTTTTGGCGACTCTTGACGGGAACCGCTCCATCCTAATCCGAACTATGACATGATCACCAATTTGGAATTCTTTAAAACGCTTATGCGCACCCGCCGATATTTTGTATTGTTCATTGCTTGAATTAATTTTCAGTCTAATTTCAGCATGCAAACTATGAATATGTTGCATCTACGAATTCGGGCGCTCAATGTGATGTAGACATGGGGATTAAATCAAGTGGTGTTCTAGGCCTATGACCATGTACGACCTCAAACGGACTCATGCCTATGGACCTATTGACAGAATTATTGTATGTGAACTCGGCTATTGGCAATGTAGAATCTCAAGTCCTAATATGATCACCGACCAAACAACGAAGGAGATTACCTAAGTTTTTATTGGTGGCTTCCGTTTGGCCATCGGTTTGAGGATGATCGGTCGATGAGAACTAAAGCATGGTACCCATCATGTGCCACAAGGTTTTCCAAAAATAACTAGTTAAGTTTACGTCCCTATCTGACACAATGGTTTTGGGTAACCCATGGAGACGCACAGCCTCTCCGAAAAATAATTTAGCTACATGTGCCGCATCAGAAGTTTTAAAGCAGGGCATGAAGTGCGCCATCTTGGAAAGCGGTGTACTTTCACAAAAATGGAATCGTGCTTTCGCGGAATCTTGGGGAGTCCGAGCACGAAGTCCATGGAGATGTCTTGCCATAGGGTATGTGGCACGGCTAACGGGTGTATGACAGATTTTGCCTACTTACTTGGCATGTAATGGCATTGTTTCACAACCCGTGAAACATCTCTCATTAGACTAGGCCAGTAAAATTTATCCTCAACAAGCGCAATGGTCTTGTTGCTCCCGTAATGTCTGGCAATCCCTCCGGCATGTAACTCTCAAATGAGGAAGTCACGCAATGAAGTGCGAGGGATGGATAGGCGATTGCCTTTGAACAAATACCCGTCTTGCAGGGTATACTTGGAGTTAGTGTTGGTCGAATTATCAATGAGAGCAACGTATTCCACCCCAAAATTTGGGCACTCGGGATATTCTTGTTTCAACAACTCAAATCCAATGACCTCAGTGCTCATAGTGTGCAAAGTCTCTACCCGACGACCAAGCGCATCAGCCGCTTTGTTCTCAATACCGGCCTTGTGCTTCAACACGAATATGAACTCTTAAAGGTATTCAACCCATGTCGCGTGCCTCGGGTTCAACTTCTTTTGGGAAGTTAAAAAGCATAAGGCTTCATGATCAGAAAATAACACAAATTATTGTGGTCTAAGGTAATGTTTCCAATACCAAAGAGATCAGATGGCCGCATAAAACTCCTTATCATAGGTGGAGTATTTTTGCTTCGTCTCGTTAAGCTTTTCACTAAAGTAGGCTACAGGGTGGCCCTCTTTGCTAAGCACTCCGCCTATACCAACACCCGATGCATCACATGCTATTTCGAAGAGTTTAGAAAAGTTTACTAGACGCATGACGAGTGCACTAGTCATCTTATCCTTAATCTCGACAAAGGCTTTCATTGCTGCTTTGCTCCATTTGAACTCCCCTTTTTTCATGCAATCGGTGATGGGAGCCATAATGGCGCTAAAATTCTAAATGAAGCGACGATAGAATGTAGTCAAACCATGAAAGCTACGAACTTCATGAATATTCCTAGATTACAGCCACTCCACAATAGCCTTCACCTTCTCGAGGTCCACAACCATCCCGTCGGCCAAGACGATGAATCCCAAGAAGACAACGGATCATTGCATGAATGTGCACTTCTTGAAATTCGCAGAGTTTCTCCCTTCAAGGTCTCGCAAACCAACCTAAGGTGGATCAGGTGTTGTTCCTTGTCACAATTGTAAATCAAGATGTCCTCAAAATACACGACAAGGAATTTGCCTAGAAACGGCCTCAACACTTGGGTCATGAGCCTCATGAAGGTGCTCGGGGCATTAGATAGCCCAAAAGGCATAGCCATCCACTCATAAAGACCATCTTTGGTCTTGAAGGTGGTTTTTCACTCATCACCTGGGAGGATTTGGACTTGATTGTGGCTACTTTTAAGGTTTATCTTGGAAAAGATAGTGGCACCAACCATCATATCTAGCATGTCATTGAGCCTCGATATGGGAACTCAATACTTAACCGTAATCTTATTGATTGTTCGGCTATCCACACACATGCGCCAAGTACCATCTTTCTTAGGAGTAAGTAGTGCAGGTACGACACAAGAGCTCAAACTCTCTTGGATGAACCCCTTCTGAAGGAGTAATCGACTTGCCGAGTTAATTCGGCGTGTTCAACCGGATTCAACCTGTAATGGGACAAGTTCGGTAGGGTAAATCTGCGAACCAAGTCTATAGCGTGTTGAATGTCACGCATAGGAGGGAGCTCACTGGGCAAGTTTTCTGGGAAGACATCCGCAAATTCCTTTAAAATTGGCTCAACCTCTATGGGGTACTCGTCCATAGACTTGAGAGTACGCTCGACGGTAACAACAACAGACACCACGTTCTCATTTAAAGACGCCCTCTCAAACTCTGAAGGGCTCACAATATTGATGGTCTTTGATTGACCGCCCTTCTTTTCGACTTCGTTGGTCGATAGTGCTTTGGGAGGCAAAGGGTTTATAGTATTTTTTTTGCCCTTATACACGAATGTGCACACCTTAGATCGGCCAAAAATGGTTACATTCATGTCATAGAATCTTGGACTTAAAATGATATGGCCCACATCCATTGGCACCACATCACACCGCAAGGTGTCTAAATACAAACCCAATTGGATTGGCACACGATACCTTTGGGACACGGGGATGGAAGAAGAGTCAACCCATGCGACTTTGTATGGTCTCGGGTGAGCTTCAGGTGTAAGCCCTAAGCGAGTGACGGTGTGTGCCAGCACCACATTGGTGCAACTCCCATTGTCCACAATAACCCTACCACTCTTCTTTCCACAGTGACGAAGGTGTGAAAGATATTCTCCCTACGCCAATCCTCATTTTCATCCCGTTGAGGTTATGCAAGGGCACACCTCACAACTAGAGCACGACCACAGTCATCACCTTCTTCATCACTAGGTGTGACATCGGGCTCGAAAATTTCTTCTTCAAAATTTCCATCCTCTTCATCTCCCTCTCCTTCAATGAAGAGATTCCTTTGGGGATCTCTCATAGGGCATTGGGCGACAAAGTGTCCTATTCTTTGACAATTATAACACTTGATTTATGAACCACCCCTCGAGGATTCTCCTACCACACCCTTTCCCTTGTCAAACCGCACATTAGTGGAAGTGGATTGTGTAGGTTTGGGAGGTGGGTTTCCAGCATTAAGTCTCACCTCTCCGGTACGATGTTGACCGGTATGAGATTCAGATCGCCTCACTACCGTCATTTTCAAATATCGTTCAAAGTCCTGAACGACGGTGTAACACTGATCGAGGGTTTCAACGGGGTGAGAGACTAACTCTTTGTGTAAGTCAAATCGCAATCCGGTGCGAAATCGCGAGAGAGATTTGAGGATCTTCTGATTCCTTGGCTCTCATCATGTATTCCTCAAATTTGCCAATGTACTCGGCCACGGGCATATTACCTTGGCGTAAAGTTTGTCATTAATCAAGGAGGCGATGGTAGTATGATGAAGGAACATACTTCTCCGTAAGTCATACCTTCATGTCCTCCCAACGGTTAATGAGAGCACGACCCACAATCATTCTTAAGTGCTCGACATTGACCCAAAAGAGTCGATCCTGACCAATGAGTTTCATTTTGGTGAGCCTAACACATAGCTCAACACTCATGTTATACCACTCAAAGTAATGATCCATATCAGATAACCAATCGGGGAAGACTTTAGGGTCCATTCTTCTATCAAAGGTTGGAAACTCAACTTGAACATTTTTTAGGAATTTCCCATCAGGGTCGTAGTCATCTCCACGATGATCTACCCGATGGTTCCGATTTTGATCATTTTGATGACCACCGCGCTCAAAGCGTAATATCGCTCACGGTGTTGCTCAAGGTGCTCGTCAACCCCTTCTAACCGATTGACTTGGTTTAACAACCTTCCATTGAAAGTCTCAAGGTTTCTTTGGGCTTGCTCCATGGCAGTCATCCGATCATTGATCGCATTCAACTCAACCTTGATACTTTTAAGGGCATCGGCAACCTCGCTCATATCCATGGTGAGGACAGCTATTAGTATGGGTTCTAAAGTGGCATGCAAAGATGAACCAACAATAAAAGAGGAATTTTAACAAACACTAGACGTGCACACTTTTGATTACAATTGAAATAAAATGCAACAAAATTAAAATGTCACACAAATATCCCCTAACCTAGAACCTATGCTTTGATACCAAAACTAACGCGGGACAAGACCCTTGACTACGTGAATGATAATGAAATGGATATTTTGCCAAAATTAAACTAAATTAATTAAGCAAAAATTAATACATAATCGCGATACCTTAAGGTTCATGGTTTACCGCATGGAAGATCGTGTAGGTTTGGGTAGGGTCCAGTTCGTGCGCTAGATCCGTTAGCCTCGCGGAAAGAAGATCCTAGAGATAGAACTCTAGCCGCTTCCAGATTAAGGCTTCACTTTTCATTCAAAATGGGATCGCTAGTTTTCTCAGGGTGTTTTAATGCGGAATGATTTAATGGCTCAGATGAGATCTAGGGTTGTTGAATCGGATCAATTCAACGATTCAGATGAAAGTTATGGTTTATGATTTTGGGGTATTTGAGAGAGTAATGGCTGAATTTAGGGTTATGGGAAAAAAATAAAAGTAGAGAGATAAATCAAAAGAGATAGAAGATGATAGATTGTAGGCTTTGCACCCTTGGCTTCACACCAAACCCTTCTCGAGAAGAAGATTCACTCTTTGTAGTTGCTCATCTCAAGCAGAAAGCATAAGCTCTTTTCATTAATCAAAAGCTAATTACAATGTTTTTCTTAATGACCTTATATAGGAGGTCTCTAAAACCCTAAAACAAATAATCAAAAAGGACAAGTATGCCCCTCAAAATGATTTCCGTATTTTGGCGGAGCTCTCTTTCACGAAAATTCAATCGATCAAGTACTAAGGTAGATTGATCAAGTATATATATAATTATATATGAGTCTCGAGTCACTAATTGATCGATCGACTGTGCATTCCTTCATGTCCTCCTTTATGCTCGGTTCTGGTTGCTTTTACGCCAGATACTGGTTTCCGTCCCGTTTCTTCCGCCGCCAGCGCACTCGATATGGTCCATAGCCTATGTCCACGATGTCGGCGTCCCCATCAGCAATGGTTAAGGATGCAGGTCCTGAACAAGTTCTCGTGAGATTTCACTATGCAACTAAGATGCCTAGGGTCATCGTTTGCATGTGCATACGTCTATGTGGGAGCATTCCAAAATTGATCAACAGTTTCATGGATCTGTGCAACATATTATAACTGTGCTCTTCCATGGAGTTGTAGGGCCAACCCTACACATTACAACTATTGATCTCCCACTATGTGTAGATGTCATCGGCTTTGGATGGAACTTTATTGGGGCCGAGATAGTAACCTATATTCCTACAGCTGCCCATATATTCGCGAATCAAGCAAATGCATGGAACGTATCTCCATTAAGTTTCACAGTTATAATACTATGAGTGTGACCCACACCAGTATTCAACTCAGATTCCATATTCATTCAAAAAATATGGCTCGAATTCGGAGACAAATCACGTAGCTTCCAACCCAAATTGTGGGAAAAGCATCCCCAAGGGTCTATCAATATGGAAGACGTCCACATTCACAAAGACAACCCAACCACTTAAAGTCAGGCAGCAAACAAGGTGGAACAGCCCATGAGTATCATAAAAATCTCTTGAGGCAACACCACAGATCATAAAATCCCAAATAGAACTGCAAAAACCCTTTAAATAAAGAAGAAACCCCAGAAATCCAAGCACCAAAAATCCCTAACAACACCACATCATAAATCATGGCTCAAATGTCTCTAATAAAGTTCCAATCAAGATTAAACAACATTAAATCATACCTTAGTAGCATGCCAGAGAGATCTGTCAAAATAGATCTGAGGAAGATCAATAGATGAAGTGGTCAAAATGTGCCATGACATTCCTCGTCACCAAATAAAATGCAGCTGTCAGATTCAAAAGGATACTTCACCAGGAGATTCAGGGCATAAAATCAGTTATGGGAGTTTGGGGGGTTTTCAAAAATAGGTACCTAGTGAGCCCTTGATTTAATTATTGAGCCAAATCCCATAAAAATTCCGCCATGACAGAAAATCAATCATAGTCAGAAAAAAATCACAAAATACCATAAATCAATCTCTCTCAGAAGATATGGATTATGTCGCGATCCGAGGACAGAAGTTTGACCTCATGGTGTCAGCAAAGGGTAACTCTTGTCTGGCTCTGGCACCAACTTAAGTTTAATGGATTTAGTGTTAGGTTTGTGAGGATAAAGAATAGAGGAGAGAAAGTGAATAGAGTGAATGGCTGCTCAGCTAGCCTTATAAGTAAGAGAAAAGGAAATTACCAGTACATCCATATTATGGTGTTTGCAAACCAATCATTACAACACACATCACTATACCAAACTAATATATGTCTCATTACATAACATCAATTTTCTATGAGGTAGGATCATAAACTACTCTGGTCACATCTGACAACTTTCCCAGTGACATCTAAATTTTACCCAAAGTACGAGACTTACACTCATCAAAATGTTGCAACCTTCACACTAAATCAAATTAATATATCGACTTCCTGGTCAAACTCTCAGACTTCATAAGATTGTTATTTGTAATAACATCTAGCATTAAGAATCCATGAGACTGCATGACAGAATGGTGCACAATGAAAGAAGTACCTAATAAAGGTGCAGTCTTCGCCTTAACAAAAAATCAATATGCCTGTGTGGGAGAGAACAGAGTTTCGGACTAGCACCAGCTATTCTGGGTATGGATTTAGCAAAACATCTACAAAGCACATAAATGAATATGAAGTTGCTTTAGGGATGAAAATAAAGACATATTGACAACAATAAAAAATAGAGTGGCTCAAAATAAAAAGTCATTTATTTCAATAAGGCCCATTACATCATAACAGATAAATAATTGAGACTAGAAAGGCGGCACATCTCCTGCTGGTTGAACACTGAACAGCAGTATATAGAGCATGAGAGTTGAACCGGTAGGGAACATTTGCAACCTAATTGTAGTTTTATGTTACAATAGTGGACTGTGAGAATCTGGTTGCAGAACATATTTCGTCACTTCTTGGAGTTCCTAAAGATATTAAAGTTTATTGTCAATTTTTTGTTGTGTATAATTTGTGTAAGAAATATCTATAACTCAAGTAAGATCTGAGAATCAGCTGGTGTTTTTACTAAACCGCTCGGACGATAAACATGTAGATAGCATCATATGCAACTTGCGCATTTTTGACATCTATGTTACAGCTTGAGTGTTACTTATGCTTTTAAGGCATAGTGGGCAACAGAATTACTTGGGTTTCTTTAGCATAAGCGCAGCTTGATCATTCCTAGTTCTTAAATAAAGGGGTATTTTTGAAATATATCTGTAAACAACAAATTTGCGTAGGATATAAATCTAACACAAATCAATCATAACAAATTTTCCCTCGCTAGGAGAGGGTTTTATTAAAATGGTGGACCTTACACTTCCGAGTATCGTAGTTGATTCCCCGTTAATTACATCAAAATTGAATATCTCTGATTAAAAGCTACTAAATAAAAATAGTAACGTAATTACATCTCCAAAATTCTAATTTTAAGTCTTCATCGACATCTTCAATCCATCATGAGATAAATGCATAGCAGACTATCTTCATCGGAGATTTGCGAAATATGAAATAGGGGACGACGGATGGGAGAACCCCTCATCCAAAAGTCGGTTCCATTTGATCGAAAAGCACGAGTCATCACTGGAGCAAGAAACTCATGGATGAGTCTTAAAACGAATTCTTGTTCTCTGGTCTCAAAAATGAGTTCGAATATCAAATCCATTCTTCAGGCAACTGATTATCAAAAGAGTTATCACTTTCAGTGATAGTGTCTAATTATGAGTTAGATATCGTCAAATTTCTTAAAATTTGATGATCATGGATAATTTAATAATGATTTCACCATTGGATTTGACTAAATCCATCAGATCTGGTCAATACGTAATAAATCTACCGTTGGATCTTATTACGATTTTATATTATGACCATTTGACCAAAAGTCAACGACTCTATCGTTAGATTTGACCAGATTCATAAGATCTTGTCAATACGTAATAAATCTACCGTTGGATCTCGTTACGATCTCACATTATGATCGTTTGACCAAAAGTCAATGATTTCACCGTTAGATTTGACCAGATTTATAAGATCTGATCAATACGTAATAAATCCACCATTAGATCCCGTTACGATCTCACACTATAATCGTTTGACCAAAATCAATTATTCCACCGTTAGATTTGACCAGATTCATAAGATCTGGTCAATACGTAATAAATCCATCGTTGGATTTTATTACGATCTCACATTATGATCGTTTGACCAAAAGTCAACGATTCTACCGTTGGATTTGACCACATTAATAAAATATGATCAATATGTGATAAATTCCCCGTTAGATCTCATTATGATCTCACACTATGATCATTTGACCAAAAGTCAACAAGTACACCGTGAAAGAATTTTCAATCTCGAGGTTAAGGTCCAAACCCTCATTTGAGGGAGTGATGATCTGAACCGCAAGGGAAACTCTAATTATCATAGATGAATATTTTGGGTATTATAGTTCGAAATTATTTTTCGGGTTTGTAATTGCAACCCGTATGAGTATCGAATTCGTGGTTTCCAATCCGAGTGTACTAGGAGTTATGTCCAGCGTCATACCCACGTGGCTTAACTATTTCTAAGTACACAAGAGATTGGGTACGAGTCATAATGCGTAATCCCAAATTGCAACCATGAATCCTACTTAGGAAGAGCCATAGCTCTTATCCTAAGCGTACAAATTGCAACCATGAATCCTACTTAGGAGGAGTCGTAGCTCTTATCCTAAGCGTATCTCTTTTAGGTAAGGGTCGTAACCCTTATCCTAAAAGTCTTAATCTTAACCTATTCCTCCCGTCCACTTTTAAAAAAATAAAATAAATAAATAAAAAGAAGAAGAAGAAAATAATAGCCAGAATCTCGGAGATACCCTAAAGTCTTTTTTAGAAAAGTCGGAGATATTTTCGGCAGAGCTCTCGTGTCAGAATTTTGGATCTCTTGCAATGAGAACGGGTCTGTTATTTATAGATTTATGGTAGCGGTTATAGAAGTTACGATCCTACGGTTCCCGTAAGGTTTTCATGAAATGAACGGTCGAGAGAGCTGCATAAGTTTTCGTCTTCACGTGGATTGAGAAAGATTCTTCTCACGTACATCATTCTTTTCTCATAACTGCCTAGGTGGCTAAGTGTGTTTCTAGCCACCTAGGTGGATAAGTGTTTTTTCTATCCACCTAGGTGGATAAGTATTTTTCTATCCACCTAGGTGGATAAGTATTTTTTTAGCCAGCTAGGTGCCTAGGTATATTTTTCTATCTACCTAGGTGGATAAATATTTTTCTAGCCAGCTAGGTGGCTAGGTATATTTTCTATCTACCTAGGTGGATAAATATTTTTCTAGCCACCTAGGTGGATAAGTATTTTTCTATCCACCTAGGTGGATAAGTATTTTTCTAGCCAGCTAGGTGGCTAGGTATATTTTCTATCCACCTAGGTGACTACGTATATTTTCTATTCACCTAAGTGAATAAGTATTTTTCTATCCACCTAGGTGGATGAGTATTTTTCTAGCCAGCTAAGTGGCTAAGCATATTTTTCTACCCACCTAGGTGGATAAGTATTTTTCTAGCCACCTACGTGACTACGTATATTTTCTATCCACCTAGGTGGATAAGTATTTTTCTATCCACCTAAGTGGATAAGTATTTTTCTAGCCAGCTAGGTGGCTAGGTATATTTTCTATCCACCTAGGTGGATAAGTATTTTTCTATCCCCCTAGGTGGATAAGTATTTTTCTAGCCAGCTAGGTGGCTAGGTATATTTTCTATCCATTTAGGTGGATAAATATTTTTTCTAGCCACCTAGGTGGATAAGTATTTTTCTAGCCAGCTAGGTGGTTAGGTATATTTTCTATCCACCTAGGTGGATAAGTATTTTTCTATCCACCTAGGTAGATGAGTATTTTTCTAGCCAGCTAGGTGGCTAAGCATATTTTTCTAGCCACCTAGGTGGATCAGTATTTTTCTAGCCAGCTAGGTGGCTAGGTATATTTTCTATCCACCTAGGTGGATAAGTATTTTTTCTAGCCAGTGAGGTGGCTAGGTATATTTTCTATCCACCTAGGTGGATAAGTATTTTTCTAACCACCTACGTGACTACGTATATTTTCTATCCACCTAGGTGGATAAGTATTTTTCTAGCCAACTAGGTGGCTAGGTATATTTTCTATCCACCTTGGTGGATAAGTATTTTTTCTAGCCAGCTAGGTGGCTAGGTATATTTTCTAGCTACCTAGGTGGATAAGTATTTTTTTAGTTAGCTAGGTGGCTAGGTATATTTTCTATCCACCTAGGTGGATAAGTATTTTTCTAGCCACCTACGTGACTACGTATATTTTTTATCCACCTAGGTGGATAAGTATTTTTCTAGGCAGCTAAATGGCTAGGTATATTTTCTATCCACCTAGGTGGATAAGTATTTTTTCTAGCCAGCTAGGTGGCTAGGTATATTTTCTAGCTACCTAGGTGGATAAGTATTTTTCTAGCCAGCTAGGTGGCTAGGTATATTTTCTAGCCACCTAGGTGGATAAGTATTTTTCGATCCATCTAGGTGGATGAGTATTTTCCTAGCCAGCTAGGTGGCTAAGTATATTTTTCTATACACCTAGGTGGATAAGTATTTTTTCTAGCCAGATAGGTGGTTAGGTATAATTTCTATCCACCTAGGTGGCTAAGTATATTTTTCTAGCCACCTAGGTGGATAAATATTTTTCTATACACCTAGGTGGATAAGTATTTTTCTATGACATAGCTGGCTACGTATATTTTCTAGCCACCTAGGTGGATAAGTATTTTTTTCTAGCCAGCTAGGTGGCTAGGTATATTTTTTATCCACCTAGGTGGATAAGTATTTTTCTATCCACCTAGGTGGATAAGTATTTTTCTAGCCACCTAGGTGCCTGACATAGCTTAGGACTTTAAATCCTATTTAGAGTAGGATTTGTTAAAAAGGAAACTATAATAGTCTCTTTTCCTAATTCCTTCTATTAATTTATTGTATCTAATTTTTTAAGGCTAAGTGGAAGAAGAAAGAGTTCCCAATTCCAAAATTTTCGAGTCAATAATATCATAAAGAAAGGGTAAAATAAAATTGGTCTGAAATCCTATCTCCTGCTCTTTCTTCTTTCACTGATGTTAATCTGTAAATAAACTGAGGATAACTACAAGTTTTGTTCACGGCTAGAAAACATTATCAGGCTTATGTATCCTCTATAGCTGTTCCACTTAATAATTTGAGTAAGATAACTACTTTAGGTTCAATCTTTTTCCTACTACATATTTGACCAGTTTAAATTGATCATTGAGTGCGTCTCCTACATTTGAAATATTATATAAAAGAGTGACATTGAACAACTTAAATTTTAACCAGATCCCCTGTGTGCAACTGCTATTTTACCTCTCTCATGTCAAACTTACTAGAAAGAAAAAGCTTTTTATGCTAATATGAAAATGAGCAACTAGCTAAATTGTGTAATTTGAGGTTTTTCAGATGCCAACACATGTTATATTCAATTCAGCCCACTATATTATTGGTAAGGATCCATATAGATGCACGAATATACTAAATGCCAAAATGCGTCTTAACTAGAAAATATAATGACATTCTACTTTTTAGATGTTTTTTGGTACCTCAGTAATGAAATTTATCTTAATTTTTAAAGGGAAACCCATTTCATGTTGCTTCTTTAATCCCTTTATAGATTGCTTCTTTTGTTTTGCTTTTAGTTTTAACTTCCAAAATTATCAGTCAAAGTTGAAGTTAGAATTGTATAGTGTGCTTTAGTTTCACAGATTTAATTATTCAAGGTTCTTGGCACCATTGGCCATCCACTTCGACATACGGAAATCAAAATTGTAGATTCAGAAACTGGCAAAGATCTCCCAGCTGGTTCGAAGGGCATTGTCAAAGTTAGAGGGCCACAGGTGATGAAGGGTTACTACAAGGTAATGGATTTCTATTCGAGTCACTGTAATACCATGAAATTTGATTGATTGTCAACCATGTAGATAAGCTGTCTTAATCTGGTTGGGTTTTATTTAGTCAAATTCACATAGAATATGCATGAAATAAAACTGCCTCATCATTACATAATAAATCTTCATTAACATATAAGTCTTTAGAGAATCACAAATGATATCAGAAAACAGATTGCGGTGTAATTTTTTTTCTTATTCTGGAGTTTATCTGCAAGTTTATTATGGGATGATGTGCACATGCCATCCAGCATGTATCTCCTTATGTGTCGTTGTTGCATTTTATCTAACAACAATACTGAGCTGAGTCTCTGTTGGACCTCGGCTTAGACTAGTAATCTTATCATACGCTGCATTCACAACTCATGAACAAATGCTTGTTTTGAAGAAGTACAAGTACAGAAAAAATTATTCATATATGATCCAAGTTCTATGCGCGAGCAAATATATTTTCAGCATAAATTATCACAGAATTTTAACACCACCAAACAATACAAAAACACGTTTAGAAAGGTATGTTTCTTGTATCCAAGGTTTTCAAATGGTGTATATCTTGTATCGTACGATACAATTATATTTTTATAAATATAAATAGAGGGGATAGAGAAACATACAAAAAAATAAAAAATGAAATATATAACAATCTATGATTGTTTCCTTATAATACTAATTGGTCAAAGACATTCATTCCATCATATGTAGCATTCGAAATTAAAATTTACATAAAATAAATTGAACAAAATATGACACTGTGTTGTACAGGAATCCATAGTCGCAAAGTCCTAAACTATTCCAATTTTTCACTACCTCAAAAGAAACTCGATGCAGGATAAACGCTAAAACCTTAATTATGCGAATTTGGGATTAACTTCAGACTAAATTGAATAGTGGAAATATTCAAATTACCCAATCACATAAAATAATTTAATAAATTTAATTAAAACAATTAGGTTGAATCAATTCTAGTGCTCAATGTTCCTAAAGTCGGTGGGCGGGTTTGGGCGGTCGGGTGGATTTTCGGAAGGATCGGGGGGGGCGGCGTCTAGGCGGGCGTCCCAAGATCCGGGGGGTCCCGAAGTGTATATATATATTAGATAGACAGATAGATTTGATAGATAGATAGATAGATAGAATAGGTAGGTAGGTAGATTAGATACATAGATACATAGATTAGATAGATTAGATAGATAGATAGGTAGGTAGACGAACGAACTAAACAAAAAATGGGAATTTGTAGAGGCCCGTATGCCAACTTAAGTATTGTATCAATTAGACCAAGTACTGATACTTATCACAATAGGTCAAGGTTTCAAACATTGGATTTAATATACTATGTATTATGTATAATGTAATATAGTTTAATATAAGTGAAGTATATATATATATATATATATATATATATATATATATATATATATATATATAAACACGATAAACTCCTTTGTCTAGAAAATGGATATACCAAGGGAGCTGTGACTGTCTCAGTGAAACTCCTGGGAATTAAACTACCTCCCCAATCAAGTTTGTGTTCTAAACCTATTTTAACGTGAATGTGGATATGATAATAGGATTCTTAAAGCTTGAATTGTTTCCTCTTGGTGACTTGATATTTCCTCTTGTTTCTTGAGATAGAATCCGGCTGCTACAAATGAAGCTATAGATGAGGACAGATGGCTCAACACTGGTGATATAGGTTGGATTGTTCCAAACAATTCTACTGGAAGGAGTCGTCATTGTGGAGGAATGGTTGTTCTTGAAGGACGTGCCAAGGATACAATAGTTCTGACAACAGGTATACTTGAAAATTGTCTAACTACTGTGGAAAGGTATGGCCCACTCTAGTTTAGAATTTGGAGGGAAGAATATATTAGTTCACTCTCTAAGCTGCTAAGAATGATTATTTGCACATTTCATAAATGGTTACTGTGTTTTCATTAATATGTTACCTGTGAAGACATAAGTTTAATAACTCAAATACTTACAGCTACTTTAATGGCAACATGGTTGAAAACCTTGAAAAACCTTTTTTGGGGTATTACTTGAAAAAACGGTGATTTTTTTCATCAGAAATTGAACAGTTGAAACAGATTGTTGTCACTGTTCGTTTTCTGATGCCAAAATCACACACTGTCTTTTTCTTTTTTACTTTGTTTCCTTGTATGTGTTCTATACGATGGCCAGCCGCTTGTTACACGTGGCACCAAACCAATGTTTATAGCGCCACGTGTCACATTTTGGAGGCCTGAACCTGGTCCTATGGACCATGCTACTTTCAGTATATATATGTGTGTGTGTGTGTGTGTGTGTGTGCATGTGCATGTGCATGTGTGGGCATGCGTGTATGTGTGTGTTTTTATAAATAGACCATCAAACTAGTGCAAAGATATCTATCATTCCCAATTTGTCTGCATCTCTTGTAACTTGCTTCTTCAAAGTGCCTTTATAAACACATCGGCCTACTATGCTACCATACTAAATTTGAGATTTTTATTTCTTTAGACTATCTTTCTCCCAATATATTGACAATCAATTTCACTATGATTTGTTCATTCGTGACAAAAATAACTAGAAGAGAAGTTTGGGGGTTGTTAAGTGTCAAGGAGATGAGATTGTGTGAGACATAGAGTGATTAAGGTGTATGTTTTGGAGGAAAAGAGGAAGAGAGAGAGAGAGAGAGAGAGAGAGAGAGAGAGAACAAAATTTTAGAAGGAACAGTTAGCCCTAGATTAGGTTGTATTCTTTTGTTATAGATAAAAACAATTTACATTACCAATTTCTCCCTCTACTTACATGAAATACAAACACTACACTACAACAAGGTACTAATCTAACCATATTTACATATACAGCTAACACTCCCCTTCAAGTTGGAGCAAAGATATCCATCATGTCCAACTTGCCCAAAATATTATAAATCTCATTGCTTCCCAGAGACATGGTAAGAACATCTACTAGTTGCATAGAAGACTCGCCAAAAGGAGTACAAGTCTGACCAAACGTGTTCTTCTTTCTGATAAAGTGACAATCAACCCTAATATGCATGAATGATTGGATTGGAAGCTCTATAAGTAGCTCCCTGATTTTCACAAAACACCTTCGTTTACATAGATACAATAAATCTAAGGTCAAACATGTTTTCTTTCAGCCAAATGAAGTCACATGCAGTATGAGCAATGGCCCTATAATTGGCTTCAGCGCTAGCCTTGGCAACCAGATTTTGCTTCATACTTTTCCATGTGACCAGGTTTCCACGCACGAATGAACAATACCCATTTAGGTCTACAGTCTTCCTTGGATCTAGCTTAATCAACATCTGAGTACCCTTGGATAGTGAGATTCCTATGTCTAGCAAAGAGAATCTTTTTTCTTGGCAATGACTTGGGAATTTAAGATTTCATTTTACCATGTCTAAGTGAATTTTTCATGGCTCATGCATGTACTGACTAACAACTCCAATAACAAAAGATACGTTCGGGGAGTGGGATCAATTGGACACCGAGACCCGCCTGTGACTTATCTTGACCTCTGGTGTGCACAGCTGTGAAAGTTTTCGCACCTTCATTCCGTCCCTTACATCCAGCTACCATGTCTCTGTATTCTTCCCAAAATCTGTCAGCCCTCGTCAATGTCACAAGCGTGTTGCTTTGACAGAACCACCCGGCCTCTATGCTTAGCATACAAGGGTGTATCTCTTTCACTTTTAAGCAGTCTCCCCTCCCTACGAATCCCAGAGCATCCCATCCATGACACGCCGTCCTCTGAGCAAAGTTCATGTCATTACATCGATTATAGATCTAGTCCCCCGCCCTAACCACCACCGGACGACGAGGGGGCCTTTTTTTGTCCCCCTCACCATCACTCAGGCTCTCCCTTATCTCTTTCAAAGCTATTTCCAGACAGCCTTCCATGGTCACCTCTCAGATTCCTGCTGAAATCATTTCTCCAATCCTCACATATATTGCCTCACTGATTCATCTCTCATCGGTGAGTCCCTTTTCCGGCTTTTGGATTCCTACTGAAATTGTTTCCCTTCTCGTGCATATTATTATGCAACAAACTCAATGAATAATATTCATCAGCTATAATTCATATTTTGGTGAACCCATGAAAACAAAATTCAGACTTAAAGTTTGGTGAATCAAATAACAAATTTTGGTGACACTGTTTTCTGTATATGGGTTTCTATTTTCACCTATTTCTTGCTGCACACAATCTCTATGCCTGTGAGTTTCTGTGCAAAAAATTTCAGGTGCAAAATTCTGATTGTAGTCTGTGGACGCTAATTTTTTTTATGAGTTTTACACTAATTTCTATGCACGAGATTTTGTTTACACAGATTTTTTTGCACATGAATTTCTATGCAAATGTAATTTTGGACAAACTTCCAGTTTCACAAATTTCTGGTTGCATGAATTTATATGCACAAAAAGTTTGTGTACTTTACTTGTGCACGAAATCTATGCACGCGGATTTTGTGCATACGGATTTTGACATACACATAATTCTGAGTGTATATACTTTTGCATGAATTTTTATGCACATAAGCTTTTACAGCAATAACTCTTTTATGAAACCCAATTTTCATAAAATTGACTCTAGTAGATTTGAATAATTTATCTAGAGGGTTTACTTAAAAACTAATTACAACACAATCAATATTAAAGCCCAATTTCAAAATTTGATTATCACTAATTTAAAAATAATTTAATAAAAGGAGGGCTTCTTGGAACACTATCAATTTATTGAAAACCAATTTTCAAAATTTGATTTTAATTGATTTACAAAAAATTGATTTGGATTGATTAAAAATATTAATTAAAAAAAATGTTTACTTAAGAACTGTAAGTAGAAAAGATTCAATTTTATTAAACTCAAGTTTCACAACCTGATTTTAGTTAATTTGAAATTTTAATTTAACAAAAAAAAAGAATTTTTTTAAAACCAGTTTGTACATTTTTTTCCTTGATAAACAAACCGTTTAGTTGATGGTTGATAGTTTTGATAAAGAGGTTTTGATCTTATCTCTTGATCTTCAATTCTCTTCTGCAAAGTTTGAACTTTTTCCACCTCTCTTTCAATGATATAATCTCTCCAGAAGTGTGAACGTTTTGTTACTTTTGAGGATTATATAAAGACATTATGATAGGTTTCTAATCAAATTAGAAAACCTTACGATCCAGTAAACAACATATGCACCTTTAGAACCATTATTCAGTCAGGACCCAACTGCATGACTCTAATACTAACTAGCGCTTTCTCAAGTGAGCCATCATACTAAGGGAGCACACTTGTCCACATAAGTGACGTCCTCAGTAACTTGTTATGGTATGATCTACCACGTCCTTACCCTTACTGCTTCTGAGAACAGTAAATGGTCTACATCGCATGTGCACAATAATGTTATGTAGTGTGGGTGACTTCTCACATGCATCGAATTGATCAACCATTATTTATAGGGCACATAAAAATTCTCAAAAAACATTATTTTGACACCTCCCACACAATAATTTTTTTAATTCTCTACTAATTAATTAAAAATATAATTTAAAATTTAAAGTAATGCAAATTAGTTTTGACAAAAAACTTGGTCACTCTTGGCATTGTCTATGCAATAAAAATTATCATACTATCGTTTTGGTGAAAAATACTAGTTTTAGAAATTTATTTATAGAATGTCAATAGCAAATTGATATTCGCATTTTAGGGCTTACTAAAATAATTTTGTCACATGAATTTAGAATGCACACATTAATCCCTTGAGAAGGTAGGGTTGTAAAATGCCCCAGTCACATCTGGAAAGCATCCCTGTAACATCTCCTGATTATCCAAAACAGAAGGCTGTTGCACTCATCAAAATGTCACTCTGTGCACTGAATCAAAGCATCAGTTTAATTCTCAGCCAAACCCCAGACTCCAAATTCTTAAGGCTATAATGAGGTCTAGTATCGAATGATCAAGACCATATGCGCAATGTGAAAAATAATTGTAGAAACTGTGGTTCGACAATATTGAATAAAAGGTGCAGTCTCCCACTTTCCATAAAAGATTCAATCTGCCCATGTAGGGAGAACACGCATCACTTGAGAAGTTGTACACCGACTTCAGGTAAGAAACTCCTCATGGTTTCACATTTGAGGTAAGCAATGGGAACCTGACAACAATGGCACCACCGGCAACCCAAGGTAAGGTACTAATTCTGATTGTAGCCCCTATAACATAAACCGAGATTCAGACTAGCACCAGCTATTTACGAATAGGTATCATATGGAACACGTCCAGTGCGTCCACAATGCAGACACAGTGCAAGGGTTAAAATCACAATCCCACAATCAAAAGGGGTATAGGGATTGATCAAATAGAGATCAGTTATATCAAAAGGGCTTTTGAAGTCACAAAATATAGACCTACTGGTTTGACGAATTGGATTGCTAAAATTATATGCCACTCGGCGACAAATTATGATGGTCAAGCGACAATAATAAAGAGGCAGTCAGTTCCCATTTATCCTTTCAAATTTCGCTGCCCAATTACAACCCATCTTTGCTCAATGGGTATAAGACACTCGTTTTTTAGCACCTGGTGCAACAATTTGTGTGTGTGTGTGTGTGTTTGTGGGGGGAGGGAGGTTGATTTAGTGACATTAAGTGGAAAAATTGATTCGTTACCTCTTTTGAAATTCATGCAGTACGATCTATGTGACTGTGTTGATACTATTAAAGGCGTTCTATTTGCTAATAGCTCCCGCTTGATTCCTGATAAAGCAAATCTTGGTTTTGGTTTCCCTTGTGACGGACCTGGAAGAGATTGGATATGTCAACTATTCGTCTGAGATCATTTCTTAGGTCTATTTATGGATGTGCAATACTGTTTTGATAGACATGTTCCATTTCGGTTGGAAATTCCAGTCAGATGTTTTGAGTAGTATAAGTGAGCAAGGTGTGGCAACTCATCATGGTAGGCAACTTTGCACAAAGTTCCATTATTAATAGGTGACTCCGGGATTATTGATGAGCGCAGCCATTTCAGGTATTTCAGTCTTATGTCTAGCAAGAATTTATTGCATCCATCGTTTAGGCTCATAACAAATTAAAAGTTGTGCCTACTATCAGCCTAGAGCATTGTACAAGGATGTGATGTAGGAGTAACATATTACCTTCTAAGTGGAATTGAATATGACCAATAACACTTTTAAGACGTTGGTATATGAGATTTCGGTGCTGGTTCTTTGCAATAGATTGGGTGTCAAAGCAACAGCAATTGGTAGAACTGTGAAGCACACGTGTTTTGGAGACGTTTTATTGTTCAAACTATAACATATTAAATAAAGAAGTTTAATTTTGCATATATTCTTCACATATTTGTAAATTGGGATTGTTCTTGCGTTGGCGCGTTTCTGCAAAGGTGGGTGTTGTGGGTGCACAACACAAGAAGCTACAATAAATAACAACTTTACCTATAGTGATACACTATAGTGGCTTAACCAGTGATGGAAATGAAGCAGCATAGTTTACCTCCTAAGCCATTGATCGACTTATTTGTCTTGCTGACAGCAGAGATTTAGATATTTGTGTAGTGTGTATCTTGTATGCCTAGAGTGTGTCACTTTATCTTGTGAACTTTCGTTATGTTTCTGATGCAAGACAAACACTAAAACCCTAATTATGCAAATTTGGATTACTTGGAGATTAAATTGAATAGCGGAAATATTCAAAATTATCCAACCACATAAAATTGTATTAATTCGGTTATAGCATTCGTTTGTAATTGAAGTTTCCCGATCTAGAAAAACGGTTGCGATGAGAGAACTTGAGTTTCAACCTACTCTAGGGCACCAAGCGACAATTTCGGTATCGTCTCTTGACTCCTCTAGGGTTGAAGAAATCAAAGTCCCAACGGGTTTAATTTAATCAAAGGAAAAAACATAGGATGTATAAAATCAGAAAATCAGCAAAAATCCCAGCAACTAACCAACTAGGGATTTTGGATTTTGTATATCTATCAAAGAAATAAAAGGGATAATTTACCTTACAATAATTAAAAAAAGAAGATAAGAAAGATAAGGGTTCCAACGCTTCACACCAAGGAGGTACGTCCACTTCACACCAATCCGCACGGAAAAACGAAGATTCGCTCTCTGAGTTTGAGAGAAACTCTCTTTCGGGTGAAACCTTTCACAAGTTCTCTAGGGTTTGCACAAAAGCATGCTATCAATTTATTAATCAATCAACTCTCCGTAAGAGATTGGATGTGTCAAGTATTCGTCTGAGATCATTTCTTAGGTCTATTTATGGATGTGCAATACAGTTTTGATAGACATGTTCCATTTCAGTTGGAAATTCCAGTCAGATGTTTTGAGTAGTATAAGTGAGCAAGGTGTGGTAACTCATCATGGTAGGCAACTTTGCACAAAGTTCCATTATTAATAGGTGATTCTGGGATTATTGATGGGCGCAGCCATTTCAGGTATTTCAGTCTTATGTCTAGCAAGAATTTATTGCATCCATCGTTTAGGCTCATAACAAATTAAAAGTTGTGCCTACTATCAGCCTAGAGCATTGTACAAAGATGTGATGTAGGAGTAACATATTACCTTTTAAGTGGAATTAAATATGAACAATAACACTTTTAAGACGTTGGTATATGAGATTTTGGTGCTGGTTCTTTGCAACAGATTGGGTGTCAAAGCAACAGCAATTGGTAGAACTGTGAGGCACACGTGTTTTGGAGACATTTTATTGTTCAAACTGTAACATATTAAATAAAGAAGTTTAATTTTGCATATATTCTTCACATACTTGTAAATTGGGATTGTTCTTGTGTTGGCGCGTTTCTCCATAGGTGGGTGTTGTGGGTGTTCAACACAAGAAGCTACAATAAATAACAACTTTACCTATAGTGATACGCTATAGTGGCTTAACTTGTGATGGAAATGAAGCAGCATAGTTTACCTCCTAAGCCATTGCTTGACTTATTTGTCTTGCTGGCAGCAGAGATTTAGATATCTGTGTAGTGCGTATCTTGTATGCCTAGAGTGTGTCACTTTATCTTGTGAACTTGTATGAACTTTTGTTTATGTTTCTGATGCAGGACAAACACTAAAACCCTCATAATGTGAGTTTGGATTACTTGGAGATTAAATTGAATAGCGGAAATATTCAAAATTATCCAACCACATAAAATTGTATTAATTCGGTTATAGCATTCGTTTGTAATTGAAGTTTCCCGATTTAGAAAAACGACTGCGATGAGGGAACTCGAGTTTCAATCTACTCTAGGGCACCAAGCGACAATTTCGGTATCGTCTCTTGACTCCTCTATGGTTTGAAGAAATCGAAGGCCCGACGGGTTTAATTTAAAAGGGAAAAAACATAGGATGTATAAAATCAGAAAATATGAGCAAAAATTCCAGGAACTAACCAACTAGGGATTTTGGATTTTGTATCTCTATCAAAGAAATAAAAGGGATAATTTACCTTACAATAATTAAAAAAGAAGATAAGAAAGAAAAGGGTTCCAACTCTTCACACCAAGGAGGTACTTCCACTTCACACCAATCCGCACTGTAAAACGAAGATTCGCTCTCCGAGTTTGAAAGAAACTCTCTTTCGGGCGAAACCTTTCACAAGTTCTCTAGGGTTTGCACAAAAGCATGCTCTCAATTCATTAATCAATCAACTCTCCGTAATTTTTCTTTACAAAGCCTTATATAGGCAAATAAACACCCTAACTAATCAAAAATAGAAAGACTTCTATTCTAAAAAGGAAGCTAGACCTAAAAAACTCGTCAAATAAAAGAAAACGCAAATTTAAGACTAATCCATCGCGAAAGTCGCTCGGGCGATGTGGGATTCACCCTAGCAAGGAGCCTTTTACCAAATTCATGTTCTGCTTGCTTGGGCGATTTCAAAATTGCCTGGGCGAGTTCCCTTGTTCTGCCAAAATTCTATCTCAGGTCACATGGGTGAGTAGCTTGAATGTCCTCATCAGTTTCCACATTGTAGATTGCTACAAAGATGCATGTAGGATTATCATAATTTAGTGGCAATAAGCGACTAATCACTTTGTTACCTATTCCATTAAGAACTGCAGATCTTTTGGTACATCATATTCATGCATTTATGATCTATGTGATTATGTTGACACTACTGAAAGGTGTTCTCTTTGTTCATAGCTCTTTTTTAATTCCTGATAAAGAAATTCTTGGTTTTTATTTCCCTTGTTACGGACCTAGAAGAGGTGGGAGTTGGGACATGTCAAGTATCCGCCTGGGTTCATGTCTTCTTAGGTCTATTTCTGCATGTGCAATGCAATTTCGGTGCTCATTCTCAATTTCAGTTGGAAATTCCAGTCGAAAGTTTTGAGTAGTATAAGTAGTCAAGGTGTGGTGAATCATCATGGGAGGAAACTCAGAGTTCCATTACTATTAATAGGTGGCTCCGGGATCATTGATGGGCACAAGCATCTTAGGTAATTCAGTCTTATGACTATTTTTATTAGCAAGAACTTATTGAACCCACCGTTTGGGCTCATAACAAATTAAAAATTGCTTTTGCTACTCAGCCTAGAGCTTTGAGCATTGTGCAAGGATGTGTTGTAGGAGTAACCCATTACCTTCTGCATGGAAGTGTAATGAACAATAACACATTTAAGAAGTTCGTATATGAAATTTTTGGTAGCTAGTTCTTTGCAACAGACATGGGTGTCAAAGACAACACTTGGTAGAACTGTGAAGCACACATGTTTTGGTGATGTTATCGTGGTGAAACTATGATCTAGTAAATAACAATGTATGATTTTACAAATATCATTCACATATTTGTAAATTGGAATTGTTCTTGTGTTGGTGCATGTCTGCAAGGGTGGGTGTTGTGGGTGCGCAACACAAGAAGCTACCAAAAAATAAAAACTTTAGCTTAAAAGATAGTTTTACTCTGCACCAGTGACAGAATATAGTGGCTTAACTGGTGATGGAAATGAAGCAGCATAGTTTACGTCCTAAGCCATTGCTAACCGACAGTGCATTGACTTATTGCCTTGCTGACAATAGAGATTAAATATTTGTGTAATGTGCATCCTGTATGCCTAGAGTGGGTATCACTATATTCTGTTAATTTGTATGAACTTTCATTTTCCACATTGCGGATTGCGTCAAAGGTGCATGTAGGATTATCATAATTTACAGGTTTTTAGCAATGAGCTAAAGGGGGGAGCCTTTTGATGAACTTACATGGTTACAACCTTGCTGAAAATTCCTTTCATAATGTAACTTATGGTCAATATCCCCTCAATATTTTCAAGAATTTCTTCCATTCCTCATCGTAACTTTTGGTGTAAGTTTAGGTGAAAATGTGGAGCCATCTGAAATTGAGGAAGCTGCCATGCGTAGTAGTCTAATTCAACAAATTGTTGTTATTGGCCAGGTAATATTTGAATACCTTCATCTCAAATGGACTACTAGAATCATTCCTTTTGTCTAATGTTTTCTTAGGTACTTTGGGTGTTACAATTAGGCATAAGACAGAAATGTTTTTCATTCATGAGGTGAATACTACAATTAGTTGATTCTCCTACAGGATAAACGACGACTTGGTGCTTTAATTGTTCCAAACAAGGACGAGATTTTAGTGAGAGCAAAAACTTTATCCATTATAAATTCCCAAGCCTCTGAACTCAGCAAGGAAAAGATGCTCAATATGTTACGTGATGAACTAAGGACTTGGTAAGGTTTTTTAAGTTTCTTACATGTTTAAATTCTGGCTTAGAACCATCTATATGAAAAGTTTGACTTGTTTTGCATGTTTATGAAGGAAATATTTCTCTACAGTTGCAAGGGTGATGTACTATTGTTCATTGCAAATATGCTTTTGAAAAAAAGCAAGTTCTTTATAGTTTCAACACATTTACCTCATTAAAAACAGATGGTTTGTCTTATAAAGATTATATGATTTGTCATATGGATGTCTGTATGCCTATGCATCGGTTTTTACTATTTGATGCCACATTTTTTCTGTCATTTAAGATTGGTCTTTCTTATTTTGAGTCCTCAAATGTGTTTGTAAATGACCATATCATGCCTCAAAATATTGAACAGCACCACTAACAATAAAAACACATAACATTTGCACATATATCGAACTTCAAAGATCCAACAATTTGGTTGATGTATAGTCCAACCCATGCGTTCTAAGGCTAGCCCAGTGTATTATAGGTATATATGGTGAAGAAAGACGGACTTAGTATATGCTTAGTACATTAGTATGGTTGTAGTAGGGTTTATGTAGTATGGTGTGCATCTAGTATCTTTTGGGGGGGTTGGGGTTGTATATGTAATATTATCAACTTAATATAAATGCTAGTGAGGACCACTCTTCTCACTGAGCCTTCTGATTACTCCCATCTCTCTCTCCTTCTCTGTTCTCTACTCTTGTAACCCTAAACCTAAAATGTACTCGGTATCAGAGCAGGTTATCACTGGTTGTCCTGCCACGTCACCCTGCTGATGTCAGCATGATGTCATGCTGGCGTCGGCAGGTCAACATTTGACCTTAATAGACGAACAAAACTGCACCATTGTGCACATTTGAAATCGCGTTCGGAGTGTTTTTTATTACTTTCTTCCCCAGTGTCCATCTTATGTTGTCAATATCGAATTGTATCGCAATATCGTTTTGGATTTTGGGAATCGAATCGTTGAATCGTAAGATTCATGACATTTTTTTGTTAAATAAGAAAAAAAAACAGAAAAATATCCAATAAATCTAAAAATTTTAATTGTATACAAATTTGCCTCAGAATCATTTATACAACATGATATTTTATTCACAAAGTATATAAATGTAAATCAAGTATGCCTGATTGAAGATCAATTATAAAATGGGTCGAAATATATCAAAGAAGTATGTACTAATACAAATGTATGATACCATAACTGAACTCTCCACTTCCTCCTCAGCCTTAATCATCACTTATCAGTCTTTAGAATTGCATTTACTGATATAAAGCTATAGTGTATCTATAAAAGCTCAATCGTCAAGGTTTTCAGAGGCCAATTGATTGAAAAATAAATAATTGTTCCTTTACTTGAAACATGAAAAAAATTGGTTGCGATAGGTTATCCACCAGAGGCCTTCAAACTCCAAAACCATGCATCCATTGATAGCCCTCGACATAAGAGAACTTTCACAACAATGGGATTTGAATCTATGTTCATACCGCAAATATATATATATTGAAGACGAAAAAATCCTAGAAACTTTTATAGAGTGAACTAAAAGAACTTTTAAAATATATTTATTCATAAAAAAGACAAAAAGTGAAGAAAAATCGAAAAATAGGGTTCACTGTGACCATGAAACCCCATATGATTCAAATTGTAACATTCGTATGTATCATAGGATTTGAATCAAATTACATGATTCAATATATGAATCGTAAGACTTATATGCATTTAAGATTTATCATATAAATTGAATTGTTGAGCTTGGAATTGATTTGAATCGAGGATTCACATTGTAAATCATTAGATTTTGATAACAAATTCTCGACCCATAAGATGATATGGTATTTTGTTGACTTCTAATCTCTGCAACACTTAATGGAAACATCATAAGATGATCTTTGATTATAGAAACTTATTTGGTGTGTGTTTCTGAGCTGTTTTTGGGCGTGTTTGATTTTACAGTTTCAGCTGTGAAACCTGTTCTCATTTTTCCTGTGTGAATCTCTTTATCCAGTCCACAAATTTGGATGAGACTGAAAATAATTGGTTGTTTTTTTTTTTCATTTCTTCATCCGAAAGTGATCAAGTTTTGGACATATACTTTAAGAGATTTCGAAAGATTTTTTGGAGGTATTTTGTAACTTTTTTTTATCTCTTTTCTAGAGGAATTTTTGGGTTCTCTTGTTGTCCACATGATATTCATCATAATCTAGGAACGTTGTGCTTATATGGTTGTTCAAGACGGAGATGCAAGTTTCTCTCCCCCCGCCCGCGCCCCCCCCCCCTCCCCCCCAAAACCCCCTTCTCTGGTTTTTATGGTTGATAATTGCTAGCTGAGTTCCACTGATGCTGTTGAAAGTTGAGATCTATTGTCTTCAGTGAAAATAGAGGGTTGCTTACTGTTGTGTCGGAATCTTCCGTATGGGTTGTACATGACGTCAGTGGACAGGGTTGTGATTCCCATATTTCCTTGAATGAGGGTGCATAGGACTGTCAGATAGGTTATTCAGTAGTGTGGCTGCTAGGATTGCTGTTCTTTGTACTCCTTCGAGAACTTTTGCTTACGCTGTGACTGTCTCACCTACCTATTGTTGGCTCATTGATTTCGGTGCGATTGTTCACATAAGTGGGTGACATTTAGGGCTTCTCATATCCTCTTCTAACCTCATGGGCACAGGTTTGGCTGGCCGATTTCATTCACTGGGTGTTGGCACCATTTCGGTATCATCTTCCCTTTCTTTGTCTCATGTTCTTTATGTTCCTCACTTAGCTACAAATTTGCTTTCAGTTAGTAGTCTTACTATACATTTAAATTTCTCCATCACATGTTATCCCTCTGATTGCATTGTTCAAAATCTTACGACTAAGAAGGTATTGGTAAGGGCATTGAGAAAGGAGGTTTATACTATTTGGATGTTAACCATAAGTGTTTTGATGCTGCTACTGTTGCTGTCAATTCTTCTCTTGATCTTTCCACTCACTTTCAACCATGATAGCCGTTCCCTTTGGCATGTCAAATTGGGGAATGTTGAGTTTAAACCTTGTGCTCATTGATGCCTTCATTTCAAACTGTTTGTATGTCATCTAAATTTCGATGAGAGGTCTATACCCTTTTCAAACAAGTCAGAAGTGTCTATCCTACCCGTATGCACAGATGCAGTGGTCCTTTTGAGTTGATTCATTTGGATGTTTGTGGTCCTTCCCTGATTACTTTTCTAGAAGGGTTCCTATGTTATTTTTATTGATGATTACACCTGCATCACTTGGATCTAACTCATGAAATCAAAGATACAGTATTTGCTAAATTTCAGGAATTCCATTCCAAAGGTTCAAACTCAATACGGTTCATCTATTAAAATATTCCAATCAGATATGGTGGAGAGTCTACCTCTCATTCTTTCGCTCAGTTTATTTGGGAGCATGACACTGTCCATCAGTGTTTGTGTTCCTACACTCCTCAACAAAATGGAGTAGCTGAACCCAAACGTAGGCATCTTATTAGGGCTACGCATTCTATATTGAGGGGTATGTCTGTACCTAAGACCTATTTGTCAATGGCCTTATTGTATATTTTTAATTAATCGTACTCCTTTAAGGGTTTCTTATGGTCATACTCCTCTTCTGGTTCTTCTCGTACCAATTCTATGTTTACCATTGAACTTCGGGTGTTTCGGTGTATTTGCTTTGTTCAGGGTATCCATTCTAATTGATAAAAGTTAGATGATCGATCCTTTATGTGTCTTCATTGGCTACTCTAAGGTATCTAACGGATATTAGTGATATGTTCCTAAATCTCGCAACTTTTTTACTTCCCTTGATGTTACCTTTTATGAGCATGTCCCTATTTTTCCTCTAATCAGTCTAAGTGTGCTCATCTCTCTGCAGTTGTTGCTGAAATATTCCCTATTTCTCAGCCTATTGGCTTAGTGCCCTCAGTCCCATCATATCCTTCATTGGCTACCTTGTTACCAAATATGATTCTTCACGTATACCACAATAATTTCTCCAACTCACTAAAAAAAGCAAACTTATAAAAAGTGTTGCCTTCTTGCAGGACATCGGAGTGCTCATTTCAGATTGGACCGATACTGATTGTAGAAGAGACTTTTACAGTAAATTTCTTCATAACCACCAGCTTCACTATCACCATCATATCATCTTTAGGACAGAATTTACTTTCTGTAGATTGATAGTGGTTGTGATTTAGTTGCCATTTCTATTGCAGATTGAGAGTGGTTTGATGACTCCAACCATGAAAATACGAAGGGACAGAGTTGCCACACGATTTAGTGACCAGATTGACCAACTCTACAAGTAGAGGTATACCAGTAAGCTAGTTCATTGCTCTGACTGAATGTGATTGAAATTTGAATAATTTATCAACAGACTTGTTGTGCCCCGCTTCTAAGATGCCAATAATGTCTTTGAAGTTGGTAGTCAAACTTGCTTGCAAGTCTTTTTTTCATTAGAAAAAACACAAAGGATGCTCTGTGCATCTCATCTAGGGTAGTTGGTCATTATGGATGATTCAATGGTTTATTTTTGAGTTACCCAAGCCATCAAGATGGCAGTCATATAATGAACTAAAGGGGGCCCAAAAATCAGTCATTGTTGGACCTGAATGTCCAATCTATACATGCTAAAATGGAGGGTAGGTCATATTTTTTTCAATGGTCAAAATTAAAGTACACTAGTCAGATGGTTTGAGTCTTCTAATAAATTAGATTTATTGGCTGGGACGTGTCAATGATGAGCTGTCAGTTGGACAGCATTGATTGATCAAACATATTTGTGACTTGGCTAAAATGATGGACAGTCATGGCGCGATCTATTTAAAGACGGTAATAGGACTCGTTCTCTTTATTCATGTACTCATTTATAGTAAAAAAAAAAAAAAGGTGTAATTTGGCTCGAGAGTCGAGAGTGAAATAGATGCTCTTTTTTTTTCTTTTTTTTTCCTTGAGGAAATGGAATAATATAGGGTAATTGAATTTATTCTCTATGCTAAAATAGAGGATAAGTGGGGCTTGAGTGCTCCAGTATTAGGTCACATGAAACATGTTTTGAACAATCCAAATCATTAAAGTATTAGCTCATATTTGGAGGTACAGTAGGCCCAAAAAATACACTTGTTGGGGATTTGAACCATCGCATACATGCACTCCGATGTGAGTGTTAATGGTTGATATTAAAAGTGCACCGATCAGATAAGTCCAATCCTTTGACTGCTCAGATTGGCCAAAGATGTGTGCCTGATGGCGTACAAATTTCCATTTACAAGCAGCCAGCAGATACACTTTCTAAAAAAGGTATAATAATTTCATTATACACTATAATAAGTTAAACCTGCTTTGGCAGTTTAAAATCATTCCTTGTGGAAAATTCAATTGGGAGGGTCATCAGTTCTGTACATGTGGCACATCTTATATTAACAAGTCCGAAAACATCATACTGAGGGTAGGGAAACAAAAAAGATTAGTTCATGTCACTACGATATCGATGTATGAAGAGCAGTTTAATTTTCATGGCTGATATTAAAATTCACCGATCGGACTTATAAGCTCCTCTGACTGGGACATGTTCAAAGGATGGATTGCCACTTGGACGATTTAGATTGATCATAGATATGTCACATGGCTCAATGATAAATTACACTCCAATGATGTGAGCTAAAAAGTGACATTTTAATGGTAGAAGATCATTTAAACACCATTTCGTGTTGAAATGTCGATCATGAGCTTTTATCCTTTTCCAGTTTGTATATGGTGCATGAGCCGTCCACCACTATATAATATACCTACTGTGCCATACGTGTTCCTTGAGTCGCATAGATTTATGATCCATAAGAAGTCCTGAAGAGTGCGCATTCTGTGTGCTGGTGTATAGGTTGTGGACAAAATACAAACTCATTTAATGTGACCCTTAGATATGGCCAGGGGCGGAGCCACGTAGAAATGTGTGGGGCTGAACCCCCATATAACTCTTGAATTTGTATAAGATAGGCTTCTTATATAACCCCCAAATCTATGGTGTACAAGCCCTCAATTCGATGATAAAATAATTACTAAGACCAATTGTTCATTGCTAGCACTTTGTTTATGAAAATTGATACCAACGCTATACCATAGCGTTGGTATAGGGTAAAATACCAGTTCAATTGTAGAATGATTGGGTGATTGATTCTATACATTTGGCACCATTTTTGCACCATATAATGCTACATGATTCCAAGGTCGTCATATGGCATTGCTATTAAGATACTATTAGTGATAGAAAATGAGCTTCTAAATAGATTTTGACAAAAGTGCCATGATTCCAATGCCATCATATAGATCAAACTCAACCCTAACACTGCATCAAAAAATTACACGAATTAACCTCTAAGGACTCGGAAAAGACACTCAAACCTAATTAATAACATAGATGTTGTCGTTGGACGTATCTCAAAAAAAATGTTGTAGAGGGTAATACTCTCCACAATTCTTGTTTAGAGTGTCTCCAATGGAAAGTAGTCAAAAATAATTGTTGGAGAATGATATGGTAAATTTAAGTATTTGATTTCATGTTTTAAATTTTGGGAAGTCCAATGAGGGACGTCAAAGCAGCCGTTCTGTTGCAAATTATGGTATTGAGTAGGTCACATGAAGCTAGAATTTTCAATAGCCAATAGTGACTGCTGATGCTCTGATACCTTATTTCAGGTGAAATTGGGTATTGCGTTAGAGATATTTTACGCATCAAAACGAGCCGTTGGGTGCAATTGCAATTGATGTGGAATTGGACCTCTACGTGCTTCGAAAATAGGCTCTAACATCAATTGGATCTCTACTTGGGACGCACGCTCTTAGACGTCAAAGATCAATTGGGCCTCTACGTGCTTTGAAAATAGGCTCTAACATCAAATGGATCTATACGTGCTTTGAAAATAGTCTCTAACCGGCCCAATTTTTAAAACTATTATTGACAATTTAAGTGTATAATCAATCCAAACATTTTGTTATCTTTGAAAGCCTATAAAAATTTAAGTCTCTACACATGTATCGTCAAAATTAAATGATATAATGTCTACAAATTTCGTTTAGATAATAGAGGTTAAATCATCCTTTCGATGTCTTGAAAGTAACCTGAAACGTGCCTAGCTGTGTAACCTGTTACAAGAAATCCACTAAATATTTTGTGTTTTAGTGCTGGCCTAAGATGTGAACAAAATCTTTGATTATTCGGAAAATTTTCGGTAGGATCACCTCCTCTCAAATTTTAATGATCTCTGTATTAATGGTTTGGATTATCGAGAGTCAGAATTAAAATTAAAAATATGATAGTTATTAATTGAACTATTCTTGTAACTTTAATCAGACATAACCTACGTTAACCCGTAGGGGTAGCTCAGTTGATTAGGCCTTGGGTTTGCTCTCCAATAGTCACTAGTTCAAGTCTTCTCAGGGCCGCTGAAGTATAACTCGGTCGTTAGCTCCAAAGCCCCGTGAGATTAGTTGAGGTGCATGCAAACTGACCCGGACACCCACGGATATCCAAAAAAAAAAAAAAAAAATTAACCAGGCATATCGTAGCTAATATAAATCTCTTTTATATTATAAATACTCAATTTTGGTTGAAATGATGAGATCTACATAATGACACCAATCTTTTAACTTTAGTATCAGATACAAAAGTTTGAGTTTTTAAATAATTTCTTTTTCATATGAGCTACTAAGAAATTTTTGATACGAAACGGGTTGTATTTTATAAACGATCCATCAAACTTAGGTTAGATGCCTGGTATGTATAAGAGATAACTTAACGGCAATGAAATCCTCGAATTACTCATTAGAATTTTGGGCCATTACATTATACATGTTCTCGGATGGACATAATTTTATTGCTAACATGGTAAGGTATGTCTCTATTTATTTTTTTAATGTCACTAAGCACAGTGTGTCAGACCCCTAGACACAGTCTTGAGTGGGTGGCCAACTACTAAGGCATTGGAGCATTAAACCCAGTCATCCTAACTCCCGTCTAGGAATTCATTTTGGAATTTGTATTCAATGAAATTAGTTCCAGCATAGAACAAATAAGGGCTAAATTCAACCTCCTTAAAAAAATGCTAACTTTTTATCTTATAGACTAATATCCAAGCTAGACTAATATGCAAGCTAGGCAATGAGAAGTCCGGTCGTGCAAAGTCTTATACAATAACTAATAGTGGTCTATAGCCCGTGGCCGAACCACGTGTGAGCGAGTGCGGCGAGCACCTGCACTCAAAACCCCAAAACCCCCAAAAAAAAAAAAAAAATGTTTCATTTTTAAAACCCTTCGGTCAAAGATCAAAATTTCAGGTTTTATTTCAGTTTTGGAGGGGACTGAAACCGAAAATTTGAACTGTAATTTCGGCCTAACTTTTGAATTTCGGCCAAAATTTTGATCCTTGCCTTCAGTAACCCTACGCCCTGACTGACGCCCTCTCTCCCTGCCTGACGCCTCCTTTGTCTCCCGTCTTTTGCTCTGACAATCTTCAAAAGCCTTTACATAAATCACTTTTGTCCACAAGGTCAACCTTGAGAGAGATGCTTTTATTTATGCACAAGCTTGTGGGTGAAAGTTCATTTTGATAAGTGTTTCGGTTCTCAAACTACCGTGCATTTGTCAAGGTTGTGGTTCATTAAGCTAAGGACTCTCCATACTCCTGACCTTGGTGCTTAAATAATTGTATATCATTGATGGTTTCAAGGTGTGAGTCATCTGCACTGTCAAAATGATAGATCATAAGTTGAAAGGCATGGGCCTAAAAATTAATTTTTTTGAGAGGTGTTAACCATCCGATCCGTGCACTTTATCAAACGTTGTGTTTAGTTTTAATGGCTGATATTTAAACTCGTCAAGCAAATAGTTCAAATCCGCTTATGGGCATAATTCTTTGGCTAAAACATTTTCCAATGATGAATTATCTCCTAAACAATTTAGCGCAATCATAAATAGACGTCAATGACATATTAGGAAACCACACTTTAAAGGTTTGAGATAAAAAAAAAAAAAAAATTTAACAGTGGTAGATTATTTAAACCCCATTTGATATTTGGCATTTAAATTTGGTGTTTAAACATCGGTGAGGAGCACTTATCCCTTAAGGTAATTATCAAAAGGAAATCCCTTAAGCTAATTATCAAAAGGAAAAAAGACGAGAGGAGTGTGTGGGGGGTTGGGGGGGGAGTGGTGGTGGTGTACGATCATTTGTAGCTAACCTGAGATCCTAAATTGATTTTGGCGGGTTGGGCCGAATTTAACAAACAAAATAGGGTGGCGTATTTACACCCGTTAAACTAAATCTGTGAAGAACACACACAATTATACCATAAAAATTCGTTGACTGCCTTGAATTAGTTGAGCATCCCAATCATCTACACAATCATTCTTGAGATCATGGCACACCTGTCAAACGGTCATATGTTGATTTCACATGGAAAACATACCAAAAAGTGACCGTCTGATAGGTACGCCCATGATCAAGATCACTTTTGGGGATGTGTGCCATGTGGAATCACGATTTGACCGTCTAATAGGTGTGTCATGATCTCAAAATCTACTGTGTGGAAGATTAGGATGAAAAATGATCTCCATCGCTTGGTTCAAACCAGTCTGATTTTTATGGTGGAAATGCATGTGTTCTTAACAAGTTTAACGAGTATAAATGCTACCTATATTTATATGAGAATCTTTGTTCGCGCCAAATTCCAAAACCCGCTAAAACCCATTGGCATCTTGAGATCAGACAATGCAGATTGTTTTTCAGGCCAATCTTCTACACATTTTGGCACCCATTTCGAGGATCAGGTGTCACGTAACTTGGACAAGATCGATAAGGTACCACTCAAAAGATTTGGCATGATTGAATACATATCCACCATTGAAAATGTGGTGTAAGGTGCTCAAATTCAATGCACCAAACTGTGTGGGTGTTACTCTATCATTGACCCAGCAAATTGTAGACACCCATTTTGGTCCATCTAACTAACTTAATTTGAAATTCAAGTTATTTAAGGCCCCGGACACACATTAATATATTGGGGAAGCTTGTAATGACATCACATGAGACCCCTCAAAGTTTAGAGGCGAAATCTTACGGTTCATGATTTTCAATGTAAAATTATAACACGAGAGGATCATTTACTCACATGTTTTAAAATGTTTATTTTTGTTTCATGCAGGTTCTTATCTTCTGGATTTCTGATTTCAATTAGATAGGTGTGAGAGTGTTATAAATAATAATATAATTTGTATAAAGTTTAATCCTGCCCTTCAACTAGATGAAAATCTTGGTTCCACCACTGTCTACATTAGAATGTGGCTACTACGTGGACGTTCAATGATGCAGGAAATGTCAGATCAATGACGAGCATGGCTTCAAATATCATAATCGGTCATCCGAACGGTTTGCCCAAAACCGATCCGGATCGGTATCGGTGGATCGGATCTAGCTATCCCAATGCAAACAAAAGTCTGAGGGCAAAAATTAAAGGGCTTTTTGCATATATCCCCCGTGTTATGCTAATATTATAAGAAACCCCCTGAGTTATGGGTATTTCTTCTGCAGCCCCTACTTTTGTGTTTCTGTTTCATATAACCCCCTGCCGTTAACTAGGACGGAAAGCCTATTTTGCCCTTAATGAAACCAATATTTTTAAAATACCATCATTCTAAAAGGCCCTTCATTCATCTATATTTACAAGTCATGCCATTAAAGTTTATCATCATTCTAAAAGGCCCTTCATTCACCTTTATTTACAAGTCATGCCATTATAATTGACCACTATTCTAAAAGGAGTACCTTTCAATCCACCCACAAAATCTTTGAGTTCACCCACGCTGAAACACATCGACTGCATTGAATCAAACAATGGAGATTTTTTATCGTCCCAATCTTTCATGAGATCGATCTTTAGATCATGGGTGTACCATTAGACGACCGATTTTTTATTTTATGTGGTACACACTCCTAAAAGTGACCTTTATATCAATTTTAAGCATGCACGTGATGTTAAGGTCACTTTTCTGAGATGTGTGCCACGTGAAATAAAGCACTGACCGTCTGATGGTACGACCATGATCTCAAGATCCATCATGTGAAAGATTGGGAGGATAAATGATCTCCATCGTTCGATTCAATTCAATCAACATGTTTCAGCGTGGGTAAACTTAAAGATTCAGTGGGTGGATTTAAAGGTACTCTTCTAAAAGACCCTTCATTCACCCATCAGATTCAAGACTCATCTGATGGGTGATTCCCCCAGTAAAGCATGCCAACGTTTGGACGAATACTCAACCAATGGAGGATTTGTGGCAAACGATGCAATTATTCTTGAAATGAAAACCTTCAATCTACATGTTCCACTCAAAATACTCGTCCCTCCAATTTCCTATATGATTCAAGACCCATTTTTAGGAATTGGATTGCCTAACCGCGTCTGCTTCCATCCACCGAATCTTTAAGTTCACCTATGCTAAAACACCTTGATTGTATTGAATAAGACAATGGAGATCGTTTAGGCATACCATTAGACGATCAATGTTTTATTTCATGGCACACATCTCATAAAAGTGACCTTAACATCACGTATACGGTTAAAATTAATTTTAAGGTCATTTTTTTGGGTGTATACCACATGAAATAAAAAATCAACCATCTGATGGTGCCACCATGATCTCAAGATCCATCATGTGAAAGGTTGGGACAATAAGCAATATCCATCGTCCGATTCAATGCAATCAACCGTTTGATGGTGTCACCATGATCTCAAGATCCATCGTGTGAATGGTTGGGGCGATAAATGACTTCCATCGTCCAATTTAATACAGTCAACAGTCTGATGGTGCCACCATGATCTCAAATACATCGTGTGAAAGGTTGGGACGATAAATGATCTCCATCGTCCGATTCAATGCAGTCAACCGTTGCCACCGTGATCTCAAGATCCATCGTGTGAAAGGTTGGGACAATAAACGATCTCCATCGTCCGATTCAATGCAGTCAATGTTTTTCAGCATGGGTGAACTCAAATATTTGGTGGGTAGATTTAAAACTATTCTTTTTTGTAAGTGGAGCATAGTGACAAATTTCGTTTTCGGTAATTTTTCTGTGGGGGCTCTTTTCGGTACATTTCGGATTAATTTCGATACATTTCGGATTAATTTCGGGAAAGTTTCGGAGATTAAAAATATATAAAAAGCATATTTAAGCAGTTGGGTGACTTTGCTTAAGAACAGATATAGAAGACATGGCTGAAGAATAGATATAGAAGACAGCTACTGCATAAAACTATAATTGACAAATGGAAAAACTGAAGGGTTTAGTCCCACATCGGTGATGTTAGAAAACGGCAATACTTTAGCCAGCTATATAATATGCATTCAATTATGCATACAAGCAGGCGTGTGGTAGCACAGTGGGTGGTAGCACACTAGCACAGAGTTGACGTGTTGTCACAGTGCTAACTGTCACTTCGCCTAGTGAAGTACAAACGTATTTAAAGAAAAAGACAAAAGAAAGTCAAAAATATCATCGAAAATATCGAGATTTTGTCGAAAATATTGAAATTCCCGAAAAGTGACGAAATTTCTTCGAAATTTTCGTTTGACCCTTATTTCGGGGAATTTCGCGAAATTTCACCGCATTTCGGCGAAATTTGTCACTATGAAGTGGAGGGGTGGATTTAAAATTACTCTTATCACGTGTAGAGGGTGGCAATTTAGTAATTTAATATTTAAAAGGATAAATATGGTATTTAGGCTATTCTTTAACGGGTGATTAATCATTTAAAGTAGCATCCGTTAAAGAAGGTGTTTTATGAATACCAAAATGCTAACTCAGGGGGTTTAAAGCAAATAGCTATAACTGGGGGGGTTATTTGTAATATCAACATAACTCAGGGGGATATTTACAAAAAACCCAAAATTAAAATAGGTAAACATTTTTTAGCGTAAGCTATCACATAAGCTGTTCAAATCCGTCACTAATGACTCTAATTAAACTCTTTGAAATACTTAGATAATTTTATGTTGCCGCAACCCTTGTTCATTATGTATACTAGGGGGCTGAAGATAATTTTGTTGCTCTTCACCGCGTCCTTTCTATGAAATCTGGTGGTATGAAGAAGTCCTGCAAAAGAAAGGAGACGTCTCCGAAGATGGCATTAGGTTAGATCTTTAGAAGAATTGAGTTACTTTCTTTTTACTCTAAAAGTTATATTCAGAGTAAATTATTGTATACTATTTCAGTATACCTGCTCTTTGTATTGGTCGATTAGTGATCCAATTTAAATATCACTTGGAATAGACCGATCCAACCGATCCTTAGCCGAAACCCACGTACAAACAATAAGACCTACGGAATTGGTATCTTTTGGGCCAAAACCAATCCGAATCGGAATCGACTGATATTTTAAACTATGATGACGACCTCCTCAAAGCACTTGCTTTATCCTTGCATTTCTTCGCAACTCTTTCACCTTTCAACATGTTAGGCATTTGAAATTAATGTCCCATTCCCGAACATTGACATAATCATTGACAAGCGCACCTTCATCATCACATTTGCGGAGTCGAAACTTAACAACACCAATAAATTAGGACGAAGTCGAATCTTAACAACACTAATAAAAATTTCAAAGAAGATACTTGAGACATCGTCCTGTGGCTTGTGTCAGATTTCTATTAGAACTCCTATGAAGCAAAATCCCGTATTTCCTCACTTATGAAATTGAAAGTATTCAGATCTCGTTTTATGAGTGCAATCTAACAAGGATTTATTAGCTAATGAAAGGAAAGTTGCTTCGCTATTTTCTTTATCTAGGAGTTGGTTGCTATTTTCTTTATATAGGAGTTGGTACACTTCTCCAATAGATATGCGGAAACCATCATATGCTGACATTCTTTACTTCTTTCTTTTATCAGGATCACCCCATACATTTATCTTAACATATGCATCTTAACTACATAAACGGTCTCATTGTCGCCTCTTATCAGCTTGATACTCTATACCATATAATAATGCAAATGTTGTCTCGTTACAATTAAATCACGTTTGTGGATTACGTCTTCGCTTCCACCATACCTATATTAATCTTGTTTGAGACGTCTTCTTGTTCAAACCCGTATATATTTATATAGCATATCAATATATATTTAGAATAAGGTAGTTATTTGAGTGCATGAATCAAGAACATGATGTTAGAGTTTGATTTCACAAGAGCACACTACAAAAAATAAGACTATTAGTGGCAACCAAAAACTGCTATTAACAAACAACTGCCGCTAATAGTCTTAATAGGTTTTTTATTAATAGCGGCATTTTTTTGCTCCAAAAAACTGCCACTAATAGTCTTATTTTTTGTAGTGGCATCGAATTTTTAAGTCTCCGTACCATCGCCAAGATCACGTTGAAGCGATAAAATTTATATATATAAGGTTTGATAATTTAACAATTAGGTAAATCATGACTATCGATCGAAAACGTAATTTGTGATTAACATGCATTAAGAGTTTTGGTCATGATAAATAGGAGTAGAGTACTTGATACTCCTCCAAAAGATATCGATGTTTCGAGACCCTAGACATTGAATAGGGTAAGAAATTCGAGTCCAAAACATCACGGGTCGATTTTTAAGTACATAAGGTTTTAACTTAAGAAAGATCTCCGATGTCCTTGAAAAATATGAAAAGTCAAAGTTTAACTTCAACAATGATATCGAAATTATCGATTCCATCGGGAAGATCACGTTGAGACGATGAATTTCAACTATTCATATGTCACGTTTCGATAAGAAACGAGTTCAGTCCAGAATCGATCAGTCGCAAATAAGAATGAATCGATCGATTTTGGAATTTCGGAAAGATTAGGGTTTTGAAATAAGACCCACAAAGAAAAGAAAATAATCAAAAGAAAATTATAGTTAAGGTTAGCCATATCCTTTTTATAGAAATATTTATATAAAAAAGAACCGGTTGAAGCGTGAACGGGAGATCTAAAACGATTTAGGTTGAAAAGGTTAATGCCTAAGGCGCCGATTCATCCAAGCTTTCTCCTTCTTCCTCCTTGATCTTGATGGTAGAAAGAGGTCGCGATAGTTCTTGTGGAAGAACACACGGGGCTTTTAAGGGAAGGGATTAGAGGGTGTTTGAGAGAGATGAGTTGACGGAGAGAGGTTGTGATGACTAGGATTTCTTAAGAGAAAAAAAAAAGATTAAGAGTTAGGATGGGCTAGGCTTTTTTAAAAGATTAAAATAAGAAAAGTGAAAGAGTTATGTAGATTAGGGTTTTTTCTAAAAATACGGTTGGTTCCGGTGTTGAGTGCTAATACTGTGCATAATGTGGAAATACTTCTAATACTATTAAATAAAATTAAGAAAATTCAGGTTGCTACATTCTCTCCCCCTTATAAAATTTTCGTCCTCAAAAATTACGTATCTGCAATGATGAGCTCTGGGTACCTCTCCATAAACCCCGTTTCTCGTTTCCAAGTGGCTTCATTCGGTGAACTTTGACGAAGCGTACGAATTTACCCTTACGAGTCTCTCCTCTTGGTCTACGATGCAAACCGGCTTCTATATGATAGTCAAATCATCTCTGACTTCAATTGGCTCGATATCAATGATGTGAAATGGATCTGACAAGTACTTATGCAACATGGACACATGGAACACACTATATATACCGGTAAAGTGTGTCAGAAGTAAAATTCGATAGGCAACCTCGCCAATATGATCAGTGATGACAAAGGGTTCCACGTATCTCAGACTTAGTTTCGCCCGCATTTCAAAATGCATAACTTCTTTAGTCGGGGACACACAGATGAAAACCAAATCACCAATCTCAAACTCTATTAAGCGCCTTCGTTTGTTGGAGTAAGCTTTCTAATGGTCTTGAGCTTCCTTCAACTTCTATTGGATAATCATAACTTTTTCAGTTGTGGATCATATGAGTTATGGCCCAAGCATCTTCCTTTCGCCAATCTCGTCCTAACAAAGAGGTGTTCTACAACTTCGGCCATAAAGAACTTCAAAAGGTGACATCTCGATGCTTACATAGTAGTTATTGTTATAAGAAAACTCGATTAAGGGCAGATGATCATCCCAGTTCCCTCAAAAATCTAACATGCTGGCTTGAAGCATACTTCTACGATCTAATTAACCCTCTCCACCTGCCTGTCGATTTCCCGATGGAAGGTTGTGCTAAAATCTAATCTCGTTCTTATTGCTTCCTAAAATTTCTTCCAATGCTCTTAGATAAACTTTGTGTCTCTATCCGAAACAATACTCACAGGAACCCCATGGAGTTTGACTATTTCCTTCAGGTACGTCTCAAAAAGTTTATCCCCACTATCAGTATTCTTGAAAGGTAGAAAGTGCGCCGGCTAAGTCAGTTGATCTACAACAACCCAAATGGCGTTATACTTCTTGGATGTCCTTTGAAGTCCAACTATTAAATCCATAGAGATGTTCTCCCACCTCCACTCAGGGATCAGTAAGGGCCACAAAAGATCGGTTTGCTTATGTTGCTTAACTTTCACATGCTGGCATACTACACATCTGGAGACATATTCGGCAAAATCTCTCTTCATGTTCGGCCACTAGTAATAACTTCGAATATTTCGATACATTTTTGTGCTACCTGGGTGCACCGAATACCCAAATTTATGTGCTTCCTCGAGAATCTCGTTCCGCAAAGTTGTAACATTGGGTAAATATATAATCTATCTCTGAATAGGAGGGTCCCATCAATGTGCGTGGAAAAGTACTATTTAGGATCCTCGGCTAACTGTCCCACAATCTTTGAAACTTTGGGATCTAAGGATTATTCAGTTATGATATAATCAACAAAGGTAGGTTTGCCCATCATACTAGCTAAATACGCTTCTTCTCCATTTCTGTCAAGTCACACATCAAACTAAGCAATCTCATCAAGCGACTTCCAAACTTTCATACGTGCTAGCCATCCTAAGGATTTTTTACTTAGAGCATTAGTAACTATGTTTGCTTTACCCGAATGGTAATTAATCGAACAGTCATAGTCCTTCATTTACTTCATCCACCGTCTCTGCCTCCAGTTTAGATCCTCTAAGAGAATAAATATTTGAGGCTCTTGTGGTTCATATAAATCTTGAAAGTCTCACCATATAGGTAGTGTCGCCAAATCTTAAGGGCAAAGATGATCGTTGCCAACTCAAGATAATGAACCGGGTAGTTCTCATGTGTTTTCAACTATCTCAAGCCGTAGGCAATGACTCTCTTATGTTGCTCCAACAGACATCCAAGTCTCTTCCACGAGGCATTTGTGTAAACTTCATAATCACCAGATCCAGAAGGTAAAGTGAGTATTAGAATAGTTGTGAGCTTGTGCTTCAATATATTAAATTTTGCTCACACTTATCGGTCCACACGAATTTATTGTTCTTACGGGTTAGTATAGTGAGGGAGAGTACTAAATGAGAGAACCCCTTATAAATTTGCGATAATATTTGGCTAAGACAAGGAAACTCCTCACCTCGGTGACATTCTTCGGTGCTTGCCAATTTGCAACAGTTTCAATCTTCTATGGGTCCACAGAAATCCCTACGACCGAAATCACGTGGCTCAAGGAAGCTACCTTCTCAAGCCAAATTCACATTTGCTCAATTCCGCGTATAGTCGGTGCTCATGGAAAGTTTGAAGCATAGTACAAAGGTGGTTCTTATGAGCCTCTTTCGTGCAAGAATAAATAAGGACATCGATGAACACAACGACGAATTTGTCGAGAAACTCTCTAAACACACGGTTCATTAACTCCATAAACACGACAAGTGCATTCATTAGTCCATACAGCATAACGAGGAACTCGTAGTGTCCATGCTTCATTTCAAAAGCGGTCTTCGAAATATCTTCTGCTCTTACCTTCAACTGGTAGTATCCGGACCTAAGATCTATCTTCGAAAAATATATTGCACCTCGTAATTGATCGAATAGATCATTGATATGAGGAAGAGAGTATCGATTCTTCACAGTGACATTATTCACCTGCCGGTAGTCGATACATAGTCTCATCGAGTCATCTTTCTTCTTTACGAATAAGACTGGTGCTCTCCATGGTGACTCACTACATCGAATATATCCTTTGTCAAACAAATCTCATAGCTGAATTTCTAATTCCTTTAATTCTGTTGGTGCCATTCGGTACGAAACTTTTTCAATCGGTAGAGTACCAGACGCGAAATGTGACAGCCTGGATCTCGGCACCCCGAAACCCGTGCCATCAGCACGATCATCTTGACCGTGCCCTATGACTAAGCACGGAACACTGGTATATCAAGCATCAATAATGAACTAAAAATAATAACTAGAATTGCGGAGTAAATATCATTTTTTTAACCTTTCAAAAGACAGTTCTACCCTCATGCCTCTGCATGAGTGGAGAATCGATCCGAACCATCGATGATCGCTGATCATCAATGATGGTTCGCCCCAAAAGAATAATCTCATGAATTAATTACATTGTTTAACGAAAATAAGGCTTGGCATACCAAGCCGTACAAAACAAGCTCACAAAAACTCTCAAAGCTACACAACGAAGTCCTCTAGAAGAAGTCCTCAGGAGGTGGCTCCAACTCGTCACCAGGTGCAAGATTCGACTCACCAGGGTCAACATCCCCTGAAACTTCGGCAGCTGCTAATAATGGACCTGTGACGTATAGTCTAAAGGGTGAGCTACATCCTAGCTCAATAGGGAAACAAAACACAGTGAACATATAAATTAAAACTCACATATATTCCATGATATTGTCTATATGCGATTCTTGAGAAAATAGTTGAAAAAGAATCAGATTTTACTGATGATTTACACATGTCTTTTAATTAATCATGAATGACACTGAATAGGCCTAAAGCAAAACTTAACCTTTCAACTTAAGTAATCCCCGAGCAATATAGCATCGAGCCCCGATGAGATACCCTTCATCGTCATCTATATAGACAGTTTTAAATGTATTCCATGGGAATACAATTAGTACCCAAGCCCCTTTCCCCTGGAGATCGGTGGCGGGGTTTCAACTTATCTCCATTCAACACCCCTGGGGTGTGCTTACTGTGTACGGATATGTCTCTGCACTGGCTTACGGTTTCACCGCCGTATCCTTCACGGATATCCTGTCACGTCAGTCGTGGGTATCCCGCCACGTCGGTGGGGTATCCTATCAAACCTTAAATAACAAAAATATCAGGTGCTTTACATATAGTTATTCACCGTGTAAGTGTGGTATCTTATATCAGTTAGGCCCTATCAAACATTATTCAATCATAGATACATCCCTGGGATGTATCCATATACTTACATCACACCTAATGCTCTTATTACTTCACTTCCTCATCCCCTGGGGATGACTCATTATGATTTCTCTTATAGATGTCACACACACACCCTTTTCACAAATTCTTAAGCAATTAAAACAGTTTTAAATTGAATTTTATATCACTACATACATGCTCTTGCAAATTAAAGTACATGTTCAAGGTGTTCCCTACCTCAAATCTCTGTTAAATCATGCATCAAGGTCCCACGTGGCTCCTTGTGCCCAAGTTCACACGTACCACCTATGGTACAACATAACACATGCAATACATCAATAAAGATGTAACAAAGAAGGTCCAAGACCCTCCCAAGAATCTTAAAGTCAAACTCAAAAGTCAACAAAAACTAGCACAGTCGATCAATCGAACTCCAAAGTCAATTAATCGAATCTGGTTCGATTAATCGATTCCCAAAATCGATTAATCGAAATTCAAGGTCGATTAATCAATTCCCAAAATCGATTAATCGAGATTCCCATTCGATTAATCGAATCCCAATTCGATTAATCGAAATTCTCTACTCTATCCATTAGATTCTCAAGTCGAGTAATCGAATTCCCGAAATCGATTAATCGAACCCAACTCAATTAATCGAAGTTCAAACTCAACTAATCGAAATCCCAATTCGGTTAGTCGATTTTCCCAGACTACATTTCTCCATCCACTAGAAGTTCCCAATCGATTAATCGACTCTAAAATCGATTAATCAAAATTCAAAGTCGATTAATCGAATCTCAGTTCGATTAATCGAATTCGGGTCTTTTGACTTTTCAACTTTTTGGCGAAAACTGATTAATCGAATCTCATTTTCGATTAATCAAAATGGCCAGATTCAGCCCCCTTTAGGGCTGTTCTTTCCAATCTTTTCCTACTCTTTTTCCTTCATCTTTCTAAGCCATTATCCTATGATTTTAGCTATTTCTAACTACAATTTAACCTCTATAACTTATGCAATTTAATTCACAAAAATTTACCTTTAATCAATCTCAATTTGATTAAATTAAGTGGTTGGAAAGGCTAGGTTCCAGCTTTGCTTCAAGTGGATCCTTCGCGTCGAATCCGGTGTTAAGTGCTTGAATCCCCCTTCCAATCCGTTGTAATAACTCCTTAATCACTCACCTTCTTTACTCCTCTCTCTCTCTCTCTCTTCTTTACTCTCTCTCAACAACCAACATTGATTTTAGGGTTATTAAACCCTTTTATCTCCCCTCAAACTTGTGTATTTAGCACATGCAACGTAATAGGTGTACGTGACTTCGAATTTACATCAATCTCCACACATTCACTCGAATTCTCACATCTCATCTGTTCATCGCACCCTATGCCAACTATTGAACTCCTATTTGGTCAAACCTATGACCAGTCGGGCACGGATCTCGAGGTCATTATTTAACGTGATTTTTTGGGATATTACATCCTCCCCACCTTGGGAATTTTCGTCCTCGAAAATAACCCAAGGGCATTGGTCTGGTCCCCCCCCATACTCTTGGGTGAGGTAGACCAGTTGTTTAACACAACAGAGCACAGACACAACACATAGCATAAAAATAATTGCTCGCGAAAATTTAGAAAACCATTATATTAATTAATAGAAATTTTACAAAATGTTTACATCAATGTGACCCACAATATAATCAAAAATTTTTGTTTTATACAACCAAAATATAGCAATCAAAGTCTCATGTCGTCCCCCTCGCAGTGTCGAGTGGTGGAGGCAGTCATTCCATCCGAGTCAAGTGGCGAGCTATGGCAGTCCTGAAGTGGTGCCGGGTCTCTGTGATGTCTCCTCCGGTGTTGATGGTAGTAGTCGGCTGGTGGCGGTATGGCGTCTCGGCCACGTGAGTCGGTGTCAAGTGGAAGTACCGGTGCGTGGCCGTGGACGAAAGACGGGACCCCTATGGAAGGCGGTACGTCCTGCGGTCCACTCCTCCTCCTGAGCTAAGTACCGCTGGTAGTCCAACGGGTAGATGTAGCAGAGGGTATGGAACATAAGGAAGTCCATCCTCCAGTTCACCCGCTCGTTGTTGGCCTCCATGCGTGCCAACACATCCTCTATAGTAGGGCCGGAAGGAGCTGCGGGTCGACGACGGGATGACGTTGGCGTCGTCGGGGTGGATCGAGGTGGTGGTGTAGCTGCTGTGGTAGGAGGTGGGATAACAGGTGGAGCCTCCTCTGGTGGTGCTCCGCCAGGGGGCAGGTCTAGCTGTGGTGGTGGGGGTGGTGGTGGTGCTACAGCTGCGCCCGCTGCTGGTAATGCCCTCTTCAAAAGGTTGTAACTCCGGTTCCACGAGGAGTGTGAAAATCGTTTAATCTTGTCCGTCGCCCGCACCTCGTGGGGCGATATCAAATACGCCGGGGCGGCGGAATAGCTCTCCAATATGCTCGAGATGAGTCGAGCATAGGGCATTTTTTCTTTGGGCCTTAGGTTGTCCTTCATTAACTTGCCCTTCATGTACCTCATCCCCTCGAGGATGATCATGGTGGCATCGAACCAACGGCCCTTGTAAGCCGCGAATAGTGTTTGTTGAACCAACTCTACCCGTTCGGTATCGTGTCGCATTAGGTAGAGGTTGCACTTGATGATGGAGTCGAGCATCCACATATACGGAGGCAAGTCTACCCTCCGGATTGAGGTGCCCGAACCCCTCTTCCCCTTGGTCATGTCGCGGATGATCTCCTCGACATCCACTTCTTCTGGGAATGGTGGGAATAGGGTGGTCTCTGGTACAAAGTCCAAATAGCACTCAAGTGCTTCATGGACATGACGACGTGTAATGGTGTAGTCTCGACCCTTACTGCTGAGATCAGTGGCATATGTGATGACCTTACTCCTTGAAATCGAAATGATCTTCTTGTGTTGGGTCTGAAGATGACAACCTTGTTCTTGCAATCGACCGTTGCCCAATGTTGTGCCAACCAGTCCATGCCAAGGATCACATCAAACCCTTGCATGTCCAGCAGTATCAACTTTGCCTCCAATTAATGCACCTCCAGGTCTCGAATTGCTACGATGACGGATTTGCAAGCCAGCTTCGTGTCCACTAACTCTCCAGTCGGAATAGACACAGATAGGACAAAATCCAACGCCTCTGGAATAATGTTCATCCTCTTGGAAAATCGTGGAGTGACGAATGAGTGGGTAGACCCTGAGTCTATCAACACTCTAGCGTCATATCCAACGAAGCATCCTTTCTCATATACAGTTAGCGTACCTATAGTATACATGCATACATACCATAATTTACACATCAATTTACATTCCAAATTCGCATATAAATTTAGTGTTTAGAAAATGAATCTACACTAATTCCTAATGAATGCACCTTCTCTTTTTAAAATTTTAATGAAATTGGAATTCCTTCATTTAAAAGAAATCTCACCTTGGATGACGTCATGCACGTTCCCTGCTTCCTGAGCAGTGACTGCATAGGCTCTTCCATGAACGATCGGCTTCCGTGCTTGAATGGGTCATAGCACTGTAACTGAAGCCGTCTTCCCCTTATCAACCTCGGGGCAATCCTTGATCAAGTGGCCCACCTTGCCACATCGAAAACAACCCTTGGTCCCTGCTCTGCAATCCACTATCCTATGAGGCTTGCCACACTTAGCACAAGTCTCTCGAGGCGCGGAAGAAACTGTACGAGAACCCTGTGTGACGGTAGCGCCAGTAGACATGGCAGGGCTCTCATAGCGTAAAGGTCTCCCTGACGCAAGTAGTGGAAATCTCTGTTGGTGGTGCTGCTACGCCAGTCTTCCGAAACCCCCTTGGAACTGTGGTCTCTGATTTTGGGCCACGAACCTCGACTTTTTATTCACCGGTTCGTAGTTCCCCATTCTTCTTTGATCATTGCTTCCTCTTTGTTGCTCTCTCTGTCTATATCTGTTGTTATTTTCCTCTTCCACAACTAGTGCCTTGCTCATGACCTCTTCATAGGTCCTCAACTGAAATGGAGCTACTCCTCCTCTAACCTCAAGCTTCAAGCCTTGCTGAAACCTCTTTGATTTCATCACGTCGGTGGCGACGTAATCAGGAGCAAAACTGGCAAGTCGTAGAAACTCCACTCCGTACTCTCTCACATTCATCCTTCCTTGCACTAACTGTAGAAACTGAATCTCCATTTGGTTTCTCACCACCTCTGGAAAATACTGTTTGTTGAACTCCTCAACAAACTCTTCCCAAGTCCATGGCAACTCTGGGGTCTCCTGGGCCCTATTCCGTATCACGAACTTCAACCAAGGCCCAGCCTCCCCATCGAGCATGTAGGCTGCCCATCTCACACTCTCATCCTCCGTGCATGTCAACACGTTGAATACCTTCTCCATCTCCATTAACCAATTCTCTGCTGCCATCGTGTCTGCCTGCCCAGAAAACGAAGGAGGTCTCATCCTCCTAAACTCGGTAAAAGACGAAGGCACAGGCAATGTAGGTCCTACAGGTGGTGTAGGTGGCTGCTGCTCTCTTACTGCATGAGCTGCAAAGGATGCGGCTTGTTGTGCCATGGCAGCTGCCATAGTCTCTATGGTGTGCATCATCCTTTGGCGCTCCTCTCTATCTTCCTGTCTTTCTCTCACTCTCTCCTGTTCTCTCAGATCTTGATCCTGACGATCTCGATCCTCTTCCTCTTGTTGTCTACTACTGCTGCCCCCTGGGGCCTCACTCCTTCCTAAAGGTACTCGATTGGTAGGAGAGATGTAATCATCTCCACTACGCAAACTTCTCTGTTGGCCTCCCCTCGATCGGCCACTTCCTCTAGATGACATTGTCGGCTGCATTTGAAACTAAAGTTTCGTTAGCAAAAGTCCCTATGTTATGACAAAAGAATAATTGTCAGAATCGCTAAAAGAAATTGGCTCTGATACCAACTGTGACAGCCCGGATCTCGACACCCCAAAACCCGTGCCATCAGCACGATCATCTTAACCGTGCCCTGTGACTAAGCACGGAACACTGGTATATCAAGCATCAATAATGAACTAAAAATAATAACTAGAATTGCGAAGTAAATATCATTTTTTAAACCTTTCAAAAGACAGTTCTACCCTCATGCCTCTACATGAGTGGAGAACCGATCCGAACCATCGATGATCGCTGATCATCAATGATGGTTCGCCCCAAAAGAATAATCTCATGAATTAATTATATTGTTTAACGAAAATGAGGCTTGACATACCAAGCCGTACAAAACAAGCTCACAAAAACTCTCAAAGCTGCACAACGGAGTCCTCTAGAAGAAATCCTCAGGAGGTAGCTCCAACTCGTCACCAGGTGCAAGATCCGACTCACCAGGGTCAATGTCCCCTGAAACTTCGACAACTGCTAATAATGGAACTGTGACGTATAGTCTAAAGGGTGAGCTACATCCTAGCTCAATAGAGAAACAAAACACAGTGAACATATAAATTAAAACTCACATGTATTCCATGATATGCTTATGCATGATGTGTCTATGCAGTTACTGAGAAAACAGTTGAAAAAGAATCAGATTTTACTAATGGTTTACACATGTCTTTTAATTAATCATGAATGACACTGAATAGGCCTAAAGCAAAACTTAACCTTTCAACTTAAGTAATCCCCGAGCAATATAGCATCGAGCCCCGATGAGATACCCTTCATCGTCATCTATATAGACAGTTTTAAACATATTCCCTGGGAATACAATTAGTACCCAAGCCCCTTTCCCCTAGGGCTCGATGGCGGGGTTTTAACTTATCTCCATTCAACACCCCTGGGGTGTGCTTACTGTGTACAGATATGCCTCCGCATTGGCTTACGGTTTCGCTGCCGTATCGGTCACAGATATCCTGTCGCGTCAGTCGTGGGTATCCCGCCACGTCGGTGGGGTATCCTATCAAACCTTAAATAACAAAAATATCATGTGCTTTACATATAGTTATTCACCGTGTAAGTGTGGTATCTTATATCAGTTAGGCCCTATCAGACATTATTCAATCATAGATACATCCCTGAGATGTATCCATATACTTGCATCACACCTGATGCTCTTATTACTTCACTTCCTTATCCCCTGGGGATGGCTCATTATGATTTCTCTTATAGATGTCACACACACACCCTTTTCACAAATTCTTAAGCAATTAAAACAGTTTTAAATTGAATTCTATATCACTACATACATGCTCTTGCAAATTAAAGTACATGTTCAAGGTGTTCCCTACCTCAAATCTCTGCTAAATCATGCATCAAGGTCCCACGTGGCTCCTTGTGCCCAAGTTCACATGTACCACCTATGGTACAACATAACACATACAATACATCAATAAATATGTAACAAAGAAGGTCCAAGACCCTCCCAAGAATCTTAAAGTCAAACTCAAAAGTCAACAAAAATTAGCACAGTCGATTAATTGAACTCCAAAGTCGATTAATCGAATCTGGTTCAATTAATCGATTCCCAAAATCGATTAATCAAAATTCAAGGTCAATTAATCGATTCCCAAAATCGATTAATCAAAATTCAAGGTCAATTAATCAATTCCCAAAATCGATTAATCGAGATTCCCATTCGATTAATCGAATCCCAATTCGATTAATCGAAATTCTCTACTCTATCCATTCGATTCTCAATTCGAGTAATCGAATTCCCAAAATTGATTAATCAAACCCAACTCGATTAATCAAAGTTCAAACTCAACTAATCGAAATCCCAATTCGATTAGTCGATTTTCCCAGACTACATTTCTCCATCCACTGGAGGTTCCCAGTCGATTAATCGACTTTAAAATCGATTAATCAAAATCCAAAGTCGATTAATCGAATCTCAGTTCGATTAATCGAATTCGGGTCTTTTGACTTTTCAACTTTTTGACGAAAATTGATTAATCGAATCTCATTTTCGATTAATCGAAATGGCCAGATTCAGCCCCCTTTAGGGCTGTTCTTCCCAATCTTTTCCTACTTTTTTTCCTTCATTTTTCTAAGCCATTATCCTATGATTTTAGCTATTTCTAACTACAATTTAACCTCTATAACTTATGCAATTTAATTCACAAAAATTTACCTTTAATCAATCTCAATTTGATTAAATTAAGTGGTTGGAAAGGCTAGGTACCAGCTTTGCCTCAAGCGGATCCTTCGCGTCAAATCCGGTGTTAAGTGCTTGAATCCCCCTTCCAATCCGTTGCAATAACTCCTTAATCACTCACCTTCTTTACTCCTCTCTCTCTCTTCTTTACTCTCTCTCAACAACCAACATTGATTTTAGGGTGGGTATTAAACCCTTTTATCTCCCCTCAAACTTGTGTATTTAGCACATGCACCGTAATAGTTGTATGTGACTTCGGATTTACATCAATCTCCACACATTCACTCGAATTCTGACATCTCATCTGTTCATCGCACCCTATGCCAACTATTGAGCTCCTATTTGGTCAAACCTATAACCAGTCGGGCACGGATCCCGAGGTCATTGTTTAACGTGATTTTTCGAGATATTACACGAAATAAATTTTAAACTTTACCTCTCGGTCATGAGGAAGTTCACGCAATTCTTCCAAAAAAATATCGGTGAACTCTTCAACGATAAAAATAATTGAGGGGTCCACTTTCTCATCACGACCACTGTCGATTGTAGCTAGTAGGGCTACTCCTCCCCTTTTTATGCCATGAAATTTGAATGAAGGGCTCCCAAACGGTCGAAAGACTGCTACTTTAGAAAAGCTGTCTATTGAGGTATGATAAGTTGCCAACCAGTTCATACCGAGGATTATGTCGAAGTTTTGAAATCCGGGCATGAGAAGATCTGCGAGTAACTCGTGTGTCCTAATTACTAAGATCGTAGTTTTGCAAAATTTAGATGCCATCATGACGTCTCCTGACAACGTAGAAATTGAAAGTGCATTATCCACTGATACGGGTTTAGCTTTGATTTCATAAACAAAACTCGGTAAAATCAAAGAGTAGGTCGATCCAGAGTTGATCAAAACTCAAGCGTAACTATCGAAAGAATCGGTAGGTTTAGAAACTTTCATAGTTTCTTAGTCCTCAAGGAAATAGAGTCTGGGCTCTAATACCACTCTGTCATGACCCGAAATTCTACCCCATCCCGAGGGCCTAGAATTCTGAGATATGACCCGCATGCATCCTAGATATGCTAAGCAGACATATCCATAGTCAAAGTTCTCACGCAATACGGTTCCATAAAATCCATGAATCCAACAAATAAATATAAAATATTAGAGCAACCATAATAAATGAATAATAAATGTGATAAAATCTATGAAATAACTACAAATCAAAGAAAGTAAGAGTTGGAAACAAATCCGATATACGAGGATATAGATAACCAATAAATGTGCAGAACGACAAAATAATCTATTGAACTAAAGATACTAATCTCAGTACCGAAACTACACTATCAGTAATCAGCACTAGAATCGTAATCAGCGTCAAAGTCCTCCTGATAACCTGCCACGTCACCCTCCCAAGGCTCCTAGTACTTTGTGGCCGTCGGGTCAATGAATTCAGCACCAACAGGATCAAAATAGCCAGCGTCCACTTCATCGATATAATCACCTTAAATAATAAATGTCACAAGGGTTGAATTGTTAAACAATGCGCAACTCAGTGGATACACCACCAATCCACCCTACTCTTCTTAGGTACATTGTGGGTACATCACGTGAGTAATAATAATAGTATAGCAATATAACTAAAAGAAAGTAATAATAAATCCCTATATATTGTAGAGTTCATATCATACCATAAATGCAAGACCATGAGCTATACACACTTCAGTTAACGTACGTCATCATACCTCATAAATATAACATAACTTATTATAACGTCACATGTATTTATACATCGCATGGGCATATATACATACTCGTAAGCCTCATACGACATGTGCTAGAGTCGCTGCTTGAGCCTATCATGTGAGGGTCACCATAGTAGTTTACTACCATAACATAACACCGTCTATATCATAACATACTCATACACCCCATACGGTCTATGGGGCGACTGGCCATAAGCGTACGGTCTCTAAATGCGAGAACACGTACTTCATAAGATACTCATATTGTCTTCTCAGAGACCCGTCTTGACTATAGGCATGGGAATCCTTACGGTGGCTACTTAAGGTACGGCACATACATACTTAAGTTCTTAATCCTATCTTGGCCTAAACAGTTGTGTCTTATTATCATACTCATATCTTAACATTTAACTTAACCTGAGCTTAACCTTAAATAAGTCCTACACTTAATCTATCATATTTAAGTCTCAGGAGTGATAGGATCACCGTATATAATACTGTATATGAAGTTACACTGAATCTGTACTCACCACACTCATCATAATGTCTCATACTGATCAGTCACAGAATATACTATTTTATCACCCTTAACTTAGCGATGCTACACCCTAGTTTGCCACTAAAAATTGATGTGCTGCAGATATTAAGAATAAATAGTAAAAGAGAACCAAAATGTTAATTTTCGTCAAAATGAACTCATAAAGCAATAAGAAAGACGATTCGACGCATGTTTAAAATCAGAAAATCATACTTTGCGATAGAACATAGTAAAAGAGAAATGAGAAATCGTGAATTACGATTCTTCATAATACACTTCAAGCAGAGTGCGACACAAAAAAGAATCGCGATCGTTCGTAGTGTCAAATCGTTCTGAGATCTATGAGCTGAATAAAGAAAATTGTGACAACGATTTTACTAAAATAGCACTCTTGTTGTTGCTGAACGTGAAGATCTACACCACCATGCATATGCTTAGAAGATATCTCAAAGTAGAAGTCTAGGAGATCATGGATCCGAAAAGATTGATGAAGAGAGATTCCTAAAGGACTCTGCTGCTGAAACAAAGGAGCAATTCCTGAGCACACCAACTATTCAAAGAAATGAAGAATTAGGATTAGAAGTAGAGTTATATTAGGAAACTTTTGTTCTTAGTAGTTTCTTTTGTTAGGATTAGAATAATATAAACCGACTCCTTATGATCTATAAATAAGAGAGCTCAACATAGGAGAAGAGTTATCTCTCAGCTTCAATTGATGACTGAGGTTGGGTTTTCTTCCGATCAACTTTAGTTTAGTTTAATTTAGATATCCAAGGTTTCTCGAGAGCAATTGACGACTGCAATTGAGAGCTGGAAGATTAGAATAGAGTATATGTAGCTTCTCAGGATCAATTAACGCTTGTGATTGAGGGATGAAAGATCTTTTTATTGCTTTCTAGTTTAGATTTATTTTTATGCACTTTTACTGCTTTATAAACATCTGAATTTTTTTTTTTTTAATTGACGACTCAGATTGAAAATTTTCATATTAGGATAACAGTTTTTATTTTTCCATCTTCAATTTTCTTAAGTTTGATTGACGCATAAATTTTAAGAAGATTGTTGATTAGGTTAAATTTGTGTTAAGGAATTTTAGGATTTGATTGGCACCCAAATTCTAGAGGACTGAAATACAGTGTAACGGTACTTTAATTTTGTAAATATCCGAGCACAGAAGATTGTGATTGCCGACCATAATCTAGAAGGAGGAGGATTTAGATTTATTTTCTGTAATTAGTTTAAACAAACCATTCTTTTATTCAAATTTCTCCCGTAAATTAGGATCTTAAAAGACAAATATAAGTTTTTAGGATAAATAAAATATAGAAGAAATCACTTCCTCATGGGAACGATCCTATACTAGTGCTGTAATTTCCATTGTGCACTTGCAATAGGTTAAGACTTTAGTACGAATTTAGAGCACATCAAGTTTTTGGCGTCGTTATCAGGGAAGCGGATTTTCTTCTCTATATTTTCATGTTATTTTAAAAACTATAATTTATCTTTCTCTTTTTATTTATTTTTATTTTTTTAATTTTCTTTTATTACTTTTTAATCTTTTGCAGGTTTACCCGGAGTAGCGAATCACAGGTTTCAACACTTCCCTTGATCAGAAAAGCTCAAGACTCAGATTTGTTTCTCTCCCTGCTTTCTAAAATAAAAATCAGAAAAACTAAAAACACAAAAATATTCACGTTTCTGGTGTATGCATCACACTCGATCTCGAAGCTTGGATTTCTTCGAGTGTGACCTAGAAATTTAACGGACACTCTTGCGTTAAACCGATCTTCCGAAAGAGATTCTCTAACCATGGCCGACGATCGTTCTATTCAAGCACATTTCAGCCTAGTTACTCTGACTGTGCCCTCTTGTTTAGTAATGCTAGAGGTTGTAGCCCGACAAAATTACGAGATCAAGCTCAATACACTTCAAGTTGTACCCACTTTTCATGGGCTTGATCGAAAGGATCCCTATCAACATCTAAGGGATTTCATAGAACTTTGCATGATGTTACAACTGTCGGCAGCTAATGATGAGATAATTAAACTGCGGTTGTTTCCTTTCTTTCTCAAAGATAGAGCAAAGGCGAGGTTGATCTCGCTGCCTGCCAGAAGTATTACCAGCTGGGATAGACTGCAGTCTAAGTTCTTGAACGAGTACTTCCCAATTGGTAAAACTAACCAGATTCTCCAAGCAATTCAAGACTTCAAGCAACAGCCTAGAGAACTATTCCATGAGAGTTGGCAGCTCATGAAAGAATTATTAAGAAAGTGCCCCCATCATGATGTGCCGAATTGGTCAATAGTGCAAAGCTTCTACCAAGGGTTAATTGAGATCAACCAGTCTACAGTTGATGTCGTGAGCGGATGAGCCTTCATGGCTCAAAATGGCTAGCAGTCTTGGGACTTATTTGAGAAACTGACCGATAATTCAAAGCAGAAATAGGGATTGTATAGATCCGATCTAGATGTGATCTGCCACACCCTGCTCGCAAGGGTGGTCTTTATGATGTCAGCAAGGATAAAATAAAGGAGGATGACATGAGTGCAAAGGTTGCGGCTCTTGAATAACAAATCGCAACATTAATGGCTGCCAGACTTAGTACTTCGAATAAACCTTTCGCAAACTATTTAAATTTTCAAATTTCAACTTATACTGAAAACCCAACTACGCCATCATATCAAGAGGTGGTGGAAATCGAACAAGTAATGACCTTTCAAAGGGGAGATTATGGGAACACATATAACCCAGCGTGGAGGAACCACCCTGGATTTAACTATGGATCCACGAGTGGAGCACAACTAGCACCATCAGTTGCACGACTGATGGTGCAACTGATGGTGCACCATCAGTTGCACCCCGATTTCCCCAATCCCAGGTTTTCCATTATAGACCTCAAATGTCAGCTGCACAATCCCAAGTTGGACCACCAAGCAATGTGTCTGATGCCACAATTGTTCAAATCCTTTGGGATTTGCAGTAGCAGTCGCATTAGTATTCAAAAGATTTACACCAGCTTGCTCAATTCTCTCAAGTGCTCCGTTCACACACTCAATCCATTACGAAACTGGAGAGTTAAATTGGCCAACTAGTTTCGCAAGTGGCAAAAAAAGAGAGTGACAAATTACCGACACAGGCAGTCAACAATCCTAGAGGACAAGTGTTCTTGGAGGAGACACCAACTCCCCATATTCCAAACTAGCAACCTCAAAGATCTGTCGAGCTACCGACTCACCCGTAGCCCCTTTTGTAAACTATGTAAATTACTTCTCATTTTATTCAAAAACTTAGGTACTACATTACGAAAAATCATAATATAGTCCCTGATGTACATCAGTACAAACAATCGTATGGATTTACGATCAATCATTATTTAGGATAGTCTATCAATTAAGACGTAGCGATTGCGATTTAACTTATACAAGAGTTCGTATTTACGAAAGCTGAAAAGTTAGAGTTGACTGACGACTCTAGGTTAACAATACACATGGTGACCGGTTCAGCAAGTCATCACTAAGAACAAGGCCTACATATTCGTGAGAGAATACCCTTGGCCCCATCTTCGAATTCTCCAGCTCACCCATTTATACTTTCCCTCTATTTTTCAAACATCCTGTACCCAACCCAACCGTTTTATTTTCTTATACTTCCCTTGCCCCTCCTATTTCATTCCGAGAACCCTGCAAACATTCTATTTTTGGGAACTAGGGTTTTGGGATTACCTTTGAGCAAGGTGACGATTCTCACTCTGAAACAAATGCAATTTCTGTAAGAATTTTTAATCAAGTATATTAATTAATTCCCCTATGATTCTTGCAGAAAAAGGAATTGCAGCATGACGAAATCAACAGGCAAGCGACCAAGGGAAGAGGAAGAAGAAGGAGGTAACAGTTTAGATCAGTCTCCACTTATAAGTCATATTGCACGGTTTGTTGCCCTCAAAGCTAAATCAAAAGCATCAAATCCACCTAAAAAGAAGCCTAAATCCTCAGGGATAGTTATTAGAGAAACACCCAGAGAGGGAATGGAAATTGAATCAGTATCTGCCCCGAGGAAGGGCACAAAAATAGACAAAGGAAAAAGACCAACATCCTCTGGTACGACACTAGATCGGACCCCAGCCTCAATGAAACATCATCTAGTGGGAGCCAAAGTCATAGTGGACGTGGCATTTTTAGAAAAAATTGAGATCAGTGGGGCAGCTATCAAGTATTTCAAGGATGTTGAGCTACATTAATTCTTAGAGCCCGGAGTCACACCAGTATACCCTAGATTGGTGAGGCTATTTTATAAAAATATGACCAATAGTAGGAAAGGCCCGTACCCAGTCCTTTCTACAAGTGTTGATGGACTTCCAATCCAAATTGCAAAGGAAATGATCATCAGGGTGATGCAAGAACCCTTAGAAATACCACAAGTGTCCCCTAACAATCCAGAGGTCAATATACTAAGGATGCCACCCAATATTCTTCTAGATTTTAATCAAATGGTGATAGAATTACTAGGAAAACATCACAGGACAGATCCTTTTTCCTGCATAAGGATTTGGAATCACGTACTTTGCCACTACACTTTTTGGATGTCTTAATCCACAAGACAATCCACCCTACGGATTATGATACACAAAGAAGAGCACTTTTTGTGAGAGCCTGTATTTAATGGCTAATCGTTATTGGTTCAATCTTCCTTCCCTACCTTTTGGAAGTCATAAACACCGTGAGGGAAAAGTTAAGTCAGGAAAAATATCATACGAATAAATTTACTCTACCCTTCGGAGGTTTAATCACCAATTTGATGATGAATGTGAGATATAGCATTGATCCCAAAGAAAAGACTCTACTTAGAGCAGAGGAAAGCCTAACAATAATGGCCTATAGGAGGACTCTGAGTGCTGAAAATAAAAAGAAAATCCCTAATTCTGCACACACATAGAGTAGCCCCTCTATGTCAGGAGCCACACAAGTCCCTGAGGGCCAAGAAGAGCATGCTGTTGAGCTAATGACAGAAACTATAGTCCGAAGAGAAACAGTGACAATAGAGAGTGTGAGTACTTCCACTCCACCTCAAGAGAGATCAGAGATTGGCCCCCCAATACTGGAGAGGCCAGCTATGGTAGAACTACAAGCTGCACCAGAATCAACTAAAGAGCAAGCTAACCTATACGACTCAACTTTAGATTCACCAACAGGACATGCTTTGCCCCCTTCCACTGTGGCAGACACACTGCCAATTATTACTGAAGCAGAGCCTGTGAGACTAATTATCACATTAGCAGAAGAAATTTCTCCACCATCAGACCAGCAAGTTGTGGAAAAGGCTACTTCTAGCCATGATCCTGTACTATAGAGTCTAGTGCTCCACCCATAACTTCATTAACTTTAGAGCAGATTCCTATATTCCAAGCAGTAGAAGCAAGACCCAGTTTTGAGAATCCACACATAGGCTTCACAGAATTGATGAACCAAGAGATATCTCCTCCAATCACCATCACAGCAGTTCCCACATTTGAACAACCTGATTGGGAGAGAAGATTGAAAGAAGTGGAGCAGTGGCAGCTGACAAATGGACCAAATTTACTGCTATTACCAGGAGTGGTAAGAAGTCCAAGATGCCACTGCTACTCTCCAGACACAAATTATGCAGCTGCAAGACCAGAACAAAGCATTAATGAGAGAACCAACAAGCATGGGAAGGTCAAAAAAGGATTATGAGGATAAAATAGCTACTTTAATGGAGCAGTTTGGAAATTTTATTGAAGACCTAGATGCAATAAAAAATGCAAAAGAAAAGCTCACCGAGAATACCAGCAAGCCCTCAACAATCAATTGAATGAAAAAACTCATGAGCTCATAGTGGAAAAAAAAAACTGCTTAAGTTGCAAGAAGATAAAAACTCCCTAATCCTAACTTGTGTTGAGCAAAAGGAAAAGATTGAGTCCATTACGAGCAAATGCTGGGTCGCAGTAACAGAATTACAAGCTGAAGCTGACAAACTGAGAGTTGAGATACAAGAGAAGTTTGTTGTGATTTGCAAATTAATAGAGGACTTGAAAAAGAAAGAAACAATTGAAGAACAGTTGAGAGTTTTAAAGGAAAAATATAATGCATTGATAACTGAAAGTGTTGATGTGCTTCACACAATAGAAGTCGAACCTGAGTTGCATGAAGAACCTATCCCAGTGAAAAAAGGAATTGACGCAAGATCTACTGATGTTATGATTGACTCTGAGGAGGAACTATCAGGCAGTTATTCTCTAGTGCTTGCCCTACCAATATCAGAACAAGCTCTACCTACATCACTCATACCATACCCTTCATCACCGAGTGAGTGAAAATTAATTTCCAGCATCTTAGTAGCATCATGAAGGTAATGAAATTTTGAAATATCCCCTGTTTTTACACAATGAGGACATTGTCCTATTCAAGTTTGAGGAGGGTACACTTTTGTGTATATTAGTTAGTTTACTTTTAGTTTACTTTTTATATACTTTTTATATACTTTTTATTTTTTTCCTTTTCTGTTTCAGATTAATTTTACAAATATCGATATTAGGAAAAGTTAACCATTATATGAGAGTTATGATAGAAAAATTTATGAATCCATAAACTTGACGATCCATCGTAGTAGAAGTTAAACAATCAAAATCGAACAGTTACGACTCACGTCTAGCTCTTTTGAACACTATATTAGATTGAATGTTTGAAACTATATTTTGATTTAAACTATGATATTTTGATTATAGTTTCAAAATTATATAATCAGTGAGCTTTTGAGCCATAATTCCTCTTTTATTCTGAGAGAGATTGCTTTATATTCGAAACAAAATTTTCTTTTAACTTCTTAACTATGTTAATGAAATCTCATATTGCTGAAAATTAGGATCAAATTTCTATGAGTATGAGGATTTGTTTTTCTAGAACTATTTATTATATACATTAAAACAATATGGCATGCATGCTAGTGAATCATAAAGATGATTTAAGGCCCTCTTTTGTTTAGTTTGAGCTAAAAAGCTAAATTTTCATAAAGTATTTATCCTTTGAACCCATATTAGAGTAAAAACCAAATTTCTTTGTACCAAGATTTTATAAACCCTTAACCATATGTACTACCTAAAACTTTCAACCTTTAACCCTTACAATTTCTGAGAGTTTAGAACGTAAAAGAAGGAAAGAAGAGGGAGTAAAAGAAGTATAAGAAAACAGATAAGGGATATGCTGAAAAAGGATACAACTGGGAAGAAAGAAAATGAAGAAATATGGGAAAAGAAGTGAAATTGTAATTATAATTCTGAAAAAGACAGAGAAACAAACAGCTTCCAAGTTGAAAAATTCAAGAGGATATTTGCACAAAAAAGGGATTTGCACAAGAAAACAAAAGAAATTCATAATGGGAAAAAGTTATCCAATTTTGGACACTTACTCAAGAAGAAGAGAAAAGAAGAAGACAGGTGAACGAAGAATTAAATTTTCAGAAATCCTTGAATCCTTTCTACCTTCCTCTCAAACCTTTTAACCCAAAGCCCCATTACAAGCCAAATAAAGACTTCTTTGATTTATGGTTTACAATAGCATGAGCCTAGTAGAGATGTTTACAGTAAATATTATAGAAAAATAAGAAAACATATAAATAGAATTGATTATCTTTCCATGAGATTTATCTTTTTAGTCAATTATCTGTTAAAATTTATCATACATATCATATACTAAGAGAACCCAAAAATTTTGACATCTTTTTTAGAGTATGTCAATAGTGAGAGCTTGAACAAAAATATTTTCAAAATCTGCAGTTTAGAAAAATCTATGACGAATAAACTTTTTATTACTACGCACACACTCCACGCTTTACTGAATTGAAATTGTTGAGTTCTGATCAAGGATAATTGCTATGATAGAAAGTTAAGGAAAAAAGGATTTGTACTTTCTAAAAAATTATAATAACCATATGATGATTAAAAATTAGCGAGTGTATAAAATCATTTTAGATTTTTAAATTTTTACTTTTGTTTTTAAAAAATTGAAAAATCCAAAAATATTAAAGTTTGTAGGTAACTTCACTAAAAACCTTCAGGAGACTATAAGTCCTCCACTAGGGATCACCTAGGGGTTTAAAGGCCTGTTGCATCTGCTAAATACAATTGTGCTCCCCTACGAAAGTGACATTTAACTTTATAATTTAGATTAGTATTTTTTTCCTTGTTTGCTAGGGACTAGCAAAGCATAAGTTTGGGGGTGTGATCAATCACAGAATATACCATTTTTATCACTCTTAACTTAGCGATTCTAGATTCAATTTACTACTAACAAATTGATGATGTGCAGACATTAAGAATAAATACCAAAAGAGAACCAAAGTATTAATCTTCGTCAAAATGAACTCAGAAAATAATAAGAATGACGATCGAGCGTAAAAGACGATTCGACGCATGTTTAAATCAGAAAATCATACTTTATGATGGAACATAGTAAAAGAGAAATGAGAAATCGTGAATTATGATTCTTCATAATACACTTCAAGCATAGTGCGACGCAAAAGAGAATCACGATCGTTTGCAGCGTCAAATCGTTCTAAGAGCTATGAACTGAATAAAGAAAATCGTGATTACGATTTTACAAAAATAGCATACTCTTGTTGGTACTGAACGTGAAGATCTACACCACCATACATATGCTTAGAAGATATCTCAAAATAGAAGTCTGGCAGATCACAGATCCAAGAAGATTGATGAAGAGAGATTCCTAAAGGACTCTGCTACTGAAATAAAGGAGCAATTCCTGAGCGCACCAACTATTCAAAGCAAGGGAGAATTAGGATTAAAAGTAGAGTTATATTAGGAAACTTTTATTCTTAGTAATTTTTTTTATTATGATTAGAATAATGTAAATCAACTTCTTATGATCTATAAATAAGAGAGCTCGACATAGGAGAAGAGTTATCGAAGGAACTCTCAGCATCAATTGACGACTGAGGTTGGGTCTTCCGATCAACTTTAGTTTAGTTTAGTTTAGTTTAGATATCCAAGGTTTCTCGAGAGCAATTGACGACTGCAATTGGGACCTGAAAGATTAGAGTAGAGTATCTGTAGTTTCTCAAGAGCAATTGACGTCTGTGACTGAGGGATGAAAGATCTTTTTATTGCTTTCTAGTTTAGATTTATTTTTATTCACTTTTACTGCATTGTAAACATCTAAAAGTTTTTAATTTGAATTGATGACTCGGATTGGAAATATACAGATTAGTGTAACGATTTTTATTTTTCCATCTTCAATTTTCTTGAGTTTGATTAACGCCTAAATTTTAGAAAGATTGTTGATTAGATTAAATCTGTGTTAAAGAATTTTAGCATTTGATTGACGCCCAAATTTTAGAGGGCTGAAATACAGTATAACGGTACTTTAATTTTGTAAATATCCGAGCACTGATTGATTATGATTGACGACCATAATTTAGAAGGAGGAGGATTTAGATTTATTTTCTATAATTAGTTTAAACAAACCATTCTTTTATTCATATTTTTTCAGTAAATTAGGATCTTAAAAGACAAATATAAGTTTTTAGGATAAATAAAATATAGAAGAAATCACTTCCTCGTGGGAACGATCCTATACTAGTGCTGCAATTTTTAATGTGCGCTTACAATAGGTTAAGATTTTAGTATGAATTTAGAGCACATCACATACTACCATGGGTAGTGAGACATGCGAATACGGTGTGATCTCCGCTTCGATATCAACTCAACGAAATACCACGCCCAAGTGTAGGCATGATCTCACAAACTTGCATACATGACTTAGCCTATTCATAACTCGTACAACATAACCAAGATGGAAGTATAGAACCATCTTACTAGTGGATAGATTTAAATTTAAAGTTACATTATGTTCATATTATATATTTATATTGCATACCAATATATATATATATATAGAGAGAGAGAGAGAATAAGGTAGTTATTTGAGTGCCTAAATCAAGAACATGAGGTTAGAGTTCGATTTCACTAGGGCATCGAATTTCTAAGTTTTCATGCTATCACTAAGATCACGTTGAAGCGATAAAATTGATATATATAAGATTTGCTAATCTAATAATTAAGTGGAAGATATTGCAATTCAAAATTAGGTAAATCATGACCATCAATCGAAAACCTAATTTGTTATTAATATGCATTAAGTGTTTGTAGAGTACTTAATTGTGATAACCCAGATTTTCGTGACACGTGTAGGTCACGTGTGATTTACATGATGTAAGAGTGTATGTAGGGAACAAGTGAACCACACCTACTTTGTATACTACTAGGTGTAGGTGTCTTGTATGTGAGCCTTGTGAAGGAAAAACATCTAACATATGTGTGTGTGTGTGAAATACACTAGTTTTCACTAGATAAGAGAAAAGGGGGAGGAGTCTCTCATACGTGTCATATTGAGTTTAGATAGAAAGAGAGTAAAACAAGGAGAAGGAAGAGAGGGTTTTGTAAAAGAACATTAGAGGAAGAAGTCTTCTTGTGATTAAGAGACAAGATCCACTTTACGGATCTTAAATACATAAGATGAAAAGGGTGTGGTGAAGAAATTTGAAAGGATCTTATGGATTTGAGTTAGTGGATGATCTAGAAAAGGGTTGGAAGAGGGGTTTTTGAAACCCTCTTCATTTGAGTTGATCTTGGATCAAATCCAGATGAGATCTAATGACTTGAGGTATGTTTTAAGGTTTATATATGATTTAAATAGAGTATTAATAGTTTAGTTAAATTATATGGGCTTTTAATAGGGTATTAAATGAGGTAGAAGATGAATTTTCGAAAAAGATCGAGCAATAACTGTGGTCGCTCCTCGCGCGAGTGGTTAAAACAGCTCGCTCGCGCGAGGAAGGACAAATTATATAGATTAAAATATTCTGGACTCGCTTGAGCGAGGCCCTTTGTAAAAGGGAAGCTCACGCAAGAGAGGGCTCGCGTGACCTACCGGTGCCTCGATTGTTATCGCTCGAGCGAGGTCAAGTGCCTCGTTTATAACCGCTCAAGTGAGGGAATGAATATATTATATATAACCAAAATATATTTTATGCTCGCTCGAGCGAATGCTCGCGTGACCTTCAGATGCCTCGATTATCATCGCTCGCGCGATGATTAGTGCTCGCGGGAGTAATAGTGCTCACTTGCACGATGAATAGTGCTCGCTCGCAGGATGATTAGTGATCGCTCGCGTGAGGAACAGTGTTCTCTCGCGTGAGGTATTACATAGGTTTTTATACTATTTTTGCTGCTCTTGGGAGCTATGGTCCTCAAGATTCTTATAGGTTTTTCTAAGAGTGTTTTGACACATGTAATATAGGTTGGCGTATAATCGTTGTGTTGGATCATCTAAGAGATAATGATGCGTTTCGGATTATCGAAATTACTGTGAGGTAGGGAACACCTTAAATATGTACTTTGATTATAAGAGCATGTATGTACTGATATAGAAATGAAATGAATCTTATAATCTCCATGTGTGTGTGATACACCAATGAAATGAAAATGCCTTAATCATATAATTCTCTCAGTATGTGTGTGTGTGTGTGTGATACCAAGTAAGCATATAAAAATGAGACATCTCCAGGGGATGAGAAAGTGATAATGGCATCAATGTGATGCGAATAATTTAGACATCCCAGGGATGTAAGTGAAATTGTAAAGTAAGATTGAACAAATATTGATAAGGCCTAATTGATATAAAGTATCACATTTACACGGTGAATAACTATATGTAAAACATCTGATATTTTTGTTATTTAAGGTTTGAACAGAATACCCCCACGGACGTGGCGGGATACCCACGGCTGACTCGACAGAATATCCGTGACCGGTACGGCAGCCAATCCGTATACCGGTACGGCGGTCTATCCGTACACAGTAGCACATCCCAGGGATGTTGAGATGAGATTAGACCCCGTCGCCTTTGAGAAAGGGACCTAGGTAGTATTCAAAGTGATATATTCATAACAACTGTCTATTTAGACGATGATGGAGGGTATTCCATCGGGGCTCAATACTATATTGGTCGGGGATTACTTAAGTTGAGGATTTAAGTTTCTTTAGGCCTATTCAGTTTAGTTCATGAACAATTGATAATAAATGTAACATGTAAACCACCAGTAAACTTTAATGCATAAGTACTCTCTAAACTGTTTTCCATTAAGTTCATAAATACATCATGCTAAGAATATCATGGAATATATGTGAGAATTTGACTTATATGTTTATTGTGTTGTTCCCTATTGAGCTAGGATGTAGCTCACCCTTTAGACTATACGTCGCAGGTCCTTTGCTTGCAGGCGTAGAGGCTTCGAGAGACGCTGATCTGAGGGATTCGAATTACGTGCTCGGAGACGAGTTAGAGCCTCCTCCCGAGGACTTCTTCTAGGAGACTTCGTTGTGTACTTTGATAGGGAGAGTTTTGAGAGGATATTTTGTGCGGCTTGGTATGTCAATCCTTTATTTTGAGAAACATGTACTTATATGATATAAATCTTTTGGCAAACCATCTGAGGTGATCTGTTTATCATCGATAGTTCGGATCAGTTCTCTGTTCATGTGTTGGCATGAAAATAGAACTGTCTTTTGAGTTTATGCTTAATTTAGCATATTTATTTTCGCATCGCACAGTTATTTGTCTTATCTTGTTTAAATTGTTGCTTGCTATACCAATGTTCTGCACAGATCTATGTGGCACAGTCTGGAGGATCGTACTGATGGCACGAGTTTCGGGGTGCCAAAATCTGAGTTGTCACATTAATACTCTACCAAAAGATATCGATGTTTCGGGACCCTAGACATCGATTTGGGCATAAAATCCGAGTTTAAAATATCACGGGTCGATTTCTAAGTACATAAGGTTTTATCTTAAGAAAGATCTCTGATGTCCTGGAAAAATGTAAAAAAGTCAAAGTTTCACTTTAAAAATGACATCGAAATCCGAAAGTATTGATGCCATTGCAAAGATCACATCAAGGCGATGAATTTCAACTATTCATATGTCACGTTTCGATAAGAAACGAGTTCGGTCCAGAATCGATCGATCGCAAATAAGAATGAATCGATCGATTTTGGAATTTCGGAAAGGTTAGGATTTCGAAATAAGACCCAAAAAGAAAAGAAAAGAATAAAAAAAAATTATAGTTAAGGTTAGCCATGTCCTTTTTATAGAAATATTTATATAAAAAGAATATATATATACGGGTTTGTTTTATTTAGCCCGTCAATATGTGATCGAACATACCCTACACGATGGGATCTAAGAAGAATAGAGGGGATTGATGGGTACCCACCGATTGAAGCGTGAATAGTATATCTATGGTGGCTTAGGTTTAAAAGGTCGATGCCCATGGCGTTGTTCATCCTAGCTTTCTCCTTCTTCCTCCTTGATCTTGATGGTAGAAAGAGGTCATGATGATTCTTGTGGAAGCACACACAAGACTTTTGAGGGAAGGGATTAGAGACTGTTTGGGAGAGTTGAGTTGAGGAAGAGAGGTTGTGTCGGCTAGGGTTTCTTAAGAGAAGAAAAGAATAAGAGTTAGGGTACAACTACTTTTTTTAAAAGATTAAAATAAGAAAAGTGAAAGTTATGTAGAATAAATAGGGTTTTCTAAAAATAGGGTTGGGTCTAGTGTGGATTGCTAACACCATGTATAATGTAGAAATACTTCTAATATCATTAAATAAAATTAAGAAAATTCGGGTTTTTACATTCTCTCCCCCTTATAAAATTTTCGTCCTCGAAAATTGCGTACCTGCAATAATGAGCTTTGGGTATTTCTCCATAATCTCTGCTTCTCGTTCCCAAGTGGCTTCATTCGGTGTGTGGTGCTGCTAGGATTGCAATAGAGCCAAACCAGCTCGATTGCTCGGCTCGGCCCTAAGATGAGAGATTTTACTCTCTTAAGCTAGGCTCGAGAGCCAGAGCTGAGCTTTTTATTTAAAGCTTGTTAGAAGTAGAGCCGAGCTAGAGCTGAGCTTGTAAAGCTCGGCTCGGCCCAACCTGACTTGATTAATAGCATATAATACTTTTATATATATTAAAAAATATTATATATAATTTTAGTTTGATTTTTATTTTACTTTTTTTCCTTATAATAATAGTTACTTTACAATCAATAAATATGTAATAAATAAGTAATCCTTATGATCATCTCTCTCTCTCTCTCTCTCTCTCTCTCTATCTCTTCGCAATCATTGAAGCTCTTTATCACTCATCTCAATGAACAACCACTATCATGGCAATTGACCAACCAATCAACACCTACGACCAGCACCTATGCTCTTAATCAATATTTAGCACGTTATATTCCAACACTTTTTTCTCCAATCGATCTGTTAAATCTCAAAGGATAAAGGATGAAAATATATTAAGACTTTCATTTATTAAATTTTATTAAAGCTTTTATCTATTAAAAAAAGAAGATATATATATATATATATGAGGGTCGGGGATGTGCGCCCGAGCGTAGAGAAGTCTATGCGCCTATTGATAGGAGTTCGACACGTAGCGCATTTTTAGTTGATGCGACATTCCAACATTTTCCCCCTTTAACCCCGCTTTAACCATAGTTACCACTGACAAAATTAGAAAGGTAAAGCGGTGCGAAGTGTAGGGGATACGTTCTTGGCATCGGGTTTGATATGGCCATAATTAAGCTCGAAATGACCATTATTACCCAATTTAAATCATTTTATATTGCGCTTCGTCGTCAAAGCGCTTATGCTTCTATAAAAGAAGCGCAATCGCTTCCTATATGGGGTGCAAGCACTTCTTTCCTGAAGTGGTTGCGCTCCCTCAAGGAATGGACAGTGCCTACAAAATGACACGTAGCACTTTTTTTGGGTCACCTAATACTTTTTGTGCGAAGCGACATCTAATCTTATATTATTTATTACTGTTGTCAGAACATTCAATGAGAAGTGGAGCATGACATCGTGGTTTGCAATGGCCATCATTAATATTTGAAATGACTATTTGAGGCACCCTTTTCTAAGAGAATATTTTTTGCCTAAATATTTAGCATTAATGATGCTTCGGTAAGAAGCGTTAGCGCTTTGTACAAGACACGCAAACACGTTCTTGATGGTGCGCTAGCACAACTATCCTGAAGTGTTAGCGCTCCATCAAACAATGGAAGGTGCCTTCCATATGACACGTAGCACCATTATGTGTGAAGCGATGTCTGAACATTAAATGTGAAGCCACGCGTGACATCGTAGTTTGTATGGCCATCATTACCATTCGAAATGACTATTCGAGGTGCCCCTTCAGAGAGACCATTTATTGCTCCAATGTTTAGCATTTATTGGAAAAATGTTTAGCATTAATGGCACTCCTGTCAGAAGAGTTTGACTCTTCCATAAAAAGCGCTAGAGCTCTTAAAAGAAGCGCTAGCGCTTTCTTGACGGTGCGCTAACGCAACTATCATGAAGCTTTAACACTCCGTCAAGGAAGGAAAGTGCCTTCTGTATGATACGAAGCGCCTTAAAGTTGACACGTAACAACATTTTGTGCAAAGCGACATCTGACCTTATGTCATTTATTACCATTATTAGAACATTAAATGAGAAGCGGGGCTAGGCAGATGGGATTATGGCGCGTGACATCATAGTTTGCAATTGCCATCATTTCCATTCAAAAAAACTATTTAAGGTGAAAATTTTGTGAATTAAAAATTCACAAATTAATTTTCATCTTTGCCCTTCTAATTTTCATCTTCTCAAAGTGCAGTAAGAAATATCAAAGCGGTGAAATCATTTTCCTGCATCTAGTAGAAGGTAAGTTCCCTTTTATTTTCATTCCGCTTCAAATATGCTGCCAAATAGAAGCATCATCGCTTCCTTGGAAGAAGCATAAGTGCTTTTGTGCCTCCTTATAGGGGCGCAGACACCATAGCACACAAGGAATGTGAAGCGGTCGTGCTTTTTTCAAGGCACTTGCACCTCGAGGAGGAAGCGATGGTGCTCCTATTTTTATCTTTTCTTCTTGTCTAAACTTCTCATTTTTTTATTCACAGATTTTTAAGATGGTTATCAAGACTCTAGCCAATAAGTGCACCATTGGAAAGTGTCCGATGATCAATGGCGAGGCATTTGAACAGAGGAAAAATCTGCTTTCGCAGTCTATCTTTGGGGCATTCTCTTTGGCACCTATGGACGTGACAATAGTCAACGGCGTCCTGGATGCAATCATCAACATCTGGACTGGGAAAAACATTTGGTATTATAGGAAGGCCTCTATCCGATTTCGGCTCCTTGATTTTGGCTTAATAACTGGTCTTCGAATGACTTACCCCCTTATTACCCTCCCTCCAAGCCCCTTCCCAAAGAACAGACCATTAGAGATAGGTTTTTCAGGGGCCTTAACCCTGTAAAGAGGGGACACATCCTTGCTACCATTAACTACGTCAATAAGGGTGCTGATGAGGACTTTCTAGAACTCTGTTTGTTGTTTGTCCTCACCACCGTCCTCTTCCCAAACACAAAATACACCCCAATTTCAACCAATATCCATGGGGCGATGCCGCGTACAAATACCTTCTGTAGTGCGTGGGCAAAGCGAAGAGAAATTGGGGAATAGTTGAGATGGAAAAGGCTGTGCAGAAATACAATATTTACGGTTGCACTATTTCCCTGCAGGTAATGTCATCTCTCATAAAAAAACCTCATCAATACGTCATTCCTCATATTTAGGCATACAAGATCAACCTAAAGAGCCCACCAGTGAAAACCCCAGGCCCCGTCCGCTTCCCAAGGCTGCTGAAATAAGAGATGAATGAGAGTACAAGAAAGTTCTACATCAAGGACTTCAAGTACAAGGTCTTCAAGTACAAGGTAAATTATTAGCGAGGCCACATCGCTTCCAACTAGAGGCACAACTACTTCAAATACAGGCGATGGCACTTCTCGATGGAAGCACAACCACTTCTTAAAAGATGCGATGGCACATCTAATCTGAGATGCAATCGCTTCCTACCGAAGTGCATCATTTTGATTAATAAGAACCACACCTTGTCTGCGCTAGACTATGAAGAGATATTTATTCTGATTCACATCAATCAGCCACCCCACTGGGCATTGTAGACACCCCATTTTTGCCCTCTCGGGGTATTCAAATTTATTCGATCAACCTTTGACCTTGCCTACGACTCTCGAAAAGGGATCGACACTCTCCGGAAGCCCTAAGACCCTAAACATGGGGACTATATACTGAAATAATAGTATATGATTGAGACCTGGACTGAAACCCCAGCTCACAGACTCGAACCCGACTTGACCCAAGAAGATCCCAAATTACGGGCCTGCCCATAGGCACGCAATTCGAACCCACGCATGGATACATGCGCGCAATTGGTCCCACTTGGACCAGGTTTACTCTTCTCGCGGACCGCCCTAAGACCTAAATTACGTGCTTGATTCAGGGCACGTAATTCGATCACGCTCCCCACTTGAGGTGCGCAATTGGTCCCACTTGGACCAGGTTTCAACTTTCGTAGATCGCCTGAAGACCCGAATTATATGCCCGATTCAGGGTGCGTAATCTGATTTCACGCCACACCACACGCGCGCAATTGGTCCCTAGTGGAACCTGGTCTCTAATTCCCATGACCGCCTAAATTCCTCAATTAAGCGCACTGAATCGTGTTGTTAATTGAAATGCATGCCTCCCACAGAGCGAGTAATTAGTTCCAAGTGAGTTGAAACTAGGATTCCCAGGTGAGCCAGTCAGTCGGTCATTCCCTAAGTCAGTGACCGACTCAAAGTGGATTAAGCGCCCCGGACAAAGTGCGCAGTCCAATTACATGCCAGGAACAGGAGCGCAATTGAAATCAATCTACCAATTGCGCACTTGCCCCAGGGTGCATAATTAGCTCGATACCTATAAAAAGACTCCTACCTCACCAATATCACACCAATTTTTATAGCAACCTCTTCTCTATTAAGCTTAGCTCTTCTTAGAAATTTTGAGGTTCTCTTTGGGGCTCCCAAAGAAAGGGGTTGAGCTGCTTTTTAGACTTTTAGAACTGCAGACTCTTCTCTAGGATCTCCAGGTAGTTAGGCTAGCTAGCCCTGATTCTCAAAGGAGTATAGGAGGGATAAGCACCCTTAGCCTTAGACCCTTAGGAAACTCCTACCCAAATTCTTAGCCTAGAGCCCATTAGGTCCCTAACCTTCCCCAGTTCTTAAGCCTTAGCCACCCAATTTGCCCAAGGGAGCTTACAGAGGGTGCCCAGGAACGGGGTCGATCCTCCTTAGCATAGCGGGCCAAAACCCCCTTTTTAGATAGGTCTAGTAGGAACTATAGGCAATCCACAGCTGCTGAAGTCGGTTGGTCGACGCTCAGTAAAGGAGTTCAGCCCGCATCTCTGCGCGCATGATCAGTGACATGTTGCAGCGTCAATAAATATCTGTAGCTGGCGATCACATCACCTAGGTATTCTTCATATAATATTCACCTTTTTCTTTCAGTATTTAATATTTTCTAGTTTATCATTCTATCTCCCTTAGCCGGAGTTCACGTGGACCAATTTGGGCCACTTATTCTGGGACCCGAAAGGATCCCAGAAAAAGCGCGTACCAACAGTCTGGCGATCACGATGGGACTCTTTTCGCTAGGGTGGCCCCGAATTAATTAGTTTGGTTTTTATTTTTTCGCTTTATTCTTCACTTTTTCGCACACTCACACTCACACCGCATACTAAGCTCTTCAATAAAAAAAAAACTATTTTAAAATGTCACCCATCAAAAAACTGAACTTTAATGTTATTGACCCACCCTCATGGGGCTCCCATAGCGATCCCGAGTATAACGTTAGGTCGTCTCCATGGACAGTCCAGCGTCGTGCTCGAGTAAATATGGTTAGTGAGAGCGAAAAATACCCCTTCGCTCCTAAAATACAAATCATAGTAGCGACAGCGGAGATGATAGCGAGCAAAGATACACCGCCAGCCATATTATGGACCTCACCGCCCAAAAGCTGATGAAGGGAGGAGAAGAAGCCTACGCACTTCGACGATCCCTGACCTAGCTATACAAAGCCGCAATGGACTAGAAGCTGATGGACGAACAACAAGTCACTCCGAGGAACAGATGAGAAGGAAGGACGCCTACTCCTCTGACTCCCCCTGTTGGTACGAGCGTTTCTAGGTTCCTTTTAGTCCTCCAAACAAGTGGTCCAATTTGGTCCCAAGTGGACTCTGTTTGCAAGGGTTGACAAAAAGCGATAAGATAATAAGGGAGATTATTTTATATGCACTTGTAGAGATGTATTAGAATAATAAAAGGACAATATTTAACTGTAGAAAAATAAAATAAGGCAAATTTTAAATGGAGAATACTTGGGTTGTTGTGATCACCAGTTACAGATATTTATCGATGCTATAACTCGTCACTGATCACGCGCGGATATGTTGCGAGGCGTGGGTAAAACTGTTTTACTGAGCATCGGCCTGCCAACTTCAGCAGTTGTGGGTTGCCTAAAAACTAACTAGTTTGGTCTTCTAATCCTACTCTAATTCTAATTAGTTGTGGGTCTCCTAGTACTACTCTAACTCTAGCTACTTTAGCGTCCTATTGCTACTCTAATTAGAAAAGGGGTTGTGGCCCGTTATGCTAAGGAGGATTAGCAAAGCTAAGGGCAATTTTATAAATACTTGGAAATTAAAGACTGAATTTGAACTAAGAATTAAGAACTGAAACTAAGAATTAAAAATTAATAATTAAGAACTAAAAACTAAAACTAAGAACTAGAACTAAGAACTAAGAACTAGAGCTAAGAAACCAGAAACTAGAACTAGAAATTAAAAACTAAGATCTAGAACTAGAAACTAAGAACTAGAATTAGGAAGAGATTACCTGAAGCTGAGCACTTCTCCCTCCTTTCAGCACCGCAGAGAGCCTCGAAATTCCTAAGCTGGAAGGAGAGAAACTTGAGAATAGGATATGTGGAGTGTGGGGTAGGCAGATTTATTTATAGGTGCATAAAACTAAAAATCATAGTGTAACTCTAATTCCTAATTCAAACAAAAGAAATATCCTAATTCTTAATCCTAGTGTTACTCTAAATTTTAATTCTTCTAAAATAATAAAATAAAGTTCTAAAACAATAAGGAAACTAAATAAATAAATCCTATTTTCTAAAATAAAATAATAAAGGGACTAATCCTAATTCAATTAGAACTCTTGAAGTTTGTCACTTTTTGCGCAATTTCCAAAAACTGACCATAACTTCTTCAATACTTGTCAAAATTGCACATTTTTTAGCTCGTTGGAAAACTACTTCGATAAGCTTTCAAATCTGACTAATTTTGTATTAATTTGACTTTGTTTGATATTTTAAAATAGGCCAGACATAAAAGTGACGGGATTAAAAATTGAAGACCCGCTAATACTCGATTGTATGTTATGTGTTTAGCATATAGTCCCAAGACTATAGGGGCTTTCGGACTTTTGGAGGGGGTAGCCTAAAGTCTATCTAGTCTAATTTCCTATTCCTGCTAAACCTGTCAAAAAGAGGGGTGAGGCCGCTATGCTTGGAAGGATCGGCCCCATTCCCGGGTACCCTTCGTAAGCTCCCTTGGGCAAACCGGTTGGCTAAGGGGTATTTTGGATAAGTAAAACTGAATTTAAATTGAGAATTGAGAAATTAAGAATCAAAAATTAGGAATTTAAGAGTTGAGACCTGAAAATAAGGACTATGAACTAGATGTAAGAAATCAGGAACTAGAACTAGAACCTGAAATTAAGATCTAGAGATAGAAAATTAAGAACTAAGAATTAGGAATTAAGAATTGCGAATTAGAACTAAGAACTAAGGACTAGAACTAAGAATTAAGAACTAGAACTAAGAACTAAGGATTAGAGCTAGAAATTAAAAACTAGAAGGAGATTACCTGAAGTCGAGCACTTCTTTCTCCTTATGGTGCCATAGAGAAGGAACTCGAGCTTCCTAGGAGAGCCCTGAGCTCGAGGGAGGAGAGATTGCTATTGAAATTGTTCCTGTTTGGGCGAGGAAGGGGGGTCTTTTTATAAGGGTACGGGTAATTCGGCGTGTGAGGACATGTGCACAATAACTGAATTCCGCTCATGGTCACAGGTGCTCAATTGAATTTCGCGCATAGTGTAATACCCTTAAATCACTTTGACTCGGTCACTAAGTGGGGAGTGATCAACCGGGCGAGGCGTCCTAGTTCCAGTGTACTTTGGAACTAATTTCGTGCAAGGGGTTATGCGTGGAATTCGATTTCGTGCAGGGGTGTCTGCGTGAGATCGAGGAGGTCGAGCAGCCTTGGGAATTAGAGTCCCAGTCTACATCTGGATTGCTTCCGCGTGAATGAGGTCACGCGGAATCAATTCTGCGTGCCTTTGTGTGTGTCGAGGTCTTTGGGCGGTGCACGAAAAGCAAGTTCCAGTCCAAGTGGGACTGATTCCGCGCAGTCAAGCCTGCATGTAATCGAAATAAGTGCATAGGTACTTGCACATAATTTGGGCCCTAATGCAGTCCGCAGGAAGAGTGGGCTTGGTCCAAGTGGGACCAATTGCGCACATGTGTCTACTCGTGCAATCGAGTTTTATGTGTCTGTATATGTGCGAAATTCAGGGTCTTCTCGAGTCAGGTCTGGTCTGAGCCGCAGAGCTATTGTTTTAGCCTGAGTCTGAACCATATGCTATTATTTTAGTACATGGCTCCCATAGTTAGGGTTTTAAAGTCTTCGGAGAAGGTCAGTCCTTATTCGGAGATCGTGGGCAAGGTCAATAGTTGACCGAACATGTTTGTAGAGTCTGAGAGGGAAAAATTGGGGTGTCTATAGATGTCCCTCTTCGGCGCGTCCTTGTGGAGTAAGGATGCGTCGAAGAAGTAGGTACCCTTCTTCCGAGGTGTCTTCTAATTTCTTTGGAAAATCACAAGTGTGAACTGAGGAGCTGACATGAAGTGCTTAACTTTCTTATCTATCAGCACAAGCTAAAAGGGGGCATCCGGGGGCCTAGTGGTACCTGTCGAGAGGTATATCCTCATCCGTGGGTGCAAGTGGCATCCCATCGCATATCGTGACCTGCTGCAAGGGGCAGTTAAACAAAGAGAATTTGACGTAATTGAGGTACCGGGAGGTGTCATACGAATATCCTGAGATAAGGTCAAGTGACCAGTTAATATGATGTAGTATGATGGCGAAGGCTTTAGCAAACCATGTCAGACCAGGCGCGTCATAACTCACACCAATGGTGCGTCAAAGGTCCCTTTCTAGTAGACATTTGTGATTTCTCAAAGTTGAGTATACTCGGTGTTCGATTTCCAGGGGAAAGAACGGATTGGGGTGATGAGAGGTGAAGGTTTTGATAGATGGGAGTTTTAGAAATTCAGTTCTTTAACTTAAGATCAATTCGTTGGTAAAGCTTAGGAATGGCTTCTTTGTCAAGACGACGCTTGGTGTGCCGGACACTCCATCTAAGCTTCTCGTGGATACTGATGATTGTCTCTTATGGGAGGACTACAGTGATTCGTGGATTGGGAGAGACGAGTTTTGCAAATGTTTGACTTAATATTAGCTAATTATACTTTATTTTACAAGAATATCAAGTGGAGGAGAAAGTGATACTTACTTGATTTATCTCATGATGAGATGTCCGGATCGCATGATGAGAGGCTCACGACTAATTGATAGGCGTGATGGGATGTCGGAGAGGTTCGTCTCTTCTTCCATTTCTGTAGTGGTAGGTCCTGGTGATTGTTGCATAATGGGACATGTTGATTGTCACGATGGGATATTTGGGGGGTTCGGATTTACTACCTGGCTTCTTCGTGATGGGACATTGGTGAACCTCCCCTTCTGGTTTGTTGAATTTCGGGTTTAGTGATGGGTTGGTTTAGTTTATCGTGACGGGACTTTTGTCATTAATGTTTGTGATGGGGCGAGAGGGGGATTCTACTTGCTCTTTGTGACAGGATGTTGGTTAAGCCTCTCTTCTGGTTGTTCTGTGAGGTCACGCGGTGGGGCTTGGTGGCTATGCGATGGGACAACTATGTTTACTTCTTTCTTTGGCAAATCTTGAGTTATGTGATGAGGTCGAGTTGTAATTGTGTCATAACGGGACTTGTCTTTAGCGTTATAGTGTGGCGAAGTTTCGCTGATGGTGTGCTCATAGGTGTATGGAGGGTGCATGTGAGGCTATGCGGTGTGGTAGTGTTACGATGGGACTGTAGGGGGCATGTGGGGGATGTCGTCAACCTCCTCTCTGGTCAGTGTGTGAGGTCACACGATGGGACAAAGGGGACTGATTTCCGATCGTGGTGGGACAGGCAGCGGGTGTGCGATGGAAATGGTTTGTCTTATTGTTGCTTTGTCCTCGTTCAGGTGTCATTATTGCGTTGCGATGGAACTTTTATTGTTTATTTTCTATTTTTTGAGGTTATGATCGTGGGAGGTGTTTTGGAATCTGTGGGAGGTGTTTTGGAATCTGTGGGTTGTGTTATGGCGATGGGACTATGAGGGATGATTTTTGTTTTATTTTGATTTATTGCTTTATTGATTTACTTACTGTGGTAAAGTGAGCAGTTGTGATGGGACTGCGGGGATGGTTTTTCGTTAGCTTTTGTGTCTTGTATGATTTTTGTCGTATTTTGATGTGATTTTATTTTGTTTTGTTTGGTTTTGTTCGATTTTGTTTGATTTTTTTTTCTGATTTTATTTGTTTTGTTGTACTTTCTTTTCTTATTTTTGAGGTGTTTGTTTTGTTTAAGGTATAGGTTTTGCTTTATTCCCTCATTTTGTTTGTGCGAGCCCGAGTTTAGAGTGTTTCGATTTCAGTGTTTTGGCGATATCGTGTGATCCGACCGTCCGATTGCGATGTCATTTCTTTCGATCTTTGTGATTTCACGCGTTCTTTGTCCTGAAGCCATCTCTAATGGCATGATTGGAGGTGTCGCTATGGCTTGGGGGATGTTGGGATCACGAGATGGTATACATCCATCCCTTTTATTAGAAGGTGAAGATGGCAGGAGGGAAGTCCTCCAAATTGATGGAAAGGGTGTTACCCAACCATTCCTCCCACTTCTCTATTATTTCTTATTGGACTTCCCGCCCGTCACGTTTTGGGCTTGTGTTCGTTTTGGGTTTTATGTTTTCGTTTTAGGTTGTAGGTTAGGTTTCGTGTTTTCGTTTTAGATTGTATGTTCAGGAGGTATGCCTCCAGTGACACTTGTACAAATTTTTAGTTATGAATAAAGTTTTTTTTTTATCATGTTGTTTTGTGTTTAGTTTTTTGTTTATGGGTGGTTTTTATTTTCGGTGTATGTTGAGCGTGTCTTTGTTGTCTTATATTTGATGTGCTTATTTTTGGGTTTCTATAGTAGAAAAAGTAAGGACTAAATTGAAGAAAAAAAAAACCCCAGTTTAGGGTGTTGGTCTCATGATCTGATTATCGCTACCAAGGTGCTAGTGCTTAAAAAAAATGCCCCAGTGTCAAGTGACGGTGAGACTTTTATCGACCTCACAAATATCCTGGAGTGCGTTTGCAATGATCCCATGTCGGGAAGTAGATTGGAATATCTCGGCTACATGCCAGGCTTGATTTTGTAAGTATTAACGTAGCCTTCAACAAGGATGAGGTGAATGGTGGACAATGACTAATTGCATCACTTGTCATTCGAGAGTTTTCGGCATTATCCTCAAGGAGATTTTGAAAATCATTTGACTCATTGTCAGGAGAGAAAAAAATTAAGGGTGAATAGGAGGTAAGGTTTATTGATCTGGGGATGAGAGAGATGTTATATTTAGGTTTGTAGTTTGGATGACATAAGATTTATCGAATAAGGTATGGAGTCTTTTAATTTCTTTTTTTGAAAAATCTTCTATGATTGGAGCTTCGTTGTCGGAAGGGTTCTTCTTTAGTTTCTCGATAGAGTGAGGCAACTCATAGAGTTGGGGCGTAGAGTTGTTAGAGAGTTCTTCAGGGTCGTTCGCGAGTGGTTGGAAAGTTGTTTGCTGGTGAAGTTGGAGCGGAAATCGTTGAGAGGGACGGTAGTATTGTAAAGGTAATGAGAGGACAAGGCAAAGGTAAAGCAAGAAGTGTGGGCCAAGGTTGGCCTTTCCTTCTTGTGGGGAGGCTCAGTTTTGTTTGATTATGCTTATTTTGTTTGATGCGTACTTTGGGCTTATTGTGAGGTTTTTTTAAGTTTTGTTTGTAAACCATTGAGAGGGACGGTAGTGTTATAAAGGTAATGAGAGGACAAGGCAAAGGTAAAGCAAGAGGAGGAGGCGTGAAGGTGTGGGCCAAGGTTGGCCTTTCCTTCTTATGGGGAGGCTCAGTTTTATTTGATTATGCTTATTTTGTTTGATGCATACTTTGGGCTTATTGTGAGGTTGTTTTAAAGTTTTATTTATAATTTTTGAATGAGGTTTAGTGTCGAGAGTTTGGTATAATAATTTTATTGCTTGGGGTTCCGTGAAGGTTTTGATCGTGAGATCTATTGAGATTTGGATCCAGTGATCAAAAGCGATTTTAGTTGTGACGTTGATTTCATGTTATGGCAAGATTTGAGGATTTGGTGGCATATTGATTTGGATGTTGATAGGGGTCATAGGATTTAAGCTCAGTTTAGTTTTGGGAGTGAGAGGAGTGATGGAGTTTTTGATTGGTTTATCGATAAGGTCAATGGTTGATATTGATGTTGTAGAGGTAGATTTGATGATATGTTCAGATTTAATCAGTTCCGGTTTGGTGACAAGTTCAGGTTTGATGATTAGTTTAGGTTCGATGATAGGTTCATGCTTGAGTTCGATGCTAGGTTCAAGCTTGATGATAGGTTTTGGTTTGATGGTAAGTTCGGATTCGATGCCTGGTTCAAGTTCAATGATGGGTTCGAATTTGATGATAGCTTAGATTTGGTGACAAGTTTATGTTCAATGGTGGATTTAGGTTTGGTGACAATATCGGGTATGATAACAGGTTTAGGTCTAATGATAGCTTTGGGTGCGATGATGGGTTTAGTGTTGATAATGGGTTCGGTTTTGATGATAGGTTTACTTTTTATAATAGGTTTGAGTTTGGGGCTCACTTTCGCGGTTGGTGAGATGATAAGTTTGGTGGTGAGTTCGGGTTTTGAGGTGGGCAGAGAAGTTGATTCAAGGGTTGATTCTGAGGTTAGTGGGGCGATGAGTTCATGTTTTGAAGTTGATGTAGGGATTAGTTCAATGGTCGGGCTTAAGGTTGGTGGGGTGATGTGTTTGATCATGTGTCTGATAATGCGTTTGGGCTTAGGGAATAATTTCGGAGTATGTTTGATTAGGGGTCTTGATTTGATTACGGGTTCAGATTCAAAGTATAGTTTCATGATCGGTTTAAGCATAAATAATGTCATAGTATGTTGGTTCTGAAGTGAGAGGGCTGGTGATTTCAGGGATAGATTTGATTACGGGTTTGGGTTCAGAGTTTAATTTTGTGATCGGTTTAAGTTTGAATAGTGTTGTAGTATATGGATAGATTAGTTCAGGAATTTGTTTTGGAATCGGTATGTAAGTTTGTTCAGGTATCGGTCGTAAGGTTGGTTTAGGTATAAGCTCGGGGAGCGTAGTGGTTGACTCATTGGTGGGTAAGGTAGGTTGAGTTGATCCAGGGGTAGGTTGAGTTAGTTTGGGGATAAGTGCGTCGACTTTGGTGATAGGTTGAGTTGCTCCGGGATTGGGTTCGGCAATTTCAGTGATAGGTTGGGTTAGTTTAGGGGTAAGTGCATTGCGCTTGGCGATGAGCTTGGTGATGGGTTGAGTTAGTTTAGGGGTGAATTCGGTGATATGATGAATTTTAGTGATCTTAGTGACCAGTTCAGGGTGAAAGGTGATTTCGCATTTATTGGCACGTAGGACAGGGATAGTTGGTTGTGAGTGAATGGTATGGACGTGCTCCAAGGGAGATTCGATTCTATGGATTAGGCTTGCTGGGTGGAATGGGCCAAAAGTGGTTGGAAGTGTAGAGTTTGATTGGAGGTATGATTGAGTATGGTATGGTAAGGGGCCCTAAAAGATAGGGTTGGTTAGTATGGTGTTGTACACAAGTTGAGGGTTTGATTGGGTTTGGCCAAATAACGGGTTGTAGAAGGTGGTATTTTCGGGATGTTGGTCTTGATTTTGGTTAGGACATACAGATTGGTTATGGTCAGGGTATAGGTTTGTGAATAGATCTTGAGCTTGATCATATGGGTGGTATGATTGGTTTTGTCCTTCATTTGTGTTTATTTATTTAAGGCTTAGAGTGTCGTTTAGGGTGTTTGTCTCAGGGTCATTGGAGGAGGATTTGTTGGATGTTAGTGTAGAGAGAATAAGGTCCCCATTCTTCAGGCAACGTTCTATACGTAAAGCGCATTGATAAAGGCTTGCGAAGTCGTGATGGTCGCTTAAGATGAGAGTACTTCGAAGGGGTTCTTGAGTATTCCTGATCACAATCTCTATCGCATCATTTTCTTTTATTGATTCCCTATTTGGGCAGTGAGCCTCCTTCAACGGTTAACGAACATCGCAAAGTCTTCATCATCTTCTTGTCTTGTGTGCATCAAGTCAACAAGACTGATCTCTTCGTAAGTCAAGTGTTGGTATTGGTTTAGGAATCTGTCAGCCAGATCTTTAAATGTCTCGATTTCGGCTAGAGGTAAGGCAGCGAACCAATCGAAGGCTTCTCCTTCTAGGGATCATTGGAAGTAATGGATGAGGAGCTCATGATTTGTGCGGATTGGTCGACAATCATTACAAAATAAGGCTGGGTGGTGATTTGGGTTTCCTGTGCCATTGTATTTGTTGAATTTAGGGAGTTTAAAGCTCGTGGGTACATCAAAGTCGAGGTCTCGGTAGAATTTGTCAAATCCAAAAGGGTGGTTAGAACGCTCTTTCTTAGCCATGTAGTGATCTAGAACTCGATAAAGGTTCATGTTTACGGTGGTGTCTTTTTTAGGTGTCTCGAGAGAGAGCTGTTGATCAGTCACATAATTTATCATTCTATCACCCTTAACTTAGTGATGCTAGGCCATAGTTTGCTACTAACGAGATATTGATGTGCAGATATTAAAAATAAGCATTAAATTAGAACTTAAGTATTAATCTTTATCAAAATAAACTCTAAAAGCAATAAGAAAGACGACCAAATGAAAAAGACGATATGCCGCTACTGAAAGTCATAAAATCGTAAATTTACGATTCTTCAAAAGAGACAAAAAGAGAAAAGCGATAAAGCATAATCCAAAAAATTATCAACTATGAGGAAGCTGTGAGAAATAGAAAGTCGTAATTAATGATTCTCTTGAAAGAAGCTATGAAAGACAGAAAATCGTGATTAACGATTTTCTAGAAAAAGAACGATTATCTAAAGTTCTCCTCTGTGTTGTTGTTGCTAATCACGTGAGTAAAAATTACTACCGCCATATCCAGAATTAGAAGATCTATACAATTAAAAGTTCTGCGGATCATGGATCTGAGAAGATTGATGAAGATTGATATTCCGAAGGACTTTACTGCTACTCAATAAAGAACAATCTAGAAGAGCATCAACTAAAGAAAGCAAGGAACAATAAAATTAGGAATTAGAGTTATATTAGGATACTTTTGTTTTTAGTAGTTTCTTCTATTAGAATTAGATCTTTGTAAACCGACCTCTTATGATCTATAAATAAGAGGGCTTGGGCATAGGAATAAGCATCGAAGAATTTCAGCATCAATTGACGTTTGAGGTTGGATTTTCTTTCGATCAAGTAATGTATACTAGTTAGAATAGTTTAGATATCAGAGGTTTCTCAAGAGCAATTGACGACTGTAATTGAGTGCTGAAGATTAGTGTAGATATCTATAGTCTCTCAGGAGCAATTAACGACTGCAGCTGAGGGGTGAAAGATATATTTATTTGCGTTCTAGTTCAAATTTATTTGCTTTGTAAGCATCTCTAAGTTTTAATTTGAATTACGACTCAGGTTAGAATTTGCAGATTAGTGTAACGCTTGTTACTTTTCCATATTCAGGTTGCTAGAGTTTGATTGACGCCCAAATTTCTGGTTAATTGTTAATTAAATTAAATTTGTGTTGATAGGATCTTAGACTTGATTGACGACCAATGTTAGGAAACTTGATATATGGTGTAACGGTACTGTTTATTTTATAAATATCCGATAGCTGAAGATTAAGATTGACGACCTTAATCTGAAGGAGGATTAGGATTTATTTTTATGTACTTTAGTTTAGAAAATTATTCTTTATTCATATTTCTCCAGTAGATTAGGAAATCTTAAAGATAAATAGATGTTTTTAAAAATAAGGATTTAAATAGAAGATAGAAATAGAGAAAACTTAGATAATCACTTCCTCGTGGGAACGAACCTAATGCTAGTACTATAATTTCCATTGTACGCTTGCAATAGGTTAAGACTTAAATTTACTATAATTATAATACACAATAACAGACAAGTCAAGTTTTTGGCGCCGCTGCCGGGGAAGCAGATTTATCTAGTTCTTTCAAATTTTTATCTAATATTTTTATCCTTTTATAAACTGATATTTATCTTTCTCTTTTTAAATTTCTTTATATTTTTATTTTTTTTTATCTCTTCTTAAAACCTTTGCAGGTTTATTCGGAGAAAACGAGCTAAAAGTTTCTAACTTTTGCCAGCCATGGAATTTCGAAACTCAGATTTGTTTCTCCCTGCTTGCTAAAATAAAAAGTCAAAAAAATTTTAAACCAAAAATTGAATACAATAAGTGTTCTGATCGAGTATTCTATAATTCCATCATGATAGATAACGATCAAAATTTGTTTAAAACCATAGGGAATACTACGCACTAACACCACTTACTCCTCCCCCATGCATTCACATGACCCACACTGTTCAGACTGAGTCTTTTAAAATCACGCCCAATATATTCCAAATATTACCTATCTTTCACGGACTGATGGATGAAGATCCCTCATTGCACCTAAATAAGTTGGTAGAAATATGCAATATTATTAGGATCACGAATTTGCCTAACACAAGTATTCGTTTGAGGTTATTTTCATATTCTCTCCGAGACGAAGCAAAGCAGTGGATACACCCTTTGACTTGGAATTCAATAGCTGATTGGGAAGAGTTGAAACAGAAATTTCTTATGGAATACTTTCTCACATACAGAGCAACTCGAATCTGATATCTGATCTTAACGTTTCAACAATTTCCGGACAAATCTCTTTGGGAGAGTTGGAATCGCCTCAACGACCTTATGCATAGGTGTCCTCACCATGGGGTCACGAAAGGGAAAATAATTCTTACCCTCTAAGAAGAACTTGATGATGCAACCCAGCATATGATTGATGTTGCCTGTGGTGGTTTGTTTCGCAAATTAACAATAGAAGAAGCCTGGAAACTCTTTGAGACCCTTTGTGTGCCCGGGATCGGGGTTTTTGGGCGGTGCACAGAAAGAAAGTTCTAGTACAAGTGGGACTGATTCCTCACAGGGCCTGCGCGTAATCGAAATAAGCGCATAGGTACCTGCGCGTAATTCAGGTCCTAAGGCGGTTTGCGGGAAGACTGGGCATGATCCAAGTGGGACCAATTGCGCGCTTGTGTCTACGCGTGCAATCAAGTTTCGCGCGTCTGCATATGCGCGGAATATGGGTCTTCTCAGGTTAGGTCAGGTCCGAGCCGTAGAGCTATTATTTCAGCCTGGATCTCAACCATATGCTATTGTTTCAGTACATGATTCCCGTATTTAGGATTTTAAAGTCTTCGGAAAAGGTCAGTCCTTATCCAGAGATCGTGGGCAAGGTCAATGGTTGACCAAACATGTTTGTATAGTCCAAGAGGGAAAAATCAGGGTGTCTACACCCCCGACACACAACATACATGACTTTCACACTCCGGTCAATAACGACCGCCAAAGACAACCCTCTCCCGAGACCCCTAAAAAGGACACCATTGTAAACATGAACGACCTCCATCGATTCTTAGACAACTACATGGATAAGAGAGAATATCCAAAACCAACAAATTCGACCGAAACCTCAACTTCACTGTACCCACCGGGTTTAAACCACCCAAGTTCAACAAATATAGCGGTACAGGAAACCCAAATCACCACCTAACTTTATTTTGCAGCGATTGCCGACCCATACGCTATAGTCAGGGGCTCCTCATCCACTACTTCCAGAGATCTCTAGAAGGAGAAGCCCTCGACTGGTTCTCTGGTTTGCCACTTCGCCAAATTGACACATTTGATGACGTAGTCGATCGATTTTTTGACCAGTATAAACATCTAATCTCAAAAACGGTCAGCCTCAATGGCCTGATAACTACAAAGCAAGGGCCTGACGAAGATTTCACCGACTTCATTGGACGTTGGAGAAAGCTTGCAGCATGAACTAGAAGCCAGATAAAAGAAAACGACGTGCTAGATATTGTGATCAACAATACCCGGGAGCCACTCCTAAGTGCTCTCATCCTAAGTGACTACTCTAATTTCTCTAGCCTCTGCGAGCACGCCTCATGCATGCAACGCCGCCTAAAGAATGGAGACCTTAACCTCTCTACTCTGACATCTGAAGGACCAACTTCTAATGACCCATGAACAAACACCGTATACAAAACTCCAAACCCCCAACAAATCAATAACCAAGAACGAGGCCAAGTAAACTACCAACCACACAACCGGACCCCAAATCAACCCTCAAACCAAAACCCACCTCTATACCCCAATCAATACACAAATCCACACTATGACTAAGACCAACGTCTACACCATGATCAACACCAAAACTTATACCCTAACCAGGACCAAAACCAATACCCCAATGCCACGCAGACTAACATCACCTACTACAACCCGTTATTCGATTAAACTCCACTCGCATGTGATGTCATACACTCAGTCACTCCTGCCCCATTCCACCCGGCAAGCTTAATTCGCAGGGTTAAGCCTCCCTCAGAGCACATCTATACCATTCACTCCCAAACAACTAACCTTGTCCCACGCACCAATAAGCATCAAATCACCTTTCGCCCTGAACCAGTCCAAGGTCACTAAAATCCAACCTATCACTGAATTCGCCCCTGAATAGACTCTCTCACCTATCCCGAAAGTGACTCCCGAGCCACTCCATCAACATACTATAACACCACCCATGCCCAAACTAATCGTCCCACAAATTCCCGAACTAAACATTGAACCTAAACCTATAGCAAAGCCCATTACTGAAACCATTAGCCCACTCACATTTGAGCTGACGTCAAAACTTGAACGCTTTATCAAACACGTCATCGAACACATGGCCCCGCCAAACTCGGAACCAGCACCCAAATCAATTCTTACACCTGCTTCAAAACATGAACACAATAGTAAACTCATCGCCCTGCTAACCCTCAAATCAGCTTCTACACCCACCTCCGAACCTAAACTCACCACCTCACCGATTACAAAACTGAATCTTAAAACCAAAACCATCAGCGAACCTGAACTGGGCACCAAACCCGAGCCTACCATCAAATCTAAACTGAACCTCGAACCTAAACTTGTCATTAAACCTAAACCAGTCGTCGAACACAAACCTAAACTAATCATCGAACCTAAACCTGTTGACATACCTAAACCGATCATTGAATACAAACCTATCATCAAACCTCAAACTATCATCGGGTCTAAATCTATCATCGAAGATGAACCTATCACCGAAACCGAAACCGAAACCCTCGTCAAACACGAACCCATTATCAAAATTAAACCTAGCACTAAATCTGAACCTATCATTGAGCATACCCCTACAACACCAACTTCACTCGCCTTCGAGCCAACCATCAGCAAACAAACCCAAAACACTATCAACCCTCCCACTCTCGAAACCAAACCAAACCTAAATCTCACAACCCCAGTCAATATCCAAGTGGACATATCGCCAAATCCTCGAACCCTGTGACATAAGATTGACATCTTAACTGAAACCGCTTCCAACCTCTGGGTCCAAATTTCTATAGACCTCACGACCAACACTCCTACAGACTCCCAATGAACAACAATACTACCTCAAACTTCTAAAACCAAACCACCTCGAAAGATCACAAATAAAACCTTAAAGCAACGTCAAGAAAAACCTAAAGTGTGAATCAAATGAAACAAGCAGAATTAAACAAACCTAAAAGCCCCCAAGCAAAGGAAGGGTCCTCCATGGTCCACACTTCCTTATCTTCTATTTTTGTTCCTTATCTTCTCTTTTTGTTCTGCCTTTGTCTCACCCTGCCACTCTCTTTACGAAATCAACATCACACACCCCTTCAACTGACTCCTTTCATCAAATCAAAAGAACAAACCCAAAAATATTTCCAAATAATCTTCAACTAAAAGCCAAAATAACATTACACAAAACCTCATGGGAAGGGCCCTGTCTCACGCCCCAACTTTACAACATGCCCTACTCTACTGAGAGGCTAAAGAAGGTCCCTCCTGACAAGGAGCCACCAGCCATAAAAGAATTATCAAAAGAAGAAGTCAAATGACGTCACACTTTCTTCAATAAACTCTCTGACACCCAAACCACGAAACTAAACAGACTCTCTCTCATCCAGCTCAATCAAAACGAGCATGATCGAGGACCCCAAAACAAGAGCATCTAATCAAACGGTCACTCTGACCATTCAACATGTCTGACTAAGCGGACTTCCTGAGTCAATCCTTACTTAAGGAACTGATGTTGTATCCTAAAAATAACAAAAATAATAAATATACAAAACAAAAATAATATATTTATATACTCAAAAATTGGAAAAAAAACAACACCTAAAAATATAAAAAATACATATTCACCCAACAATCTCTTTGGCTCACATCTAATGTCCAAACTCTTCCTTGACCGAGAACTTGAAGACAGGGGAACTAGTGGTAAGAAGCAATGCCTGCATGGCCACCTCACCGGGAGGAAATTAAAACACACAAGGAAGGTACTTTCATTATCTCGGCAACATGCTCAGGAAACAGCTATAAGGAAGGACTTTCTAAACCTTGGAGCGATATTCATAACCTGATCATCATCATGTCTCGAAGCCTAAATAGGCATACTTATATATTTATCATCCTCGTAGTCATCGCAAGGCATTTGCCAACCGTAGGTCATTATTTTCGAAACCATTTTGGGAATCCTCTAACTCATTAACCACCCTCCCACTCGGGTAAATTGATCAAAAGGACTAGTGGGTCATAAAACCCTTTTTGAAATATAGAAAACTCTGAATTCTCATACACCTCTTCTGTCATTGGAGTCGATGTTAGAGCACAAAAAATGAAAATGTAAGGTCCCATCAAATTTCATAATTCTTACGTTAGCAGGTTGTTTAAAAAAAATATATACAATCGAGCAAGAGCATGCGACGAATGAAAAGTCAATGAATTCAGGGAAGCATAAGCGGAACTGTGAAGGCACCCCTAGTATTCCCCACCAGGGAGGCATAAGCAAAACCGTGAGGGCATCCCTGACATCTCCACACTACTAGATGTCGTCGTACGATGGCGGGAGGAGAACAAACTCCTGCTAACCAAAGAATTTGATAACTTTGATGCTATTGAACCATGACGAAGAGCTCACTTATGGCACAACATTATCCCGAGAAGAAACTAGTTGACTACTATCTCAGAAAGTTGTTGAATAAGAACCTACCCCCAAATCAATAAACCTTATTTTCTCTTCGGACAATGAATCAAATGATTTTCAAAATCCTTTTGAGAATAAAATCAAAAACTTTTGAATGATAAGTGATGCGATCACCCGTTACCTACCCTCCACCTCCATCCTTGCTAAAAGCTATGATACATGACAATCATTCAATGCTCACACAATCAAGCCCAATATGTGGCCAAAATAATCAAACTACTCCCAGCATGGGATCATTTTAAGCACACTCCAAGATATCTGTGAGGCCGAAAAAAGTCTTGTTGTCACTTAACATTGGGGCATTTTAAAAAAAAAACACTAGCACCTTTGTAGCGATAATCGAGTCACGAGACCGACACCCCAAACTGGGGCATTTTTTTAATTTTTAGTTTAGTTCTTGCTTTTCCAACATGGGACCCTAAAAATAAGATAATAAAGACACCTACAACCCAAAATGAAGTCCTGGAGCCCAAAATGGACACAAGCTTGAAACACGATGCGCGAGAGGTCCAATCAAAAGCAATAGAAAAGCAGGAAGGAATGGTTGGGTAACACCCTTTCCATCCATTTGTAAGGCTTCTCCCCCGCCATCTTCACCTCCTAATAATAATGGCGGATGTACACCGCACCTCAATCCCAACACCTCCCTAGCCACAACAACACCTTAGTCGGAAGCCACTTCAGTGTTGATACCCGCTTTTTATGGGTTCCTTTTGGTCCCTGAAATAAGTGGCCCAATTTGATCATGTGGACTCTAGCTAGGGACGATGGAGTAATGAACTATAAAATATTATATGTTTAAATTAAAAGAGGTAAATTCTAAAGGAGAAGTACCTGAGTTGATGCAATTGCCAGCTGCCAATATTTATCAACGCTACAACACGTCACTGATCACGCTTTATGGGGTGTGGGTTGATGCCTTTGTTGAACGTCGATCGGCTGACTCCAACAGTTGTAGTTTGTCTAGCCTAACTTTCTAATCCTGCTCAAAGTCTAGTTAGTTTTATTTTCTTATCCTATTCTAAGTTTGACTAATTATGGGTTTTCTAGTACTACTCTAACTCTGACTGACTAAACTTCCTACTACTACTTTAATTCTAATTACTCTGGTTTCCTAATGTTACTCTAATTAATTTAGTCTCCTAATGCTACTCTAATTAGGAAAAATAAAGGGGGTTGTGGCTCGTTATGCTAAGGAGGATCGGCCCCGTTCCGGGGTACCCTCCATAAGCTCCCTTGGGCAAATCGATTGGCTAAGGGCTATTTTGTAAATATTAAAGACTGAATTTGAATAAGAGATTACGGATCTAAGGATCGAAACTAAGAAATTTGAAGGTTAAGGATTAAGAATTAAGAATTAAGAACTATAACTGTGAATTAAGAATTAGAACTAAGAACTAAAACTAAGAACAAAAAATTAGAGATTAAGAACTAGAATCAGAGCTAGAAATTATGAACTAGAATTTAAAACCTAAGAACTAGAAATTAAAATCTAAGAACTAGATCTAGAAATTAAGAACTAGAAATTAAAATCTAAGAACTAGATCTAAAAATTTAGAACTAAAAAAAGATTACTTCAAACTGAGTGCTTCTTCCTCCTTCCAGTGCCGCAGAGAGAAAGGACTCGAACTTAAGAGAGGCCCAAGCTTGAGAGAGAGGAGATTGCTATTGAAATTGGTGAGTTTGGGTGTGGTAAGGGGTCTTTTTATAGGTATCAGACTAATTTTGCGTATGGGACCATGTGCATCATGACTGAATTACGCGCTCAATTGAATTTTGCACATAGTCCAATGCGCTTAATTCACTTTGAGTCGGTCACTAACTGAGGAGTGACCGGCTGGGCGAGTGTCCTAGTTTCGGCTGGGTGGGTGTCCTAGTTCCAGTGTACCCTGGAACCAATTCCGCGCATAGGGTTATGCATGGAATTTGATTCCACGCAGGGAAGTCTCCGCGAGATCAGGGAGTTCGGGCAGTCTTGGGAAGTAGAGTCCCAGTCCAGTTCTAGGCTGATTCCACGTGTGATCCTACGCGTGGAATCAATTCCGCGCAAGCATGTATGCGTGGAATCGTGGACTTCAGGCGGTGCACAGAAGTCTGTGCCTAGTCCAAGTGGGACTAATTGCGCGCAGAGAGACCTGCGTGTAATTGAATTAAGTGCATAGTAGCTTGTGCGTAATTTGGGCCTTAGGACGGTCCGCGAGAAGAATGAGCCTGGTCCCAAGTGGGACCAATAGCACGTGTGTCTCCAAGCGTACAATTAAAATTTGCTCGTCTGTAAGTACGCGGAATTCGAGATCTTCCCGGGTCGGATTGGATCAGAGCCACAGGGCTATTGTTTCAGCCTGAGTCTCAATCATATACTATTGTTTCAGTAATGGTCCCCGTATTTAGGGTTTTAAGGTCTTCGGAGAAGGTTAGTCCTTTTTTAGAGATCGTGGGCAGGGTCAAAGGTTGACCGAATAGGTTTGTATACTTCGAGAGGGCAAAATTAGAATGTCTACATTATGGGCGAAGAGCGCGCGAAACAATAAAAATTTGAAGAAATGACATCACGATCAAACGGTCGGATCGCACGATATCGTCAATACATGAAAAGCAGGACACTCAAGGCTCAAAGTCTCCCAATTGAAGGGAACACGGAGAAGGAATTAAGAAAAATGAAGAAAGCTTGGGTACATATACGTGCTCGTCGAATTAAGCGCTTGAATCATAGTGCGAAATACAATTGAGCGCCAGTACAAATGCGCGCATTCCGAATTAAGCACCACACATAACGCACACAATTCAGTTCCGTCAAACAAGAGAAGCGATAAACCAATCTTGCGCTTCATGTGTAGCACACAATTAAAACACGCGCACAACTCACAACATGGAATTCAAAAAGACACCTAGGCACCCTAACCTGACGACCCTCTGACTCTTCAATCACGCACTCCTAGGCCCACGCATAATTGGTTTATACTCCACACTCTATATGTGAAATTAAGCCACAGATTCTTCAATCAAGTGCCCCCCACACCTGTACGTAATTGAATTACACGCCCACCCGGATGCGCGTAATTGCCCAGCTATACCAACGATGTATACTCGAATCAACAGCAATCAGGACAGAATTATGGAGTTATGCAAAACACAGAATTTGTACACTTTTTATGCATCCTAAACTCATGTGAGTGCACTTACTCCGAAAAGCGATTACCCATACACACACACACACATCTACCTCTATATAAGCGCATACAATAAGCAAAGTCCTCTTGACAATTCTCCTCCTCCAAACACCCTTGTCTCATCGTGCAAACTTGTATATTGATGTTCCCATCACACACCCACAAACATACACGACGACATGTCTCATCGCGACAAATGCAACTCAGATTTGGAATCATTCCCCCAGCAGTCCCATCGCGACTCATATTTTCAAATCACTCCTTGATACCCACCAAGTAAGCGAGCAAAGTAACCAAATAGGCCTATTAAATCCCCGTGAATAAAAACAAACAGAGAAATAGAAAACGGATAACATACCAAAATAACCAAAGTTTCGGTGCGATAAAAGACGCAGAAAGGATAATAAGGACACGTCATACATACCGTCCCACCGCAATCAGAAAACAGACTATCTCTCCGTTGTCCCATTGCATGAGTTCACACACCGACTAGGGAAAGAGGACTGCCAATGTTCCATCACGCACCTTCACAATAACACGTTCTGTCGCAACAAAACACACACCCCGACTCCTAAACCCAAATCAATCAAACCTATAGTCTTCGTCGTGATAACACAGTCCAAAAAAATTCAGGGCATCTCCCGATACCCCGTCACAATCAAAGGAATGATCGCAATGAAAATCAACCCACTAGAACCCCAAAAAAAATAATAAATAATAATAGTCCCATTGCGACGAAGGCACAAAAATCACAACAACATTCGAAGTAACAAATCACACAACGAAAATAACCCACCACGATCAAACTAGCCTGACACAGACCCATTGCGACACAATCACACAACTCATCCCATCATATAACCCAAGATCTACCAAAGAAGAGATAAATCGTCACAGTTCCATCACAACATCAAACCGACCATCCCATCACATAACCATCCAGTCCCACCACAACATACCACAACACACAACCAAAAGAGAAGCCCACCGATGCCCCATCGTGAAGAAGCATGCAACAAACCCAGACTTCCCAAAAGTCCTTGCGGCCAACAATCATCAGACCCCATCGCGGCAAGAACGGAAGAGGAAAGAAAAACTCTCTGATGTCCCATCGCATCTCATCATACAATTGTCACACCCCATTGCGAGTAATACAAGGGTCTTCCAATGATAAATCAGGTAAGTATCACCCTTATCCCCCTCAATATTCCCCTACAAATATAGTTAACTAATATTAAGTCAAACGTTTTCAAAACTTGACTCTCCCAATTTGGGAATCACTGTAGTCCTCCCATAAGAGACAATCATCAGTATTCGTGAGAAGGTTAGACGGAGTACCTGGCATATCGAGCTTCGTCTTGACAACCAAACAAAGGTCGAGCCCATAAATCCTGTACCAATGGATTTGCTCAACGACATCTCGGAGGCCACATTTTTCGCAATTTTTACCAAATTGATCTTAAGTTAAAACCCGAAGTTTCAAAACCCCCTATCTATCAAAACTTTCTCTCTCTCACCACCCCAATCCGTTCTTTTCCCTGAGAAACCGAATGCCAAGTATACTCAACTTTCAGAAATCACAAATGTCCACTTGAAAGGGACCTATGACGCGCCATTGGTGTGAGCAATGACGATCCCGACCTGACATGATTTGCGAAAGCTTTTGCCATCATATTACATAATATCATTTGGTCACTTGACCTTGTCTCTAGACATACGTATGATGCCACCCCATACCTCGTTTGTGTCAATTTCCCTCTGTTTGACTGCAATATGCAGTAGGTCGCGATATGCGACGGGATGCCACTTACACCCGCAGTTGAGGATACACCTCTCGATAGCTACGATCTCGCTCGCGAATGCTCCCTTTAGCTTACGCTAATCGATAAGAAAGTCAATCACTTCATGTCAGCTCCACGGTTCACACTTGTGATCTCTCGAAGAAATGAGAAGGCACCCGGAAAGTGGAGATGTCTACTTCTTCGATGCATCCTTGTTCCATAAGAACGTGTCAAAGAGGGGCATCTGTAGACACCCCATTTTCATCCTCTCAGAGTATACAAATCTATTTTGTCAACCTTTGACCTTGCCCACGACTCTCGAACGGGACTGAACCTATAGAAGCCCTAAGACCCTAAATACGGGGACTATATACTGAAATAATAGTGTATGGTTAAGACCTAGACTGAAACCCCAGGTCACAGGTTCGAACCCGACCTGGCCTGGGAAGATATCAAATTACTCGTCTGCCCATAGGCGCGCAATTCAATCGCATGCATGGATACATACGCATAATTGGTCCCACTTGGATCAGGTTAGCTCTTCCCGCAGACTGCCCTAAGACTCGAATTACACGCCTGATTCAGGACACACAATTCGATCACGCTCCCCACTTGAGGCTTGTAATTGGTCCCACTTGGACCAGGTTTTAACTTCTGTAGAGCGCCTGAAGACCTAAATTTTGCACATGATTCTGGGTACATAATCCGATTGCACGCTACACCACATGTGCACAATTGGTCCCCAGTGGGACCTGGTCTCTAATTCCTATGACCACCCAAATTCTTCAATTAAGTGTACTGAATCATGAGCTTAATCGGATTGCGCACTGCCCACATGACATGTAATTAGTTCCAAGTGAGTTGGAACTAGAATTCTAAGCTGAGCCTGTCAGCCGGTCATTCCCTGAGTTAGTGATCGACTCAAAGTGGATTAAGTGGCCTGGATAGGGCTAGCAATCTAATTACACGCCAGGGAATAAGCGCACAATTGAAATCGATCCACCAAATGCACACTTGCCCCAGAGCGCGTAATTAGCCTGACACCTATAAAAAGACCCCCCTACCTCACCAATTTCACACCAATTTTCATAGTAATCTCTCCTCTCTTAAGCTTAGCTCTTCTTAGAAATTTCGAGGTTCTCTCTAGGGCTCCCAAAGAAAGGGGTTGAGCTTCCTTCTAAACTTATAGAACTGCAGACTCTTCTCTAGGATCCCCAGGTAGTCAGGCTAGCAACACTAGCTATCTAGCCCTGATTCTCGAAGGAGTATAGGAGGGATAGGCGTCCTTAACCTTAGACCCTTAGGAAACCCTTGCCCAAATTCTTAACCTAGAGCCATTTAGGTCCCTAACCTTCCTTAGTTCTTAAGCCTAGGCACCCGATTTGCCCAAGGGAGCTTACGGAGCGCACCCAGGAACGGGGTCGATCCTCCTTATCATAGCGGGCCACCCCTTTTTAGATAAGTCCAATGGCAATAGGAAACCAAACTAGATAGACCATAGGCAATCCATAGCTACTATAGTCAATCAGTCGATGCTTAGTAAAGGAGTTCAACTCGCATCTCTGCACGCGTGATTAGTGACGTGTTATAGCGTTGATAAATATCTGCAGCTGGTGATCGTATCACCCAACTATTCTTCATTTAATATTCGCCTTTTCCTTTCAGTATTTAATATTTCCTAATTTATTATTCTATCGCTCTCAACCAGAGTCCAGTGGACCGAATTGGGCCACTTATTTTCGGACCCGAAAGGATCCCAGAAAAAGCGCATAGCAACAGGCGCCTGTCGTGGCCACCCCCTCAAACCATAATATCCTTGTCCTTGACCCACTCCCAGATAAACCTCTGGCCACCAAATTTTGCAAAGAGATCAAGACCCTGGTAAGTTGGAAGAACGTCAAAAGAAGCACTATGAGCACCAACGCCTCCTAGTCGAAGCGCCCATTGACCTTAGGTCGTCAACGCTCCCAGTGCTTCTATATCATTACGTCAGCGCCCCTTCTATTTTAGAAAAGTATGTGCAACTTCCCTTTTTTTTTTAGACAGATACAATATTTCCCAGTCCTGTTATATATGCACGGAAAAATCGATGCAATTTCCAATGCACTTGTTGGGGGATATCCTTGGGGTTGTCAGGGTTTATGCAACTCCCCACGCCAATGAAACAATTATTTTTGTGGGGTTTTTCGTGATGAAGTACGTTGATTATTTCAGTAGAAACCTCCAGCTCATATTTGCGCAAGATGACATCCCTCGTTTCAGGGCCGAGGTTGGGCACGCAATCGAGACGCACCAGGAAAAGAATTAGGATGTCGGTGACGAAGTTAAATTGCTAATTTAAATTTGTTGTAATACATAAATGTATTCTAGCATTTGTTATTGTATAGAGCATGTACTTTAAAATTTGTTGTCATACCTCCTTACACAGGAATAATACAATGTAAACTGAAAATTGTTCAATTTATACACAATAATTATTCACAGGATGCGTTGTTACCCCTCCTTATAATTTTTGGTTGTAGACTTTTAAAATTTATGCTTGAGAGTTTGGTAAACCCTATTTGAAGCGCAACGCTTCTACCACGATGCATCAGCACTCCTTATTCGACTCGCTAACGCGTCTACAAGGACGCACCGACACTCCTTATTGGACTCGCTAGAATGTCTAACATGACACGTCAACACTCTACATTGGTCGTGTTGTTGGTGATCCTCAAATAGCAAGCGATCCTTATTGGCATCCATTTCGATAATGTTGGAAAAAACTATTTCATTGTAACTCCCAACCCAACCACCGTCAGCGCTCCTATGGGGCAGTACACAATTAATATCGACAACACGATTTTTTTTATAACTCTGCCCTTAATGAAGCATTGATGCGCCAAAATGGCAATGTGTCCTTCTAACAAGAAGCGACGACGCCCATACAAAGAAGTGCTAGAGCTTCTTGAAGCAGCGACTGCGCCTAAAAATGAAGCGAGAGCGCTTCTATGAATAAGCGACAGTGCCACTAGCTATGCGGCAACACTTCTTATTGGAATCCATGACGGAATACAAATAGTCGATGCAATAAATTTGAATCGCAAAGATTTAGGACTTCCCAGCCGTCAGGACTCCTTTGTGGCGGCAGTGTACAATAATGACTTTCCACAGTCTATTTAATGAGGTTGTATGATAAATTGCTATTTAAAGGGCTTCATGGCGCTCAGTTTGTATCATCTTTTGTACCTCTTTAGATTAGCATTTCATCTGCCTGAGCCTATACTGATATACGTCGCAATGGTTTAAGGAGGAGCCACCAGCTCGCGCGCCAACGTTTCATCCGTTCGTACGATGGTTCTGTTATCGACATCATCGACGACAACGAGTTGGTTGTCATCCCCAACCACAACCAGCCCCCTCCCCCGTCAAAGTTGTCATGATTTCGGAGGATGACGACTTGCCATAGTGTTGGGGGTGGAAGCCCCACCGCCGCAACCGCACCTTCTTCTCCCAGCTCCAGAGCTTGTTCTTTTTCTCTCGGCTCTAGAGTCGGTGCTTCTTATTCCACCTCCACTTCTTCCTCTTCTACCCCAGCCACAATCGCATCGACGATCTCATAAGGCGTTGCGTCTTCCCACAATAGCTCCTCCCCCTAACCAACCAACGTCAGCATCACCAACTCGACTTTTGTAGATTTTTTTTTGCTGACAATGTAAAAAAAGAAAATGTAACAAAATAGTTTTGAGGTTCGAATGAAATCATTTTGCTTGATAAATGAACTCATTTTGCTAGATAAATGAAGTCGTTTTGCTTGATAAATAGTCTTAACAAATGCTTCCTCGCCTTCTTAAAATGAAGAATTACCAAGGTGAATGGTCCAAGTATGAAGTGTTGGCGCATCAAAAATACGAAGCGTCGATGCTTTGAGATAAAGCCGTTCGAGAACGAAGTGCCCAAGCTTCAAAATTAGGGTCTGAATCAAATATAACTGTAGACCAATCGTATGAAAAAGGGAATCAGTCATTTAAATTAAGAATGAATGAGTATAATTAAAAAAACAACACATAAAAGAACTACTATAGTAAATCCAGAGGAATCAAAATACAGCTCTGATCTAATAGGTGCAAAGGATTCATTCAGGAAGCATCAACGCATCGTGAACGAAGCATCGTCGCTTTCAATACGAACCGTCGTCGCCTCTTTTTATGAAGCCTTGTCGCTTCAGTAATTTGGTTTGAATCAAATATAACAGTGACAGATGCGCATGAATCAACCCTTTAAATTCTCGAGAATGAACGTGTTAAATAACAAATTTAACACATGAAAGAATTACCATAGTCAATCCACATGTATCAAAATACAGCTTTGGTTTGATAGGCGCACAGGCTACATAAAAACAAAGCACCAATATATTCACCAAAGCGCCTGTGCTTTAAGAACGAAGTGTCCATGCTTTATATACGAAGCGCCTGCGCTTGTAACAGGAAGTGATTGCGTTATTCATAAAATTGAATCATTGTGACTTTGTGATACCGCACTTTCCATTGTCCCCTATTTTGTTTGGCTTTGTCCAGCCATCATCATGACCCTATTTACTAGGCAAGTTATAATTTTATGACCCAACTCATCACAACACTTACACTTCCTTCTCTGCTTTTTTTATTGTTCAAAATGAACCTTCATTCCAGACTTCATTTTATCATTGTTGTTTGGCCTATTTTTGGTGGCACATCGTATTGATTCTCGCACTTTAATATTGGCATGCTCTTGCAATGAAATTCCTTGGCTAGCCTGGGGTGAGTCGCCCGGCGAGGCCGCAATGCTAGTGCGTCTTTCATTATCTTTTTCCCTTCTAATGGCCTCTATGCCTTCTAATAGTTTCATCACTCCTTTCAATGTGTAATCCACCAAGCGATTAGATTTTATCCCAAATTGAATTGACTTTAGTCCAGCTTCTTTTCATTATAGATACAGAATTGGAATCCTTTTTCTCACCGACCCTCAAACATATAGCACCGTATTTGGCGCCTTTCGTCCATCGAGGTAGAATGTACTTAAATAAAATTTGGTCTATCTCTTCCTTGAAGTAAACATGGAAGATGTGAGAACACAACAAGCCCTCGGTCTTGAAGTGCTTGCAGTTATAAGTGGTTGCGACATTTCCACATTCGAAACGAACTTTGAATGTTCGACAGTTATCTTCCATGTCATCCCCACCACTTCTATGCACTTCGTATTTAATAATCGCCTCGGCTTCCTCCTTTTAGGACTTAAAAGAGGCAAACTTTTAAAACTCATTGTAGAATCTATCGAGCAAGGTTCTCATATACACAGTAGCGGTATGCCTCTTGATTGAATTTTCAAATAAGAGCTCCGGTGTCGTAGACATTGAGACGAGATCCTCCCTATTTTCTTTATCGCGGCGAGATTGGATGAAAAGATCATATTGCTTGACAAATTCCGTCAAACTCGTCTGGGCATTGACATAGGTATCGAAGAAAGAATTTATATATTCACTGCATTGAGTAGTGGTCATGCCGACTCAAAAGGTATCGGTCAAGTAGTATGAAATTCATTTTTTTCTAAGAGCGTATATTTGTTTGAACCATACGTTGTCTTACAATTGAAACTCTTCGACGAGTTCTACCCATCGCCTTTCAAAAACATCAACTGTTTGACTGAACTTGCACTGATTGTACTTTCTACCAAAATTCTCAAACCTTAGGTTCAACTGACAGTGATGACTCAATTTATTTCTCCCAATGTGTCATATGCATAGGCGATGTGTGGTTCCCAGAATGACTTCGGAGATGACCTTGCTCATCTCATTGCATTGATCAGTGATAATTGCATTAGGTTGCTTATCAACCATGCACTTCAGCCACGTTTTAAACAACCAAATGACTGTTTCCCCCGTCTCATCTGCGAGCAACGCACATCCAAAAAGCGTCGTCTGCTAATGATGACGTAAATTGGGCGAAAGGTAGCAGCAATTTATTTATCTTATAAGTGGTATCGAATACCACCACATTCCTGAAATATTGATATGCAATTCATGACCTGTGATCAACCCAAAATATATTACACATATGATATTCTTCGTCTTGTTCGACTTCAAAGAAGAAACCATTTTCTTTATTTTGCCTATCAATGAAGGTCTTGATCACGACCATGCACATCAAGTGGATGTTACTCTCCTTTCTTATCTTCTTTAGATAATTCCTAGTTTGTTGATGACTTACCATCATGCCAGCCTCTCCATCCAAACTCAACAAAATAGTAGAAATTTTTGAAGGAGGAATTATGCCATCAAATGCTCCTATCAATGATTTACTTGCCCCGCTCATCTTATTATGTAATCATAGTTCATCCACCTTTGTAGGTGTATACAACTGATAATTATGCGGCTCTCTAAATTCTATTACCTCCCACAATTTTTACTCGTCGATCCTAATCTTCAACCTTGCCTCACATCCACATCTGTTATCTCTTGGACACTTTATATCGGCGTGTAATTTGTGCTTGTCTGGCTACTTGAACCCTACAAACGAACATATATATTTTTTCTTTATAATTTCTCCCTTTGCAGATTTGTAAGTGTTACTTTTCTTAATATTGAAACTAACTTTTTTCGCATATAAATTATAGAAGTTATATGTCTCATCTTCGGTTTAGAATTTCAAGCCGATATGTGGCTTCCATTTCTCGTGGGTATTCTCGGACCCTCTACAACAATCCAACATTTCGATATCTCTATCACAACCATGTGAATCTCCTTCTAAAGAAACAATGTTAGGGGTGAGATTTAAATTAACACCACATAAATTAAATTTTCCAATCGAGTCCATTACAACCTCTATATTAGACGAAAAATCAATCAACAACAGACAAATAGGAAAACCGCTTCAAAAAGAAGCAATGGCGCGATAATCTGAGGCGCTAACACTTCATTAAAGAAGCGTCAGCGCTTATAACCCGTGGCACCGATGCTCTTATCGTTTCACATAAGAAGCGATGGTACGAGTATGCTGAGCCTCAACTCTTCACAGAAGAAGCGGCTGCGTCGATTATAATTTATATATTTTCGAATGCTTATAATTTTATGATCTTTACTTTGTAAATATGTGAAGAGATTCATCAACTATGAGCAAATAAGGAAACCACTTCACATATGAAATGATAGCGCAAAGACTTCTCTACGCCCGGGCGTATATCCCCGACCCTCATACGAGACATCGTTGCTTCATAGTAGAAGCAACGACGCTTTTTATTATGAAGTGCCATCGCTCCTATCGCTTCGCATAAGAAGTGATTGCTAGCTATGCTGAGCCCCAACTCTTCACAGAAGAAATGTCTGCATCGATTATAACATATATATAATTTTATGATCTATAACCTATAAATAATACACTGAAATAAGCTGCGAAGCACCAAACTTACCTCAAATGTCACTGTTTTGCGCTTCTATCGACTCAGAGCTCCAGAGAGAGAGAGAGTTGTCTCAGTGATCCAACTTTTCCACAGAGTCTCCCAGCGAAGCGCAAGCGAGAGACAGAGAGAACGAGAGAGAGAACCTGAAGAGAGAGGGAGAGAGAGAGAAAAAAAAAAAGGAACCTGCAGTCTCTTAGCTTTTTTGAATTCCTTTTCCGCTATATCATGACGAGACATGCCTAGGTGCCTGTGCTACCTACCTTCGTTAGGTGTAGCCGCCTACGCCTACCTAATCTACCTACCACTGTCAGTGGCAAACAACAAACCCAGCTGTGGCTAACCTGGGTTAGTGCTTTTGTACTTTCCACGTGTTCACTTCGCATTGCGGGGGCATAGGGATATCTCTATGCCCGGGTGCATTCTCCCCTTTGCCTATATATATATATATATATATATATATATATATATATATATATATATATATATATATATATATATATATATATATATATATAATCAAGCCGAGCACTAGCGACTTGGTCATCGGGTTGCATTTTTGGGATGTCTCATGTAGAATCATGTGTGTTGTCTGATGGGTGTGGCATGATCTGAAAATCTCTGGTATAGAAGCTAAGATGAAAAACTGTCTCCATTATTTGATTAGTTGATTACTTTGAATCAGACGATGGAGATTAATGTCGTCATAATCTTTCATGTGACTTCGCACTTGACCTGACCGGATAGCTTTTGAGGGCTTTAATAAATGGGTCGGGTTGGGTTCGTGTTGAGGTTTCAGATAATCGACTTGAATTCAACCTAAACCTGACCCGACCTGACTCATTTTATTGACCATTGTACCGAATGATGCAAACTATATTTTTGTAGGTATACTCTCTCGTTGTGGGGGTGGTGGTCGTGGGTTCCAATATCTACGATTGTTCCCTCCCTATGTCTTTACACAAGTGAGTGGGTTTGGTTGTGTGGTATTTCTCACCACAATCGTTGGTGCTTTTTCACCATGTTGGTGTTGCTCCTGAACTGTCACATTTGCAAGTGCACTCCTCTGCCTTAAGGCTGTCTAGGCCGTATGGACTTATAAATACAAAATCTAATCATTACTCTTTTAAATATATAAACCTTTTATGTATATACATATTTAGGATTTTAATTAAAAAACCACATTAATTATAAAATTTTAACCATCCGATTGATGAACTTTAAGTTTAATCATGAAAAATCTAGATAATAACTTAATAATTATTATTTTTAGATATATGAAGATTTTATCCATTTACGGCTCGACATATTTAGGATTCTAATAAAAAACGGCTAGTGTTACTACCACACCGCTTTATGTTACTGAGTCGCCTCACCTTGACAAAGGAAAATTCTGTTGATCGTTTTAAATCGGATGATGGAGATCATTTTTTGCCCTAATCTTCCATATAATAGATGTTGAAATGTTGATTCCACGTGACACAAATTCTCAAAAGTCTATGTGAATCACGTTTAGTGGTACATTGATCATATCCAATTTTTGAGATGTATGCCACATGGAATCAATATTTGACCATTTGACAGTAGGCTCATGAGCACAAGCCTAGAAAAGTCCCGATACTAATAAGATTCTAGAGAAAAGTACCAAAGGAGGCCCCATACCAATTTTCATCACCCAAAAAAGTGGACCAAATTTTTTTTCACCATAAAATACAAACACGAGTCATAACCGATCGCGCACAGTACACGAGGCATAAGTGCACAATCTACCATTTTCACTGAGTTTATCCTTCTACCTTTATACTATTACATTATTACAAATCTACCATCTTCTTCAAAACAACCCTTCAACCTCAACATCTGGCTACCCATCTCCTCCACGGCAACCCCTCTTTGAACCCCAACCTTTGGCAACCCATCTTCTTCAACTTCAACCTCTGCAACCCATCTTCTTCAACCACCCTTCTCCTTCATTAATGGTGGATTGTGCTCGAGGCAACCCATTTTCGGCGATGTATAGCACGCTACTAGGGCGGACAATCTCATCGTGGACGATTTGAGCGATTCAATGATGTCTTGTAGATCGGAGTTTGACGCATCACAATCCTTCAAAGGAGCTCACATGATATCTGCACAACTGGCTGTGGATCAAAGGGGTTGGTCATCACCACCGCTGGCCGTCGGTCGGTGGGCGGATGTGTCAAAAATAGTTTTAGGGCTTTAATAGGATGGTATAAGGAGAAAATTTGATGGCTTGAGAAGGGCTAAAAAGTAATTTCACCCTTCTTGAGTGTACCATGCACAATTTACCAACCCGTTTCCCATGTGCACTGGCACATTTGAAATACAAAAATTGCCTCTTGACTTTCTGGTGATTAAAATCAGCGCATGACACCTTTTAGTGATTTGCCCACGTTTCTAACCATTGAATTAATGCACTTTATTTTTAATTATTGAAAAATAAATAGTATAAATGTAGGGTTGTCAACAGGCCGGGTTACAGTGGCCAAGGCTTGGCCCTAGCTCGGCTCTAACTTAGGTGCGCTTTGATATGCCCAGCTCTAGTGTGAGATCAAGGTTGGGCTTCATTGGTTATTGATATTTTGTCTATCTTTCTTGGAAACAAAATTTTGTTATGATTTTTTATTTATTAAAATCATAGTGACAAATTTCACCGAAATTCGGCGAACTTAAGCGAAATTTGCCGAAAGGGGGGTCAAACGAAAATTTCGGTACTTTTTGGTGAAATTTCAAAAATTTTGAATTTCGGTAATTTTTTTTTTTTTTTAATGTTTAAAATTTTTTATTTTTTATTTTAAATATGTTAGTAATTTAGTATATATTGTAGTAATTTTTTTAAAATTATTAAATATATTTTTTATATATTTATAATCTCCGAAAATTTCCCGAATTTTTTCTGAAAGGTATCGAAATTAATCCAAAATGTACTACAAGGACCTCCCACCAAAAAATTACCGAAAACGAAATTTGTCACTATGATTAAAACTAGAGAAAAATAGTTAGAATAAAGAAAAATAAAATCTTAAGACCCCTCTTTATAAATATTTAAATTATTAAATATCTTTACAACTATCCGCTCAATAAATCTAATGTAATATTGAATGCTATTTTGATAATTTGATTTTAAATATTATAATATATTTTGTATAATTGTATTAATATATTTAATATATAACTAAAAGTGATGTACGAGTCGGGCTAGGCTTAAGAGCTTTAACGCTTACCAGGCTCAATGAACTTTTGGTTTTGAGGCCTTAACCCTGCCCTCTTACCTTATTTTTAAGCCCTAGCCCGACTCGTACATCACTTTGAGTTATATATTAAATATCCAGAAGTCATTTGTCCAATCAATTGTATAAATGGGATGGTTCAAATTCTTCTTGCATACACTTTAGCTCAGTACAATAACAACCAGCCTAATCAATTGTATTTTCACCGCCACATGCGATAAGTGAATGGCCGTTAAGTATCCAGAAGTCATTTGCCGTTAAAACCGATAGAAAGTGTTGATTTTGGGAAACGAATTATAAGCGGTGTATAATTGGCACTGAAGATTCCCTATAGAAAAATTATAAGCGGTGGATAATTGTCTATCAAACATTATCCAGTGTATAACACTATCCTTTCCGATAATAAATTTAAAAGTAATCCGACTGTTATGGGCGTGAAGGTGAGCTACGACCTTTTCACTCCACAAACTTTGAAGTGCATGAAAGTTTGTGTTGATTTAATTGGCTGAGATGCCACTTATACAACTCTTAAAGTGTGCATGATGTATACCGTATAGCAGCTATATAAGTAATATATAACTTTAGAGATTATAATTTATGGATGTGAAAATCTTCTTTCTCACAAGTTTTTTCTTTTTCACTAAGCCTAAACTTTAGAGTTATGATTATCTTTCTATGGTATCATCAATCACCGTCGGATCTATGTGACGTGTAGATAATACCGTCTTCTCTGATAGTTGACGATTTGGATCAACGAGCATTAAATTATTTTAATTTTTCTTGAGGTGTGTTAAATCGATTGCGATTCACCCATTACTTCCGCATGATTAGGGATCTCAAAATCCCAACAGTTCATGCATCTTAAGGAAAACTATCGGATTATTTCTACTTGTTTATCTTGTGAAGAATACACTCAATTTCATCATAAAAAATCGTTAATTTCCTTGACACGGATGATGGAGATTCTTTTTCGTCTAAATTTTCTACACAATAAATCTTGAGATCATGACTCACTTATCATACCATCACATGCTGATTCCATGTGACACGCATCCTCAAAAGTGATCGTGATGATAGGCATACCATGAGAAAGGGTTTCCAAGTTTACTTTTGAGTGTGCGTGCTAATTGGAATCAAGATATGACTGTATGATAGTTTAGCCATGATTGCAAGATCTATTCTGATGAAGATTAGGACGAAAACGATCTCCATCGTCTGATTTTAGGCAATCAAGGATTTTTTTATGATAAAAGTGTGTGTTCCTCACAAGAAAAACGGGTGCAAATAATGCCACCCGAAAACTATAATGCTATTATCCAATCCGCTGCCCGATACGAAACGGCACAAATCAAACACTTTTCACTGTTATTTCGTCCCCCAGCTGTCGGAAACGACAGCGCTCAGATTTCCTGTTTGCCACTCTCGCCACTTTTCTTCTCCACTTTTGTCTTTCTTCGTTTTACCACAAATAGCGTTACTTAATCTCTGACCGTCAATATAATCAATGATTAGTGTCTGCGTGAGCAGAATCCCTCCATAAAGTCCACTCTAATTTTTTTTGTCTTTCTTTCACAGACGACCAGATGTCGATCTCCATGAACTCTTCGATCACTTCCAAGAACTCCGCTCGTTGCGAAATCTTCGGATTCTTTCTGTCTCATCATCCCATTGCTGACATCAAAATCTTCCAAAGGCAATCCGTTACCCGTCAGTGCGTTCGTCCCTTCCGCAGGTTTAGGGTTTTCTGCAAATCGGAGGCGAGTTTGATTGATTTTATTATAGCCTTCGTTTTAGTTGTATTGTGATCGTAGTTGATTTGATTGTTTTTTATTTTCAAACTGTAGAGAAAATTAAATTATGTAGTTATAATGGGAATTAATATTTGCAGAAATACAATAAAAAACAGTGTGTTAGTAATCACTGAATTTTAGTTTTATTGATGAGTTTTGTTGTAGTGATCACCCCAGCTTGGGTCAGCTCTATCTTATACGAGCCGAGCTGGTACTTGGCTCTGACCTCCGAGCTTGAAAAATCTAAGTTCTAGCTCGGCTCTATTGAGCTCGAGTCGGCCGAGCTGAGCTTCGAGCTAAATAAGTTTTATTATTAATTTTTTCCTAATGCTGTTTTAAACATTATCTTCCTTTTTTGGGTAGATGACAGCTTTAATAAATGAAAGCCATGATATTTTTTCATCCTTTAGTCCTTTTGGATTTAACGGATCGATTGGAGAAGAAGGTGTTTAAATATAATGTGCTAAATATTGATTAAGAGGATAGGTACTAGTCGTAGGTGTTGATTGGTTGTTCAATTGCCGTGCTAGTGGTTGTTCATTGAGATGAGTGAGAAAGAGCTTTATCCATTATTATAAGGGAAAAAGTAAAATAAAAATAAAAATAAAAATAAAATTATATATAAAAGTATTATATACTATTAATCAAGCCTAGCTGGGCCGAGCTTTATAAGCCCAACTCTACTTCAACCAATTTAAATAAAAAGCTCGGCCCTAGCTCTCGAGTCGAGCTTAAGAGAGCAAAAGCTCTCATGACGCGGGGCGGTAACCCTATAATGTGTAAATATGATTTTTATGCTATTTTGCCGAAATTAAATAAACTTAAATCAAACTTAATCACAAAATTAGCTCGATACCTTAAGGTTTGAGAAATCTTATAGGCAAATCATGCTAGATCCGACTAGGGTTCAATCCGATGTGCGAGTCCCGTTAGATTTGAGGCGGGATTGAGCCTAGAGATAAAACTCTAGCTTTTCCAGGCTTAGGCGTTTGTCTTCGATTCGATATAGGTTCACGGGTTCGAACTAGGGTTGTAGAATTGAGTTCTGATTTTGTAATAGGTTTATGACTCTGATTGGTTTAGGGTTTCAAAAGAAGTTTCGAGTTTGGGATCGAAAAAACTAATAGATTTGGGTTCAGAAAAGGTTGATGGATTAGATGAAGATAATAGGGAAGTCAGGGAATAGAAAAGATAAGAAGATACCTTTGGGAATCACTCTCTTGGCCTCACACCAAACCCATATCAGGAAGAAGAATATTCAAGCATACAAGTATTCAAAATATTCAATTAACTCATTAAATTGTCTTTACAAGCCTCCTTATATAGGCAATCACTTAATAATTCGAATTAAAGAGTCCTAATAACAATAAAAGACTGAAAAAGGTAATTTTCGCAAAAATAAAAATTTCCGTCGTTGGCGGCATGACATCCATGGACGTCCATCCTGTGACCTCGCCTGTGGTCACGGACGTTCGTGCTCACTAAACAGTGAGCACTCCAAATTCTGGACGTCTGTCTTGGGCCTACGGACGTCCGTCACTCGATGACATCTTTTGCCTCCTTTTTCCTCATGAAGCTGAAGTACTCGGGCTATTCGGGCACCCTCTTCGCGTCTTTCGACGCTGGTAGAAGCGATGTGGTCCAAAACTGATGTCCACATACTCGACGTCCCCGTCAATTCCCCTGGATAAAAAAAGTTTCATTATCGATGAAACACGCTCGTGGTAGATGTTGATCAAGTCGGGGTTCAAACGACAAACTCCATTCTCGTGGATGCAAGTGTTTTCAGACTCCGGTTTGCCGACCCATTTAACTAAGTACTTTTGAAATCCCCCGTCATGTGTGGAGACGACATGATCACTGAGTATATCCTCTATCTCATCTTTTCTCTGTCTGCTTGGGGAAGGAAGGGGTACGGGCTGCCATGTTGGGTTGGGGCTCGGGCTACGAGATGGCAGGAGTGGGTTTTCAGGAGGTGGGGTGAAACTCAAGTAAGGAACCAAGTCCTCCACATTGAACGCCTCGTACCTGGAGGAAACTCAAGCACGTATGTATTAGGACCACCCTTAGCCAAAATTCTAAAATGTCTTAACGCCTCGGGATTGTAGCTTCTTTGCGGATCCAGATGGGAACAACTCAGGCCTAACCCGGACCATCACATAATCACCCACGTGATATCCTTTAAAACGCCCGTAAGCATCTGCAGATAATTTATAATGATTGTTGCTTGAATTAATCTTTTGTCTAATTTCGGCATGCAAGCTATAAATGTGTTGTGCAAATGCATTGGCAGACTTTGATACTATATGTGATGCAAACATGAGGATCAAATCTAGTGGTGTCTTAGGCCTATGACTGTGTACTGCCTTAAAAGGACTCATGCCTATGGACCTATTGACAGAATTATTGTAGACAAACTCAGTTGTGGGTAAAATGGTATCCCAGGTTCTAACATGATCACCGACAAGACTACGAAGGAGATTTCCCAAACTCCTATTGCTACTCTCGGTTTGGCCATCCGTTTGAGGGTGATAAGCCTTCGAAAATTGAAGCATTGTGTCCATCATGTGCCAAAGGGTCTTCCAAAAATAGCTAGTGAATTTAACATCCTTATCAGACAATGGTTTTGGGCAACCCATGAAGACGTACTACCTCTGCGAAGAATAATTTAGCAACGTGAGATGCATCGGAGGTCTTAGAACACGGTGTGAAGTGGGCCATCTTGGAAAATCGGTCCACTACAACAAAGATGGAATCGTGCTTCCTCGGAGTTTTGGGAAGTCCAAGCACGAAGTCCATTGAGAGGTCTTGCCACGGTGTGTGTGGCATAGGTAACGGGGTGTACAAGCCGGTAGTTTATTTGCTTTGTTTAAACACTTAGCAAGTACGATAATGTTTAACGACCCGGGCGACATCTCTCCTTAGGCTATGCCAAAAGAACCTATCATCGACGAGCGCAATGGTCTTATTACGCCCGAAATGTCTAGCCATCCCTCCAACATGTAACTCCCAAATGAGAAAGTCACGCAATGATGTGCAAGGAATGCAAAGTCGATTACCTTTGAACAGGTACCCATCCTGGATGGTGTACGTAGAGTGTGTGCTGGTTGGGTCACTAAGGAGAGCTGTGTACTATACCTCAAAATCTGGGCAATCGGGGTACTCATCCTTTAGTCGTTCGAACCCAACGACCTCGGTGCTCATTGTGCGCAAAGTCGCCACTCGACGACTAAGTGCATCAGCAGCCCAGTTTTCAGCACCGACCTTATGCTTTAACACGAATGTGAACCCTTGAAGGTACTCGACTCATTTCGCGTGCCTTGGGTTCAACTTTTTCTGTGAAGCAAGGAAGCGTAAGACTTCATGGTTAGAGAACAACACAAATTCCTGCGGTCTAAGGTAATGTTTCTAATACCAAAGAGATTGGACGACCGCATAGAACTCCTTGTCATAGGTGTTGTGACGTCCCCAAATTCACACACCGGATCAATGTGCTCACTTGGAGACATCACACTACGTTATATATCCATGATTTTAAATAAATCAATTATTCCATAAAGATCCGCATATAAACGCAACGGAAAAAAAAACAACTATTAAAAGTGTACGCATAAAATTTTTTTTTCTTCATCATGAGAACAATACTAAATTATGAGATAACAACCTATTATACCCAATTGTATGGTTACTCCTTAAATTAAATAAAATTGAAATAAAACATAATCCATCATTAGCCTGAACTTGTTCATAAAACAATCTGAATTAAACATCTAAAAATCCTTTCTAATGCATAAAGAAAATCCTATAAACTAAACTTCAAATCCATCTTCGCTCAGATCTGGATCTCCGTCAATCATTGAAGCGTCTACTTCATCCACTCCATGTATAGCTGTACTCTCTGGAATCCCAAGCAATGGGTCAGTTTACCAAGTAAACTGGTATGGACCAGACATGATGAGGCTAATAGAAAAGGTCCATAACTCAAATCATCTCATAAAAATCAAACAATAACAGAGATATAGCATGTGACATAAAGAATAAGTAAAGCAATAGAATGAAATTGAAACATAGCATTAAATCTAAATAAACATTATGGCTCAGGTCTCTACCCTAATTTCATGTGTGGTTATTTTTAATTGTGCATTTAATACTCATGAATCGGCATACATAATGGACATGGTTATCTCTTTCTTAATCATTATCCAAATCTTCTCTGATCCTTCGATTAGTATCTACGTTAATCTTCACATAACTTCTCTTCAGTTAAGTAGTAAGCTTAAAATTAAAGACCTTCTCCATCCCTTCAGTCTTATCATTAATGCATGTATGCATACCTTTTATTACTTATCATTCTTATTTATGTTAATTCCTCTAGCATAAGCCCATAGGAATTGTATCATAATCATAGAAACATTTTATTTTCATGTGTCATGTTGTAAACGTATCTTTTCACTTTTATGAATGCCATGAATGTACATGCATAGAAAAACTTGAAATCAACCGATCATGCAGTAGCTCTTTCACTTTTTTAGGCTTAACACATCATAAATATGTAATCTCTATCGATTCCTACTTGTTTCATGTTGTGTAAATCAAACATCCTAGCTTGCATGGATTCTAAGCAATAAAACAATGATGAACATAAATAAACATTTAAGCATGATGATTAAATATAGACAATATTTGAATAAAAATTCATTGCTTGCATCCTAGACAAATTCTGAAATTCCTAACAAATTCTGGATTTTGGACAGATTCTGGATTCCAAACAGATTCTGGATTCTGCACGGATTCTGGATTCTGGACAGATTCTGGATTCCAAACAGATTCTGGATTCTGAACAGATTCTGAATTTTGGATTCCAAACAGATTCTAGATTCTGCACGGATTCTGGATTCTGCACAGAATTTCGTGATCAATCACAAAACCCAGTGTACCATCGAAAACCAGTGATTAAGCATAAAAATTTATCAATCTAATATGAAGGATACTCATTAAATGAAATAAACTCTAATTTCTATTTTATTTTGTGTTATCTACATTTCCGATTAATCTCAACATGATTTTTCCATACCTCTAGTCTTCGCGTAAAATATTTATGTAACTTCTCTCCCTTGATCCAATCCGAAGCACTAATCCGAAAATCGGTCGCGTCCTAAACTCCTCTTGCGTTCTTCTAAGCCTTCAAACCAAAAACTCTAGGGTTCTTCTTCTAATTCTCCTCATTCTCTAAAATTTTCTCTCTTTCTCTATGAGGTTATTAAGTTATAAGAGTTATGTAAAAATTCTGTAAATTAATCTCTATATTTATAATACTTTATGGTTTTCTATTTAAGATCTAATTCTATTTAGAATGCTTTAAGGTTTCCTATTTAAGATCTAACTCTATTTAGAATACTTAAGGTTTCCTATTTAAGATCTAACTCTATTTAGAATTTCCTACATGGGTCTTAAGTGATTCTATGGGCCTTTAATTACTTAATGGGCCTTTAATTAGTTATTGGGTCTTTAATTACTTAATGGGTCTTTAATTAGTTATTGGGTCTTTAATTACTTAATGGGTCTTTAATTACTTAATGGGTCTTTAGTTAATTTACTAACATATTTTAAAAGTTCATTAAACATTGCTAAACGCACCCAAATTATTACTTACTCATATTTAAGGGCTTTTAGGGTATATTAATTACATTAATTAATTATCATGAGTCATTATAAAATAAAGTACGCATTACATTCATGCGTAAAATTAATCACATCCATCAAATCAATTAAACTAATCATAATTACAAATTTAGCAAATAATTAAGGACTAAATAACGAAAAATCTCGATCGTTACAGGTGTAGTATTATTGCTTCGCCTCATTGAGCTTTTTACTAAAATAGGCCATTGGGTGACCCTCTTGGCTAAGTACTCCTCCTATACCCACACCCGATGCGTTGCATGCGACTTCGAAGACTTTGGAAAAGTCCGGTAAGTGCATGACGGGTGTACTACTCATTCGTTGTTTGATCTCGGCAAAGGCTTTAGTGGCTGCTTTGCCCCATTTAAAGTCCTCCTTTTTCATACAATCAGTAATTGAGGCCATGATGGTGCTAAAGCTTCTAATGAAGCAACGATAGAAAGTAGCCAAGCCGTGAAAGTTGCGGACATCGTGTATATTCTTAGGTTCGGGCCACTCCACAATGACTTTACCCTTTTCGAGGTTCGCGACCATTCCATCGGCAGAGATAATGAATCCCAAGAAGATAACGGGACGTTGCATGAAGGTGCATTTCTTGAGATTTGCAAACAACTTCTCGCCCTTTAGGGTCTTACAAACCAGCCTAAAGTGGTTCAAGTGTTGATCATTTTCATGATTATAAATCAAGTTTTCATCGAAATACACAACAAGGAATTTTCCTAGAAACGGCCTCAACACTTGGGTCATAAGTCTCATGAAAGTACTCGGGGCATTAGAAAGCCTAAATGGCACGACCATCCACTCATAAAGACCATCTTTGGTCTTAAAGGCGGTTTTCCACTTATCACCGGGGCGAATTTGGACTTGATGTTAGCCACTATTGAGGTCTTAGAAACGATGGTGGCACCAACCATCATATCGAGCATGTCATCGAGCCTTGGTATGGGGAACCGATATTTAACTGTAATCTTATTGATTGCATGACTATTCACACACACGCGCCATGTACCATCTTTCTTAGGAGTGAGTAGGGCAGGTACGACACACGGGCTCAGACTTTCTTGGATGAACCCCTTTTGTAGGAGCTCATTGACTTGTCGAGTCAACTTGGCGTGTTCAACCGGATTCAACCTGTAGTGGGGCAGGTTTGGTAAGGTGGATCTGGGAACCAAGTCTATGGCGTGTTGAATGTCACGCAGTGGAGGGAGTTCGCTTGGTAAGTCTTCAGGGAAGATATCCGTAAACTCTTTCACAAGTGGTTCAACCTCCTTGGAGTTCTCGCTCACCGACTCGTGAGTACTCTCAACAGTGATGACAACGTAGACCACGTTCTCATTCAAAGAAGCCCTTTCAAATTCCGAAGGGCTCACAATATTAATGGATTTAGAAGCCTCACCTTATTCTTGATTTTGTTGGTCGATGGCGTTTTGGGAGGCAAAGGGTGTAAAGTAATCTTCTTGCCCTTATGCATGAACGTGCATATGTTTGATCGATAAGAAAGGGCCACGCCCATGTCGTAGAGCCATGACCTTCCCAAAATGATATGACCCCCATCCATCGGCACTACATCACACCATAAGGTGTCCGAATAAGAACCTAACTGAATTGGTACATGACACTTTTTTGACACGGGAATGGATGAAGAGTCGACCCATGCAACCTTATAAGGTCTCGGGTGGGCTTCAAGTATAAGCCCTAAGTGGCGTATGACGTGAGTTGACACTACATTGGTGCAACTACCGCTATCCACGATGACCTTATAACTCTTTTCACCAAATTTGGCAAAGGTGTGGAAGATGTTTTCTCTTCGCTAGTCATCCTTCTCATCCCGTTGAGGTTGTGCAAAGGCACACCTCACAACTAAAGCATGACCAATAGCATCACCCTCCTCATCACTGGGTGTGCTGTCCGGGTCAAACACTTCCTCTTCAACCACTATATCACCTTCATCTTTCTCTCTCTCAATGAGGAGATTCCTTTGGTGATCTTTTGTAGGACATTGGGTGGTAGAGTGTCCCATCCCATGACAGTTATAGCACTTTACTTGAGAGCTACCCCTCGAAGATTCTCCAACTACACCTTTTCCCTTTTCAAACCTTGCATTGGTAGGGACAGATTGTGTAGTTTTGGGAGGCTGGTTTCCGACAACTACACAATCGTCCCTCTCCGGAACGAGGACTAGTGTGTTGTGGCTCACTTCGCCTCACCGCCGCTGTTTTCAAATACCGTTCAAGATCTTGGACAACGGCATAACATCTTTCAAGTGTTTCCACAGGGTGAGAAATAAACTCTTTTTGTAATTCCAATCGCAATCCGGTACAGAATCTTGAGAGAGTGATTTCAGGGTCTTCCGATATTTGGCCCTCATAATGAACTCTTCGAATTTGCCAATGTCCTCTGTTACGGGCATACCACCTTGGCGTAAATTTTGCCACTGATCGAGGAGGCAATGGTGGTATGATAAAGGAGTGTACTTCTCGGTAAGTCGTTCCTTCATGTCGTCCCAACGGGTAATGGGAGGGCAACTCTCGTTCACCCTTATGCGCTCAATATTGACCCAGAAAAGTCGAGCTTGCCCAACTAACTTCATCTTAGCGAGCCTGACACAACGGTTGGCATTCATGCCATACCAATCAAAATGTTGATCCATGTCGAAGAGCCAATCGAGGAAGACTGTAGGGTCCATTCTTCCATCGAAAGTTGGAATCTCAACTCGGACATTCTTAAGGAGTTGAACTTCGAGGTCGTAGTCATCTCTACGAGGATTTATACGATTCTGATTTCGATTACCTTGGCAACCATTGCGCCCTTGGTGTTGATCCTCAAGTTCACCAACCGCTTCCAGTTGGTTGATTCGTTCACACAATCTATCATTACCAACTCCTATGGATGTTTGGGCTTGCTCTATGATTTTCAGACGTACATTAATCGCACCCAATTCTTCTTGCATACCTTTAAGGGTATTGAGAATCTCACTCGAATCCATGGCGATTATAGATTCGTATTAGGGTTCTAATATGGAATGCAGTATGGACTCACAAAATAAAACAATGCACTAAAATAAATATGACAAGCAAAGATGCTCTAACCTAGAAACCTGTCTCGAATACCAAAACTGACGCTAGACGGTAATCCTATAACGCGTGAAAATGATTTTTATGCTATTTTCCCGAAATTAAATCAAATTAAATCAAATTTAATATCAAAATTAGCTCGATGCCTTAGGGTTTGAGAAATCCGATAAGCAAATCATGCTAGATCCGACTAGGGTCCAATCTGATGTGCGAGTCCTGTTAGATTTGAGGCGAGATCGGGCCTAGAGATAGAAGTCTAGCTTTTCCAGACTTAGGCGTTCATCTTCGATCCGATGTAGATTCACGGGTTTGAACTAGGGTTGTAGAATTGGGTTTCGGATTTGTAATGGGTTATGGTTTTGTAATAGGTTTATGACTTTGATTGGTTTAGGGTTTCAAAAGAGGTTTCGAGTTTGGGATTGAAGAAACTAATAGATTTGGGTTTAGAAAAGGTAGATGGATTAGATGAAGATAATAGGAAAGTCAGGGAATAGAAAAGATAAGAAGATAACTTTGGGATTTCCAAAGGTAATTTCTTCGATCCCGTCTCGGGAAGAAGAATATTCAAGCATAAAAATATTCAAAATATTCAATTAACTCATTAAATTGTCTTTACAAGCCTCCTTATATAGGCAACCACTTAATAATTCGAATTAAAGAGTTCTAATAATAATAAAAGACTGAAAAAAGGTAATTTTTGCAAAAATAAAAATTTTCGTCGCTGGCGGCACGACATCCACGGACGTCCGTCCTGGTGACCACAGACCATGGATCAAAATCTCGGATTTTCGATACGTATCGTCGACCATAAACCGATACGTCTTTGGGCGATACTTTTTCCCCCCTCAAAAAAAAAAACAAAAAAAACAAACAACAACAAAACCGATAATTTGAAATGATCCCCCCCCCCCAAAAAAAAAAAAAAAAAAAACAAACAACAACAAACCGATAATTTGAAATGATCGGATGATAATTTCAAATTATCGTCCGATACGAACGATACATTGAATGATACGGACGATACTTTGAACGATAATTTGACTGTTTTTTAAGGGGGGCGATAAAAACCCAATGTATCGTATCGTTCAAGTCCAAAACCGATACGTATCGGTATCGGACAATATTTTGATCCATGCCATGGACGTCCGTCGCCTGTGGTCACGGACGTCTGTGCTTACTAAACAGTGAGCACTCCACATTCCGGACGTCCGTCCTGGGCCTACGGACGTCTGTCGCCTGATGACGTCTTTTGTCTCCTTTTTCCCCCTAAAGCTGAAGTACTTGGGCTACTCGGGCTCTCTCTTCACTTCTTTCGACGCTGGTAGAAGCGATGTGGTCCAAAACCGATGTCCACGTACTCGATATCTCATTTTCGGGCCAAGCCGAGTTGTCGAGCTGGCTCGGCTCTGTTGCAGCCCTAGTGATCACCATAGTAACCAAGTTGGGGTTCGGCAATAATTCGACAAGTTCGTGAATTATTCACGAAGAGAATTGTTAAGATCACATTTTAAAAAAAATGTGAATAATTCATACTTAATTCGGAGAACTATAAATTCTCCAATTAGGAATTATTCCCGAAGTGAATTGTTAAAATCACATGATTAAAATTTTTTTTTTTGAATAAGTCATGCTTAATTCAGAGAACTTTAAAATTCACCAATTATTTAAACAACCTGGAAAATTCGGGAAGTTCGGGGAAAGTTTGGAGGAAGAAATTAAAAATCACGATTTATTTAAAAATTGTGAATTATTCGCTAAGCGAATTTTTAAAAACAATAGGAAGCGAATTCTTTCCTCTGCTTTTTTTTCCTCTCATAAGATGACCAGATGCCTGATCTCTCTGATCTCTTTGATCACTTCCAAGAACTCTACTCGTCAAGAAATCTTCAGATTCTTTCTCTCTCTCATCCAATTGCTACTGTCAAAATTTTCAAAAGCCAATGTGTAACCTGTCGTTGCGTTCATCCCTTTCGCAGATTTAGGGTATTTTGCAAATCGGAGGTGAGCTATATTGATTTTATAGCCTTCTTTTTAGTTGTGTTGTGATCATAGTCACCAAGGATCAAAATATCGGTAAACCGATACGTATCGTCCTGACCTCCAGGATGATATGTATCGGGTATCGGCCGATACATTGAATGTATCAGTTTGATACATTGAATTTTTTTTTTTCCGATTGTCTACACAATCGATGGAGACTGTGTAGACAATTGCCATCGATTGTGTAGACAATCGGAAAAAAAAAAATAAAAAAATTTCGATTGTCTACACGATTGTGTAGACAATTGATTTTTTTTTTTTCTGATTGTCTACACAATCGATGGTGATTGTCTACACAGTCGCCATCGATTGTGTAGACAATTGGAAAAAAAAAAAAACATATTATTGGACGATACATTGAAATTATCGTCTGATAATTTCAATGTATCGTCCATATCGTCCGATACGGGCGATACATTGCCCGTATTGGACGATAAGTACATTATTTTTAAGGGGGTACGATACAATGCCTTTGTATCGTACCGTCCAAGTCCAAAACCGATACGTATTGGACGATACGTATCGGTATCGGACGATTTTTTGACCCATGATAGTCACCCAATCGGGGTTTGGCAATAAATCAGCAAGGTTAAAATTCTGGGAAAAATCTGGCAAAATTCGATAGGTTCGAGGGAAAATTTGGAGAAAAAATAAAAGATAAGATTGAAAAGTATAAAAAATATTTCAAATCATGATTTAAAGAAAAGTGCATGAATTACTAGTGAATTATTCGCGAAGTTAGTAAATTAAAAAAAAAAAACATTTTTTTTTTATAAATTCGTGAATAATTTGTAGAACCTTAAATTCGTGAATTATTCGTAATTTTTTATTTCTTTAAAAATTGGGAGAATTTGGTGCCTATGATTGTGATCGTAGTGGATTTGATTGTTTATAATTTCAAATTGTAGGAAAATTAAATTAGGAATTAATAATCAGAAATAATATTTGCAGAACTACACTAAAATTCAATATGATAGAAATCGGGGTTTGGCAATAAATCGGCAAGGTTAAAATTCGGGAAAAATCTGGCAAAATTTGATAGGTTTGGGGGAAAATTCGGAGAAAAAATAAAGATAAGATTGACAAGTATAAAAAATATTAAAAATCATGATTTAATGAAAAATGCGTGAATTACTGGTGAATTATTCGCGAAATTAGTAAATTTTTTTAAAAAAAAACAAACATTTTTTTCATAAATTCGTGAATAATTCGTAGAACCTTAAATTCGTGAATTATTCGTAATTTTTTTTTCTTTAAAAATTGGGAGAATTTGGTGCTTATGATTGTGATCGTAGTGGATTTGATTGTTTATAATTTCAAATTGTAGGAAAAATTAAATTAGGAATTAATAATCAGAATTAATATTTGCAGAACTACACTAATATTCAATATGATAGAAATCACTATACTAATGGAAAGTCACAGCTAGGGATTCAAGTTTTTAACCGACCCAAAACTGGTCCACCGAACTGGACGGAAACTGACTCAAAACCGAAAAAATCGAAATCGATTCTCAATCGGTTTGGTTTCGGTTTTGGGTGGCCAAAACCGAGAACTGCTTGGGTAGGTTTAGAAAACTGACCTAAAAATGTTAAAAACTGAAAACACCGAAAAAAGGAATTTAAAAAATGAAAAAAAATGAAACTGACATTTTCTTCAGTTTCGAGTTTCCGAAATTTAACCGAGTATCACTTTCAAAGTCATTCATAATTTTTCAATCCTTCATATCGGCATATGAACTTGTCAAAATTTACTAGATTTTGCCGAATTATTGCCGAACCAACATGGTGACTATGGTGATCACTTTGACAAAACTTATCAGCATAGTGATCATTATACTGTGACTAGGAGTTCAGGTTTGGTTAACTGAACCGAAATAAAAAATTCTGATTTTCGAAGTTATAGGGAGAGCTTAGCCGAGCTCAGAAATGCATGGAAAAATAGTCTCGCTAAGCCAATCCCAAATAGAAGGATATGGCTGTGGATGATGGTGATATTTGTATTCAAATTTCCTAAATAGAAACTATTAATTATATCATCCTAGATTATCTAACACAATAAAACCGTTTCAATTTAAACTATGGCTTTGAAAGTGATCGCAGTCTGATCTCCAGTACTATTGTGTATAATGTAACTTAGGACATTTATGCTAGTTCTCAATCCTTTTCACTGTACAATGGTTTGATTCAAGGTTGTCAAATCGTGTATCATTGTTAGAAAATTATGTATCGCGTATCGTATTATAGCATGTATCGTAAGATGCACTCAAATTTTTATCTATAATTCAAAAAAATAGAAAATATATCTAGAAAAGCTATAGATTAAAATACATGACAATTTAGGTTCATTTAAAATATAAATAGTCTATCGCAATATATATATATAAAGAGTCCAGACATCTATTGATTTTATTCCATAATGGCATAATTACATACACAATGGAAGTTATAATCTATTTAGTTTCAATAAATTTGAAAAAGCAACAAGACAATTCATTAGATGAATAATAGATTCATAGACAAAAATTCCATAAAGTTCTCAATTTGCATCATTCAAAAGGAATGTGAAACAGTATCGTTTTACTTCTTTCTTCTTCTTTACCTCTGTTTGTCTTTTTTTCCCCTTCAGCTGAGAGGTTATGGGCTAGAATTAAGGCTTGATATGTTATAAGCCCAGAAATGACATACAGGCCCTTGCATAAAGTTCTGGGATTAATATAGACAGGGGCAAAACAAACCTTTTTCTTTAAAGAATTAAAAAATCTATTTTTAACTTATGAAACTTTATCGCACGTATTGCACAATACGTATCGTACGATACGGTGACTTTATCACACGATACAAAGGAAAAAATGCTACAATCATACGATACCATTGTTGTCAATCTCGTACAATACACGATACGATACATATCGTGTATTGTACGAGATTGACAACAATGGTTTGATTTATGTGTAAAATTGTCACTAAAATGCAGCTCATTACCGATAAAAAAAAAATTGTCACTCAAATGCAGCTCATTACCTCTTTGGGCAGGTGATGGGTATTAGGACCTGAAACTTGGGGTGCCAAGGGTGACAGGGAACAAATTTTATTCAACTGACCATGGGACCATAGGATATGGTAGAACCGGAACGAGAGAAATTGCCCACACGATGTCACCGTTCTCTGCTAGATGTACAATTTATTGTGGCCACTAGCCATTTTGTTCTTTCTGTTTCTGTTGTTTCTTTTTCCAAGAAAAAAATTTCTTAATCTTTTTAGGCTCTAAGTTGCTAGGTACCATAATTTGGATTGTTAGTTATCAAGGTGAATATGTCTCACAGGATTGCAGTATGTGGCTATGGTCCCATAGGAACATTATATCCTTAAGTTAATAAAGTTACTCAGAATCTTCCAATTGGAACATTGTCAATGACGTTGTTACAGTACAAAATATTTTAGAATAGCAATGACCATCATAGCCATCAACAACAACATGTTGTCCCATTTATTTGGAGTTGGCTTTGCGAGTCTTATTTCTCCACTCAATTCTGTTAAGGGCTATGACGCGGGACGATAACCCTAAAATGCGGAATATGATTTTAATGCGATTTGCCGAAATTAATTAGAATTTAATCAAGCGTAATCTCAAAACTATCTTAAATACCTTAGGGTTCAGAGAATTCAGGTTGGTAGATCACACGAGATCCAGTTAGGGTCCAGTCCGATGCGCGAGTACTATTAGATTTGAGGCGAGATCGGCCTAGAGATAGAACTCTAGCTTTTCCAGGCTTAGGCGTTCGTCTTTGATCCGATGTAGATTCACTGTTCGAACCAGGGTGGCGGAATTAGGTTATGGGTTTGTAATAGGTTTTGGTTTTGTAACAGGTTTATGGTTTGGAAAAAAGGGTGTTGGCTATGTTTGATTTAGGGTTTCAAATAGGCTTAGGGTTTTGGGATCGAAAGGAAACAATTAGGCTACGGTGTAGGGGAAGCAAACACAGATCGAGAGATAACCAATATAATAGAGAAGATAACAATGACTTTTAGGAATCACTCCCTTGGCCTCACACCAAACCCATCTCAGGCAAAGAATATTCAAGCATAAAAGCATTCAAAATATTCAATAACTAATTAAAAAGTCTTTACAAGCCTCTATATATAGGCCACCTATAATTAAAATGCGAAATAAAGAGTTCTAATAGAAATAAAACACAAAAGGCAAGTTTTCGCTAAAAACTCAAATTTAAGGCTTGACGACGTCCACGGACGTCCGTAGTGTTCACCAGACGTCCGTGACCTACGACGATGAAGGGCAAAATCACGGACGTCCGTCATCTCACTTGACGTCTGTCACCGCTCACATGAACAAGAATTTTTTTTTTCGTGACGCTCCGCATTCTCCTCCACTCAAAATGTTTCATCACCGATGAAACACGCATGTGGTACTTTGATTCTGCTCCCTCTCCTCTTCTTTCGACGCCAGAGAAACGATGTGGTCCGAATCCAATGTCCATGTATGTGGCATCCCCGTCAATTCCTCGACCAAAAGGTTTCATCACCGATGAAACACGCCGTGGTAGATATCTAGGTCGGTTCAAGCGAACTTCATTTTCTTGGACCCAAGTGTTTTCGGACTCCGGTTTGCCGACCCATTTAACCAAGTATTTCTGGAATCCCCCGTCCTGTGTAGAGACAGCATGATCGTTAATTATATCTTCTATCTCATCTGATCTCTGTCTGCGTGGGGAAGGAAGAGGTATAGGTTGCAAGGTTGGATTAGGGCTGGGACTAGGGGGTGGTTGGAGTGGGTTTTCAGGAGGTGGGGTGAAACCCAAGTAAGGAACCAGGTCCTCCACATTGAACGTTGAACTAACCCCCGTACTTGGAGGAAGCTCGAGCACGTATGCATTAGGACCACTCTTAGCCAAAATTCTAAAAGGCCCAAATACCGAGATTGAGCTTCTTTGCGATCCACGGAACCGCGCCTAACCCGGACCATCACATAATCACCCACGTTAAATTCTTTAGAACGCCTGTGAGCATCTGCAGATAATTTATATTGATTGTTGCTTGAATTAATTTTCTGTTTAATTTCGGCATGCAAGCTATGAATATGTTGTGCAAATGCATCGGCAGACTCTGACACTCTATGGGATCTGAGACATGGGATCAAATCTAATGGGGTCCTAGGCCTATGACCATGCACTACCTTAAAAGGACTCATGCCTATGGACCTATTGACAGAATTATTATATGCAAACTCAGCTGTGGGTAAGATGGTATCCCAGGTTCTAACATGATCACCGACAAGACTACGAAGGAGATTCCCAAGGCTCCTATTGGTGCTTTCAGTTTGGCCATCCGTTTGAGGGTGGTAAGCTGTTGAGAATTGGAGCAATGTGCCCATCATGTGCCAAAGGGTCTTCCAAAAATAACTCGTGAATTTAACATCCCTATCAGACACAATAGTTTTGGGCAAGCCATGAAGGCCTTTTCTCCGCGAAAAATAGTTTAGCAATATGAGATGCATCGGAGGTTTTGGAACAAGGAATGAAGTGGGCCATTTTGGAAAATCGGTCCACTACGACATAGATGGAGTTGTGCTTCCTAGGGGTCTTAGGAAGTCCAAGCACGAAATCCATAGAGAGGTCTTACCACGGTGTGTGTGGTACGGGTAAAGGAGTGTACAAGCCGGTATTTTGTTTGGTCTGTTTTGACACTTGGCAAGTACGACAATATTTGACAACTCGAGCGACATCTCTCATCAGGCTAGGCCAAAAGAACCTATCCTCTACGAGCGCAACAGTTTTATTACGCCCGAAATGTCCGGCCATCCCTCCAGCATGTAACTCCCAAATGAGAAAGTCACGCAATGAAGTGCGAGGGATGCAAAGGCGATTGCCTTTAAACAAGTACCCATCATGGATGGTGTACACAGAGTGTGAACTGATCGGGTTACTAAGGAGAGCAGTGTACTCAACCCCAAAATCTGGGCACTCGGGGTACTCATCCTTTAACTTTTCGAACCCGACGACCTCGGTGCTCATTGTGCGCAAAGTCACCACTCGCCGACTAAGTGCATCAGCGGCCCTATTTTCAGCACCAGCCTTATGCTTTAACACGAATGTGAACCCTTGAAGGTACTCCACCCACTTCGTGTGCCTTGGGTTCAACTTCTTCTGTGAAGCAAGAAAGCGTAAGGCTTCATGGTCAGATAACAGCACAAATTCCTGCGGTCTAAGGTAATGTTTCCAATACCAAAGAGATCGAACGACCGCATAGAATTCCTTGTCATAGGTGGAGTATTTTTGCTTCAGTTAAGTTTTTCGCTAAAATAGGCCATGTGGTGACCCTCTTGGCACTCCTCCCATGCCTACACCGATGCATCACATGCAACTTCAAAGACTTTGGAAAAGTCCAAATCGCATGACTGGTCGCACTCATTCGTTGTTTGATCTCGGCAAAGGCTTTTTGTAGCTTTGCCCATTTAAAATCCCCTTTTTCATGCAATCGTAATTGGGGCCATAATGGTACTAAAGCTTGATGAAGCGACGATGAAAGTAGCCAAGCCATGGAAGTCATGCGGACATCATGTATGTTCTTTGGTTCGGGCCACTCCACAATGGCTTTCACCTTTTCAGGGTCCGCGACCATTCCATTGGCCGAGATAATGAATCCCAAGAAGACAACGGAATGCTGCATGAAAGTGCACTTCTTGAAATTGGCAAACAACTTCTCGCCCTTGAGGGTTTCACAAACCAGCCTAAGGTGGGTCAAGTGTTGATCCTTGTCGTGACTATAGATCAAGATGTCATCAAAATAAACAAGGAATTTGCCTAGAAACGGCCTCAACACTTGGGTCATGAGTCGCATGAAAGTACCCGGGGCATTAGAAAGCCCAAAAGGCATGACCATCCACTCGTAAAGACCATCCTTAGTCTTAAAGGCGGTTTTCCACTCATCACCGGGGCGGATGCGGACTTGATGGTAGCCACTTTTAAGGTCTATCTTTGAAAAGATAGTGGCACCAACCATCATGTCGAGCATATCATCGAGCCTTGGTATGAGAAACCGATACTTAACGGTAATCTTATTGATCGCACGGCTATCCACACACATGCGCCACGTACCATCTTTCTTAGGAGTGAGTAGGGCAGGTACGGCACACGGGCTCAAACTCTCTTGGATGAACCCCTTTTGAAGGAGCTCATTGACTTGCCGAGTTAACTCGGCGTGCTCAACCGGATTCAACCTATAGTGGGGGCAGGTTCGGTAGATCCTGAACCAAATCTATGCGTGTTGGATATCACGCAGAGGAGGGAGTTCGCTTTGGTAAGTCTTGAAGACATCCAGTAAACTCTTTAAAATCGGCTCAACCTCCAGGGACACTCGCTCGCCACCGACTCGAGAGCACTCTCTACTTGACAACTCGTACACCACACTCTCATCTTCGATGCTTTCTCGAACTCAGAAGGGCTCACAATATTAATGGATTTAGAAGACTCGCCCTTCTTTTCAACGGTGTTGGTCGATGGTGTTTTGGGAGGCAAAGGGTGTAAAGTGATCTTTTTGCCCTTATGCATGAACGTGCAGATGTTTGTTCGACCAGAAAGAGTCACGTCCATGTCGTAGAGCCACGGCCTTCCCAAAATAATATGGCCCACATCCATCGGCACCACATCGCACCATAAGGTGTCCGAATAAGAACCTAACTGAATCGGTACACGACACCTTTTCGACACGGGAATGGATGAAGAATTGACCCATGCGACTTTATAAGGTCTCGGGTGGGCTTCAGGTGTAAGCCCTAAGCGGCGTACGGCATGAGTTGATATAACATTAGTGCAACTACCGCTATCCACGATGACCCTACAATTCTTTTCACCGAATCTGGCATAGGTGTGGAAGATGTTCTCCCTACGCCAGTCATCCTTTTCATCCCGTTGAGGCTGTGCAAGAGCACACCTCACAACTAAAGCATGACCAATAACATCACCCTCCTCATCACTGGGTGTGCTAACCGGTTCAAATACTTCCTCTTCAACCACTACCTTATCATCATCCTCCTCTCCCTCAATGAAGAGAGTCCTTTGGGGTTCTTTCGTAGGGCATTGGGCGGCAAAGTGTCCCATCCCATGACATTTATAGCATTTTACTTGAGAATTAACCCTTGAGGATTCTCCGCCTACGTCTTTTCCCTTTTCAAACCTAGAATTGGTAGGGTTGTAGGTTTGGGAGGAGGATTGAATCGTCCCTCACCGGATCGTAGGTTACTATATTGTGGGACAGTCCTCTTCACCTCCGTAGTTTTCGAGATCTGCTCGAGATCTTGCACATAGCATCTTTCAAGATTTTCTATGGGGTGAGAAATCAACTCATTCTGCAAAACAAGTCGCAATCCAGCGCGGAAACTAGAGAGAGTGATTTCAGCGTCTTCCGATACTTTTGCCCTCATCATGAATTCTTCGAATTTGGCAATGTAAGCGGTCACGGGCATACCACCTTGGCGTAAGTTTTTGGTGGTATGATAAAGGAACATACTTCTCAGTAAGTCGTTCCTTCATGTCGTCCCAACGGGTAATGGGAGGACAACCCGCGTTCACCCTAATGCGCTCAACATTGAGCCAGAAAAGCCGAGCTTGGCCAACCAACTTCATTTTTGCGAGTCTAACGCAACGGTCGTCATTCATGGCATACCAATCAAAGTGTTGGTCCATGTCAGAAAGCCAATCGAGGAAGACGGTAGGGTTCATTCTTCCATCGAAAGTCGGAATCTCAACTCGGACATTCTTAAGGAGTTGAACTTCGGGGTCATAGTTATCTCTACGATGATCCCTACGGTTCCGGTTGGTAGACCACACGAGATCTAGTTAGGGTCCAGTCCGATGCGCGAGTACTATTAGATTTGAGGCGAGATCGGCCTAGAGATAGAACTCTAGCTTTTCCAGGCTTAGGCGCTCGTCTTTGATCCGATGTAGATTCACGGTTCGAACCAGGGTGGCGGAATTAGGTTATGGGTTTGTAATAGGTTTTGGTTTTGTAACAGGTTTATGGTTTGGAAAAAAGGGTGTTGGCTATGTTTGATTTAGGGTTTCAAATAGGCTTAGGGTTTTGGGATCGAAAGGAAACAATTAGGCTACGGTGTAGGGGAAGCAAACACAGATCGAGAGATAACCAATATAATAGAGAAGATAACAATGGCTTTTAGGAATCACTCCCTTGGCCTCACACCAAACCCATCTCAGGCAAAGAATATTCAAGCATAAAAGCATTCAAAATATTCAATAACTAATTAAAAAGTCTTTACAAGCCTCTATATATAGGCCACCAATAATTAAAATTCGAAATAAAGAGTTCTAATAGAAATAAAACACAAAAAGGCAAGTTCTCGCTAAAAAAAACTCAAATTTCGGAAGCCCGTCACGACGTCCACGGACGTCCGTAGTGCCCCACGGACGTCCGTGACCTACGGACAGTGAAGGGGCAAAATCACGGACGTCCGTCAGTGTTTCACGGACGTCTGTCACTGTTCATCACGGACGTCCGTCATTGTTCACATGAACAGTAAATTTTTTTTTTTTTTTTTCGTGACGTTCCCCGTCAGGCTACTCTATCTGTTACTCCACAATCCTCTATGTCGTTTCTCAATACATCTTTCCAAGGCTTTATTGGTCTTCCTCTTCTCCTCCTTTCTTGTGCTTCTATTTTGTCGAACCTTCGGATAGGGCTAAGCTCTCTTATCTCACAGCAATCTATTCTGTTGGATTGGAAAGTAGTCTGTTGAGTAGATTTCGCATAATTACAGTATGATAATTCCATATGTGGACTTTTGGTTGGTGGCTGTGCTTGCATTTTGTTGGGGGTTTGACAGATGGACATTTAATAAAGTTATTCCAAACCATCCAATTGAAACATTATTGGTTACCTTTTTTATTTTACCAAATTAGTTCTCTTAACTTAGCTTACTCTATGCATTTTTGCAACAATTTACTCATTGCCACTATCAATTTACCATGCACTACTCCTTCCAGACAAAATGTCAACTGCTAACTTCACTAGATGAGTATTATTACTATTAGTAAAAAAATAAAATAAAAAGGAAAACACCGCTGATCTCTGAGATCTGTCCCCATTAATATTTCTACTGGAACTTAAAACTGTAATATTGTGGCAAATGCAAACTACTGTGTGCTCATAACATAAGTTGTACTTACACATGTTTTGTCTTATTGTGTACAAGTTTTGTCTTATTGTTGCAAATTTTTGTATCTTAGTTACAGAACTTGCCAGTCAGGAGGTGCTCCCCTATTCTAGAGAGTGCATTATTGTCAAGTGATAATGTACTGGCCTCTGGTGACTGGAAGGCAGTTCCAGATATATGGAAGTCATCGGCAGATAGATTTGGTGACCGGATAGCATTGATGGATCCATATCATGATCCGCCTTCACAGTTGACTTACAAACAGGTATGCTTTCATCTCTCACATTTCAGAAGTTTGCTATAAAAGAATGTGTTAGATGGTTTCTTCCCATGAAAAATGATGTCTCTGTTTTGTTCTAGCATGCATATACCTCGCGTCTCAGAGAAATCGAATACATTTCTAATCTGAAATAATGCATGTATGTTGAGATGCTCGAAATGATCATAAGCCACTGCTGTCAGAACTAGATGACTGCCTAGATCATGCTCTTTGATATTAGAACTAGCTGAAAATAAATTCTTTGATGTTTGAATTGATTTTGCTGCGTATGGTATAGCTCTTTGCTAGCCCCTGCCACAGCAGAGTTCACCTGCTTTAGTTGGTTCCCGTTCTCTTTTCTATTTCCCTGCAAAGGAGGATTTTCCTGCTCTAGCAGCTGCCTCCCTGCTCTCTACTAACTCCCTACCAGAGCAAATAAAATCTGCTCTAGCAAGGAGTGAGTAGAGAGTAGGGTAGAACTGTTGAACAGGTAAGTCTTGCTATGCAAGGAGTTATCAAGGAGAAGGGGTACCTGCTAAAGCAGGTAGCAAGATGTTAGCAAAGAGGATGGGAACCTGCTAAAGCAGGTGAACTCTGCTATGGCAGGGGCTACCAGAGAGCTATGCCATATGCAGTCTTTGTTTCTTGTTAGTGAAGGCTTTCACATAGCTAGAATTAGTTGTTTCAAATTTTTGATGTAAAACTGCTTGCTGTTTCAAATTTTTGATATAAAACTGCCTAAAACTATGAGGAAATAAGTGCTTTAGGTCTTGTCTTGTAAATGCATCTCTATTTACAAATTAATATGAATGCCACTAACAAAATCATTCTAACGCAAGTAGTATATAATTATGATGATTAGATATGCAAACATGTTAAAGATTTCTCCGCTGTTTATTTTGGGGTTATTGAAAGTAATAAATAGCATGTAAGCATGTAATAATATCCCCTCAAATAGCTTCAAGCCATAAGTAACATTCGTAAATATTATTATGGATTATGTTCATTCTAGATCTGTTTATCATGACAAAATATTAGGATATATAAATTTTGAATGATTCTTTTGTTTGAATAAATTTATTTCCAGGTGATTACGGTCCCAAATTTGATTCGAAATGCATCGGGTCTCTGGGCACTTGCCCAGCATTCAGTCGCTGGGCAATTGCCATATTAGTGCCACCCAAAAATTGTCAAAGTGACGGGCGGAAGGTTGATCCATATTGTCCATTATTATTATTATTAATTTGATTTTATTGTTCATTGTAACGACAATCAAGGGTTTAAAAAATGAGCTGTGAAAAATTTCATCAATTCCACGTTCATTTTGACACTGTTAGTTGATGGTGTGTGTGTATATATATATATATATATATATATATATATATATATATATATATATATATATATATATATATATATATATGGGTACCTCTGTTCGCGCAACAGGTTTCCTGAATGCGCCAACGTTCGAAACCCCCCTGACTGCTCAAATCAGACGATGGAGATCGTTTTTGACCCCGATCTTCCACACAATGGATCTTAATACCAATATCTTACCATCACAGTCACTTTTTGATTCCACGTTTCACAGATCCCCCCAAAAAGGCCCTAAAATCACATTTGGGCGTGATGTGTGCCATAGATTTTAGGGCACTTTTTGGGTATTTGTGCCACATGAACTGAAAAATTGATCGTCTGATGGTACACTCATGGTCTCAAGATCCATTGTATGGAAGATTGGGGTTAAAAATGCTATCCGTCTCTTGATTTGAAGTAGTCAAGGGTTTTCGAACGTTTGCACTTTCAGAGAACCTATTGGCGCAAATAATATATATATGTTTTTTTTTTCTTTCTAAAAATCTTAGAGGGGTGAGCCCTAGGGTGGATGTGTGCCACGTGAACACTGAGTGCCACTTAGCACTCGGAAACAGGCACCTGCCTAACGTCGACATACCATTATTTTTATTATTTACCAACTATGCCTTATTCAACTCCTTAGTGATGCTAGTTGCAAACCCAAATGGTTCTCTATGTCAAACTCCTGTCAAACTTTGACTTGTTGGTACCTTAGGTCATACACTACTTGGGTTCGTTCGCCACAGATCAAATTTTGGTTCTTCTGACATTTCACATGACATTTTGAAATACAGATAGAGTTGACTTGATAATAAAATTAGGCCTTTAACTACAGTTAGGTTACATTTTTAGAACTTCTACATGCAAGGGCTTATAAAGGCTCACTTTGAGGCTCTTGATCCTCCACTCTAACTCCAACTTCATCATCATCATCATCATCATTATCATCATCATCATCATCATCATAATTTGGGATGTAGGCAACATCGACACAATGCTTTCTTCCATAAACTCTCCCCACTAAGAGAGCATTGGAAAGAGGAGTAAGATGGGGGATCCAAAGAAGGTAATGGCAATAGTAATGAACTCCCTCCCAGAAGTAGGATCATAACACTTGTATCTTTTTGAGTAGAAGGGTAACCCCTAGTAGCAGGAAACACCCAAACCCCGATACGTTTCTTAGGGTAACCGCGGATCCCCGTTTCGGAAACGGACTCGTGTAAGAACCGCGGTTCTGACGTTTCTTGTGTAAAAAAACAAAAGGGGTAGATATTTGGTATTTGGTTATACACCTATGAAATGTGTATATGAAAAGAAAAAGGAAAAATTGCTAGCAGAAAAAAGGATTAAATGTTTGCTATATAAATAAAAAAATTGGAAAAAAAATCATAAAGAATAGAGAAACCCTAAAGCATACCTTGGTTTCTACATCATCTTCTTTATAAAACATATAGAAAACCCTACAGTTGATCTTAAATTTTTTTCTACAACTCTCTCTCTCTCCTTCTGCACTCCTCTCTCTCTCTCTTAGTAAAATGAGTAATGAATATAAGGCTGACAAGTATTGATTTTAAACATACAAGTATTGATTTTAAAATGTTTAAAGTTTATACCCTCTTTTGCTTATAATTTTAGAAATAAAGATACACTTATAAAAAGATGGGTTATTATTTCAAAGCCCTATAATTAGGATTTTACTCTTAACACCCTTTCATATTTAGGAAGTGTTTGTTACGATGTTTGCAATGGAGGATTCTTTAAATGCACTCAACGTTTTATGCCGTGAGATCCATTGACTTCCTTGAATTTGACGATGGAGATTGTTTTACTTCTCAATCTTCCACACGATAGATCTTGAGGTCATGACCCACTTATCATATAGTCAGATATTGATTCTGCAAAAGCTACATCCCCAAAAAATAATAGATCATGGGTTATGCTTGTGTACAAATGATTATTAGGGTATGTTGTATGTGTTATGCCAAGTGGACTATACATATGATTAATCCAAGCAGTCCACTTGGCATTACACCATTAGTGCATGTCTCATCTAAAAAATTATACCTACCAAAGAAGTGGAACCAATCCATCGGTATGCTTTAATATCAATTGTTAAAAATTGGGTTATCGATATTCGCAACCCAGGTAAAGTTGGGTACTGATATTTGCATTTGAAGATATTCTTTTAAAGTGCAACAAGTGTTTTCAGCCTTGAGATTTGATGACTACCTTGAATCAGACGGTGGAGATCATTGTTCATCCAATTTTCCACAAAAGATCTTGAGATCGTGGCCACCTATCAGACGGTTAGATGTTGATTTAACGTGACATACATTTCAAAAATCACCGTGATCATAGTTGAACCATGAGAAAGATTCTCTAGTCACTTTTGAGGATTTGTTTTACATGTAATTAACCTCTGACCGTCCAATGAGTGATCCTCAAGATCTATTGCACGGTCTTTCCATTAAACACTAAAAGGGTCCCACGAAATTAAAGCGCCATTAAAAGGGTCCCACCAAATTGAAATGCCGCTCTCCCCTACTTTACATTGTCATTATAAGGTCTCTCCCTTTTAAAGTGCAACAAGTGTTTTCAGCCTGGCGAGCTGATGACTGCCTTGAATCAGACGGTGGAGATCATTTTCCACCCCAATTTTCCACACAAAAGATCTTGAGATCTTGACCACCTATTAGACGGTCAGATGTTGATTTAACATGGCATGCATTTCAAAAGTCACCATGATCATAGTTGAACCATGAGAAGGTTCTCTAGTCACTTTTGAGGATTTCGTGGACATAGGCTTCGGGCCATATCAAGTGTACCGGCGCGAGAAGAGATGGAAAGGGCCTCAGAACCATGCCTAAAAGGAAGAATATAGAGTTATGCCCAAATTCGCTTGAGCGAATTTGGGTCTTGCTTGAGTGAGTACTTTCTGAACTAAGCCGCTCGAGCGACTTTGGGTCAGAATCAAGCCAAAAAGTTTCTGGACTAAGTCGCTCCTGCGACGTTGAATCACGCTCGAGCAAGATGTTACTGCTGGAATTTTTTTTTGTTTTCTTTTTTCCGTATGTAAACACTTTAGGGTAGTTCGTAATATTTATGTTTTAGGGTTTTCTTTTTGTGAGACCTACTATATAAGGTCTTTAAACATTGTAATTATGGATTATTGATTGTTGAATGAAAGCTTACGCTTGTGTGCTTGAGATGAGCCTCCACGAAGAGTGATTCTTCGTTTCCCGAGGGTTTGGGGTGAAGCCCACAATCTACCCTCTTTATCTCTATCTCTTTGATATATCTTTCTCTGCTTATTTTGTTTCCTTAACCCTAAATCCAACCATTAAACCTTCGAGTACTCAAGAAATCATAAACCCCAGCTTTCACCTAGACCATTGGTTCAATCTGATTCAAACCCTAGATCTTACCCGTTCCAGCGAATCATTCCGACTCAAAGCACCCTAAGAAACTCGTGATCCCGTGTTGTGCGAAGAGCAACCCCCTAATTTGGAAGCGGTTAGAGTTCTACCTCTAGGATCTTCCTTCCGCGAGGCTAACGAATCTAGTGCAACGGACTGAACCCTACTGGAATCCAAACACGATCATCAAAATGGAAAACTACGAAACGCTCAGGTATTCGCGCTACTTTCAATTTATTGCTCCATTAATTTAGTTTGATTTCGGCAAATCCATCATCTCATAAATACACACGTCATTTAGGGTTTTGTCTTGCGTCGGTTTTGGTATCAGAGAGCCAGGTTTCTGGGTTAGGGCATCCTTTGCATGTCATTTAATTTCATTGAATTTTCTTTCATTTATATTCATCGTTGTGCACATCATGTGTTTGTTGAGAGTTCCATTTTGTTGGTTCATAGTTGCATGCTATTCTAGAACCCATCATTAGTAAGCCGTGATCACCATGAACATGAATGAGATGGCCGATGTTCTTAACGGCATGACAGTTGAACTGAAAGTGATCAATGATCGAATGGATGCCATGGAGCAAACCCAAAGAAACCTTGAGGTTTCCAATGGGAGGTTGCTAGACTGAGTCAATCAATTTGATGGGGATGACGAACACTTTGAGCAGTGTCGTGAGCGTGATGGTCCACGTTTTGAACGCAATGGCTACCAACATGATTGGGACTGGAACCATAGGATGGATCATCGTAGAAATGACTATGATCCGGGTGGGAAGCTCCTTAAAAATGTCCGAGTTGAGTTCCCAACTTTCGATGGAAGACTGGACCCTCAAGTCTTCCTCGATTGGTTATCCAACATGGACCAACACTTTGAGCGGTTTGGTATGAGTGATGAGCGATGTGTCAGGCTCGCCAAAATGAAACTCATCGGTCAAGCCTGACTTTTTTGGGTCAACGTTGAGCGTATTAGAAGGTTGTGCTCCCATTACCCGTTGGGAGGAGATGAAGGAGTGACTTACAAAGAAGTACGTTCCTTCCTCATACTACCATCGCTTCCTCGATCAATGGCAAAATCTACACCAAGGTAGTATGCCCGTAGTGGATTACATTGGCAAATTTGAAGAATACATGATGAGAGCCAAAGTGTTCAAAGACCCTCAAGTCACTCTATTTAGATTTCGCACCGGATTGAGGTTTGACTTGCAAAAAGAGTTAGTCTCTCACCCCGTTGAGATTCTCACTGAATGTTACACCGTCGTTCAGGACCTTGAGCCATATTTGAAGATGACAGTGGTGAGGCGATCTGAGTCTCATATCGGTCAACCTCATACTGGCGAGGTGAGGGGTAGTGCTGGGAACCCACGTCCCAAACCTACACAATCTACATCCAATGTGCGGTTTGACAAAGGAAAGGGTGTAGCTGGAGAGTCCTCGAGGGGCGGTTCTCACATCAAGTGTTGCATCTGTCAAGGGTTGGGACACTATGCCGCCCAATGCCCTTAGAGAAACCCGCAAAGGAATCTCTATATCAAGGGAGAGGGCGATGAGGATGACGAAGTTTTTGAAGAGGTGTTTGAGCCGGATGTCACTCCTAGTGATGAGGAGGGTGATGTCGGCGGCCGTGCTCTTGTTGTGAGGTGTGCCCTTGCATAGTCTCAACGGGATGAAAAAGAGGATTGGCGTAGGGAGAATATCTTCCACACCTGTGCGGAGAGAAGAGTTGTAAGATCATCGTGGATAGCAGTAGTTGCACAAATGTGGTGTCAACACATACCATAACCCGCTTAGGGTTTACACCCGAAGCCCACCCGAGGCCTTACAAAGTCACATGGGTTGACTCTTCATCTATTCCCGTGTCTAAGAGGTGCCCCATACCTATTTAATTGGGTTCTTATTCAGACGCCTTATGGCGTGATATGGTGCCGATGGATGTGGGCCATATAATCTTGGGGAGGTCATGGCTCTATGACTTGAACATGAACATTTATGGTCAGTCAAATATTTGCACGTTCATGCATAAGGGCAAAAAGATCACTCTTAACCCTTTAACCCCCAAAGCACCGTCGACCAACAAGGTCGAGAAGAAGGATGGTCCGCTTAAGACCATTAACATAATGAGTCCCTCTGAGTTTGAGAAAGCTTCGTTTGATGAGAGCGTGGTGTACGTCGTCATTACCGTTGAGAGTGCTCCTGAGTCGGTGAGCGAGAACTCCAAGGAGGTTGAGCCGATCTTGAATGAATTTGCGGATGTCTTCCCAAAAGACTTACCCAACGAGCTCCCTCCCATGCGTGACATCCAACACGCAATCGACTTGGTTCCTGAATCTACCCTACCGATCCTGCCCCACTACAGGTTGAATCCGATTCAGCACGCGGAGTTGGCTCGGCAAGTCAATGAGCTCCTTCAAAAGGGGTTCATTCAAGAGAGTCTGAGCCCATGTGCCGTACCTGCCCTATTCACTCCTAAGAAAGATGGTACATGGCGCATGTGTGTGGATAGCCGTGCAATCAATAAAATTACGGTTAAGTATCGGTTTCCCATCCCGAGGCTCGATGACATGCTCGATATGATGGTTGGTGCCACTATCTTTTCCAAGTTAGACCTTAAGAGTGGCTACTATCAAGTTCGAATCTACCCGGATGATGAGTGGAAAACGGCCTTCAAGACTAAAGACAGTCTTTACGAGTGGATGGTCATACCTTTTGGGCTATCTAATGCTCCGAGCACCTTCATGAGGCTCATGAACCAAGCGTTGAGGCCATTCCTTGGCAAATTCCTTGTCGTGTATTTTGACGACATCTTGATTTACAGTCATGACAAGGAACAACACCTGATCCACCTTAGGCTGGTTTGTGAAACCCTACGGGGAGAGAAGCTCTATGTGAATTTGAAGAAGTGCACGTTCATGCAACGATCCGTTGCCTTTTTGGGATTTATTATCTCGGCCGACGGGATGGTTGCAGACCCTGCAAAGGTAAAGGCCATTGTGAAGTGGCCCGAACCTCAGAATATCCATGAAGTCCGTAGCTTCCATGGCTTGGCCACATTTTATCGTCGCTTCATCCGAAGCTTTAACACCATCATGGCTCCCATTACTGATTGCCTGAGAAAAGAGGAGTTTCAAAGGAGCAAAGCCGCGACGAAGGCCTTTGCTGAGATAAAGGAGAAAATGACAAATGCACCTGTCATGCGTCTACCAGACTTTTCAAAAGTCTTCGAAGTAGCATGTGACGCGTCGGGTGTAGGAATAGGCAGAGTGCTTAGCCAAGAGTGTCATCCTGTAGCCTATTTTAGCGAGAAACTTAATGAGGTAAAGCAAAAATACTCCACTTATGACAAGGAATTTTATGCGGTCGTCCGATCTCTTTGGTATTGGAAGCATTACCTTAGACTGCAGGAATTTGTGATGTTTTCTGACCATGAAGCCCTACGCTTCTTTGCTTTCACAGAAAAAGTTGAACTCGAGGCACGCGAAGTGGGTTGAGTACCTTTAAGGGTTCACCTTCGTGTTGAAGCATAAGGCCGGTGTTGAGAATAAGGCAGCTGATGCACTTAGTCGACGGGTGATGACTTTGCGCACTATGAGCACCGAGGTCGTCGGATTTGAGCAGTTGAAACAAGATTATCCCGAGTGCCCAGATTATGGGGCGGACTACACTGCTCTCCTTGATATTCTGAACAACCTTAGCTCCAAGTATACCCTACAGGATGGGTATTTATTTAAGGGAAATCACTTGTGCGTCCCTTGTATCTCATTGCGTGACTTTCTCATTTGAGAGTTACATGCCGGAGGGAATGCTGAACATTTTGGGCGCGATAAGACCATTACACTCGCTGAGGATAGGTTTTATTGGCCTACCCTTATGAGAGATGTCTCTCGGGTTGTGAGATAATGCCACATATGCCAAGTGGCGAAACAGAGCAAACAGAATACCAGTTTGTACACCCTGCTACCAATGCCACACACTCCGTGGCAAGACATCTCCATGGATTTCGTGCTCAGACTTCCCAAGACTCAACGAAAGCACGACTCCATCTTTGTGGTAGTGGACCGTTTTTCCAAGATGACTCACTTCATGCCCTGCTCTAAAACCTCCGATGCGGCTCATATCGCAAAATTATTTTTCGGAGAGGTTGTGCGTCTTCATGGACTACTAAAAACCATCGTGTCCGATAGGGACGTTAAGTTCACCAGTTATTTCTGGAAAACTTTGTGGCACATGATGGGTACCATGCTTTAGTTCTCTTCGGCCTATCATCCTCAAACTGATGGCCAAACGAAATCCACCAATAGGAGCTTAGGTAATCTCCTCCATTTTCTTGTTGGTGATCATCCTAGGACTTGGGATTCTACTTTGCTCATAGTCGAGTTTGCATACCATAATTCTGTAAATAGGTCCATAGGCATGAGTCCATTTGAGGTCGTACTTAGTCATAGGCCTAGGACACCCCTTGATTTAATCCCCATGTCTACATCCCATCGAGTGTCCGAATCCGCCGATGCATTCGCACAACATATTCACAATTTGCATGCCGAGATTAAACATAAAATTAATGCGAGCAATGAACAGTACAAAATAGTTGCGGATGCGCATAGGTGTTTCAAAGAATTTCAGATTGGGGATCATGTGATGGTTTGGGTTAGGCCTGAATGATTCCTATCGGGAGTCGGTAAGAAGCTCCAGGCCCGCGGCGCTGGGCCCTTTAGAATTGTGGTAAGGAGCGGACCTAACGCGTACGTTCTCGAACTTCCTCCGGATATTGGGGTCAACTCTACGTTCAATTTGGATGATCTAGTTCCTTCATTGATCTCAACCTTGCCCCTGGCAACCCTTTCCAAAAAGCCCCTGCCCATACACCCACCCCACCCTTGCAGCCTCTTCCCCTTCCTTCCCCACGCAGGAAAAGAAAGATGTAATCGAAGGGATATTGCACGATCTTGTGGTGTCCACCCGCAATGGAGGATATCAAAAGTATTTGGTGAAATGGGTCGGCAAGCCAAAATCCGAAAACACATGGGTACATGAGGACGAGGTTTGTCACCTAGGTCCCGACATGCTCGATCGATATCACGAAGACTTCGCTTTATCGGGGATGAAGCCTTTTCGGTTCGGGAGAATTGACGGGGACGCCGACATCGTGGACAGGCTTCGGGCCATATCAAGTGTACCGACGCAGGAAGAGACGAAAAGGACCTCGAACCATGCCTAAAAGGAAGAATAAAGAGTTATGCCCAAATTCGCTCGAGCGAATTTGGGTCCCACTCAAGCGAGTACTTTCTGGACTAAGTCGCTCGAATGACTTTGGGTCAGATTCAAGCCTAAAAGTTTTTGGACTAAGTCGCTCTTGCGATTTTGAATCTCGCTGGAGCGAATTGTCGCTGTTGGAATAAGTCGCGCGAGCAACTTTGAATCTCGCTCGAGCTCGTCGAGAATTGCTAGTTTAGGAATTTTTTTTTGTTTTCTTTTTTGCATATGTAAACACTTTAGGGTAATTTCGTAATATTTATGTTTTAGGGTTTTCTTTTTGTGAGACCTACTATATTAGGTCTTTAAACATTGTAATTATGGATTATTGATTGTTGAATGAAAGCTTATGCTTCTGTGCTTGAGATGAGCCTCCACGAAGAGTGATTCTTCGTTTCCCGAGAAGGGTTTGGTGTGAAGCCCACAATCGACCTCTTTATCTCTATCTCTTTGATTTATCTTTCTCTGCTTAGTTTGCTTCCTTAACCATAAATCCAACCATTAAACCTTCGAGTACCCAGGAAATCATAAACCCCAGCTTTCACCTAGACCATTGTTCGATTCGATTCAAGCCCTAGATCTTACCTGTGCCAGCGAATCATTCCGACTCAAAGCACCCTAAGAAACTGGTGATCCTGTGTTGAGCGAAGAGCAATACCTTAATCTGGAAGCGACTAGAGTTCTACCTTTAGGATCTTCCTTCCGCGAGGTTAACAGATCTAGCGCAACGGACTGGATCCTACCGAAATCCAAGCACGATCATCCAAATGGAAAACTACAAAACCACCCTCAGGTATTTGCGTTACTTTCAGTTTGTTGCTCCATTAATTTAGTTTGATTTCGGCAAATCCATCATCTCATAAATATGTACGTCGTTTAGGGTTTTGTCCTGCGTCAGAAGATCTATTGCACGATCTTTCCATTAAACACTAAAAGGGTCCCACCAAATTGAAGTGCCGCTCTCCCCTACTTTACATTGTCATTATAGGGTCTCTCCCTTTTAAAAGGCCTCAATTTTTATTTTAATTCTCCTGATCTCATCTAATTAAGTATGACTCTCTTATATATATATATATATATATATACTACGCGCTCCCGAATCCGCTTCCGATCCCGCTTCGTGCTACTAAGGGGTAACCAATGAAGATATGTTTGATAGCTTTGGGAGATAACTTATAATGATGATTGGATTGTATATGTGTAAAACAAAGAGATCGAAAACACTAGGAGGAGCATGAAAGAGACGAGTTTGAGAACACAAATAAGTGATGAAGAGACTTGCTTTCTAGAACAATAGAAGGCATTCGATTAATAAGAAGGCTAGCAATACGAACAACATTTCCTCACAACCGTTTAGGATCATTTATACAAATTTGAAGTGCAAGAGCTACTTCAAGCAAGCGCCGATTTTTACAGTCAACCACCCATGTTGCTATGGCGTGTTGGGACAAGTGCTCTACCACTCAATTCCATGAATGCAAAGGTAGGATTGAAGATGATGACAAGTATACTCCTATGGGTCAAAATATAGTCCAGAACTAATATGTTTTTGTAGATACCCATTCTCGTCCCTTTTATGATGCCTCATGCCCAAACAATGTAAACAGTGCACCGAGCGTAAATGAATGCTCCCAAACAACAAAACACATGGGACTTTGAATAGTTATGAGATACATTAAAATATTCCCACAAAATCATAAAATCATTGTGATAAGTTTTATCTTCAGCTCAATTATTTGATTTGACTATTGTAATGAATGTCTCACTGCGAGCTACCTGAAAACGATAGATGACATTAACAATTTTGACGGCCGGATCAAAAGTTACAAGCATAACATGTCTTAAGTCTTGAGCTTCATTAAAAGTTAACTTTTATGTCAATTTCAGCAAACTTCTTTTGTCAAAATGGAGTCAGTATTATATGAATTGGAAAGCGTATCAAGTCTAGATTCCGATGCTTTCTACAGTTTCGAATTCCGAGTTGTGTGCACAAAATTTTGGCTGATTCACTAAGATTGCACAGTGCTGTGACTGCAATCTTGTAACTACGAACTTTTAGGTGTTCCATATTCATGTTTTTAGCTATAAATGATTTTTTCCTCCATTTTGGCCCCTATAAATAGGCACCTTGGGGGTAGGATACAATGCACAATCCTCAAATTCCAAACAGATTTAAGTCACGGAACAGCTCGGGGCTAGAGGCCGTCGTTTGCTAGATTTTAGCTATTGTGCTTGAATCTTCAAAGTCTCCTTCCTTTCCTCAATCTTCATAACTAATCATCATAAGCCTTAGCCGTTTTTCATACCCGATAGCAAGCACGGGGGTACTCGGACGATCGGGGATGATCCTCACATGCATTTACTTTCTTAGTATTATTATTAAGGGTTAGACCGACCCTTAGTTGCACGAAGCGGCAAGAAGCGTGTTGTAGGTTGGAAGCGGGAGCGTCATCAAAAACTTAAAATTGAATAGTTTTATGGTCGGAAGTGGAAGCGGGACGAGATTCCGAAGTAGGAGTGGCACACTAAGTAGAAGGTTCCTGCTACTAGGGGCCGACCTTTCACCTTGTAAGAAACTACCACAATCTCCCATAAGGAAGCGATCAACGGACTGTTGTACGACGTCGTGAAATACCCGTGGATGGCGATTGCATTCTCCATGCCATAAAAGCCCAAAGACACCCACCATACAAAGATTATTTCGTCTGGTGCAAACTTTGCAAAAATCGTGGTTCGACAATATCATTTAATATATTGGACTCATATAATGGTATGTATGTATCAGCCAATACATACCAATGGATCGTCTAAAATTGATATGTATCGCTTGATACATATCGGTTTTGGAACTGGCTGTTCTGTACTGAAAAACCGAGATTTTGAACCTTGCTCCCCTCCATTATCAAATCTCAACACCCATACAGTCACAGGGTATTGAGTTTCTACTAACTTGTGAAAGGAAAAATATTAGTAATCTCATCTTTGGATTTCTTAAATATATAAGATAGTGAATCGAGTGCGGTCATCAGTGAACAAATCAAAATAACGAAAAGCCATGTAAAGCAACTAGCGGGATGGCCCCTAACCATCAGAATATACAATGTGAGAAAGAGTAGTACTCCTATTATCCCTAAAAGGTTAAGACGCTCTACAATGTTTTGACAACTGACAAACTTCACATTAAAATTTCATACTATTAAAAGAAATATTTTTTAGAAAAGAATGCAGAAATGCCGAAGAGGAAGATGTCCTGAACAAACCCATAACAGAACATACTCAGTAGATTGTGTAGCAGTGGCTATTGGTCTCTGTATTGGATGCCTCAAACTAGTGTAATCCTCTCTCATTACCACCACAACTAAAAGTCCTCCTTGTAGTTAAGTCTTGAAAAATACAATGATATGGAAAGAACACCATACTCCAATTCATTTACTTGGTAATTTTACTAATAGACGAGGCCTATAGGCATTTTGGGAGAAACATAATCTAATGATAAGCTACCGACATGAATTATTCCTTGACCAACAACATAGACTAAAGATCCATCAGCAACATGTATATTAGATGATGAAGAAATAAGTGGCGTGAAATGAACCAATGATGACATACCAGGCATATGATCAGTCTCCCCTTAATCCATGATCTAAGGAGATTGAGTGGATGCAGCTGCATTGGCAGATTCAATGATATTTGAATCAGCCACGTCAGAAGAGGATGCATGCGTACTCAAGGTGCACTGCAATAGATGCTAATACTCCTTCTGTAGAAGGGTAACTGGAGTAGAATCAGGAGTGGTAACTGTAGGAGGCACAAGTGACATAAGTGGTTTGCAGGAGTTGGAATTGTAGGCCAGTCATCAGCAATGGAGGAGAAAGCATGAGTGTTTTAAAACATGGGACGATCGTCAAAGTCCCAACCAGTTTCCTTAACGTCCCTTTATCTGCCACAATGAGAACACTTTAATTTCTCCTTTTCTTCACGAGTCAGATTACTGTGCCACATCCATGACAATCAGAGACCACCCCACGTCAAAAATTAGAAAATGAGGGAATTGCTGAACACTCAGATATCTAAAGAGATACTTCCATAAACCTCATCTAGTCTCTTCATGCGGAAGAAGAGAGAGCACGATTCACAAAGGTGGCAACTCTTCTCTCCCAAGGATGTCGGCTCTAAAATGATCATACTCTTTTTCTTTTCCAGTTCTTCCCTTTACATACTCATGCATTTAGCGCAACATGGCTTGCTAGCACATGTAGAGGATGAGCCTTTTGCTTGATACTGGCTTTTCTCATCCCACATACCTCTCAAATGAGTATTCCTGACGAAAATTGTTGATCTTGTCAATCAATCTAAACACCTTTGCTTAGTTGTGCGTCTTATAGTACGCTTCACTTCAAAGATACACTGCAATATTGCAGTAACTATTCAAACGAACAAGCTAAACAACCACAACACTTAAACAACGTCGCAACACTGCAAAAAAGCGCCTCTATGGGTTGCTCCCAACATTATACATTTCTCTTACTATCATATACTATCATGTGGGCCATAAAATCATTACAATCACCATAAACAATGCAAATCAATAGCTAGAAACCACTACAGAGCCTATATAACAGTACAAGAGAGATAATCAGACCATATTTTGAAGAATAGAAGGGCCTTTGTAGCACAAAAAATCATCAAACAGTGAAACACCATAAAATCGAAAGCCTGTTGTAGCACTGAAAATGTCACCACAATCACAATACCACTCCAAATTAACTGGTATCACTTATGACGGATAGCAGGTGGTATTCCGATTCTAACCCACCACAAATAATAGCATATATCCATAGCACAGAGATTGTGGGCAACGAAATCTGTGATAGAATACGGTAGGGCTGAGAACCAATGTGACAGGGACGCCAAGATCGAGAGCATAGAATTTGGGCCACAACAGAATTTTCAGCTTCAGAAAGGCCTAAAGGAGAACATAAAGGTGTGCACACTCGATCGATCGATCCCAGGCTTCGATTGATCGATTATGGCCAGTAGGAGTTTAAATTTTGGCGAAGTTTTGTTCTCAGTCGATTGATGAAGCGTAATTCTCGATCGATCAAATGTGAACCAAAACCTATGGCGATTTATATATATATATATATATATATATATATATATATATATATATATATATAAATTGATCGATTGAGCCCACTTTTCAATCGATCCATTTGAGACCCAAGACTTATATATATATACTTGATCGATCGACCTTAGAATTGATCGATTGAATTTTCGCGAAAGTGAACTCCGCCAAAATTTGGAAATGGGTTTTTGAGGGCAAACTTGTCTTTTTTTTTGAGTTTATTTGCTTTAGGGTTGTCTTTTGTGAGGCCTCCTATATAAGGTCTCTAAATAAATAATGTAATTAGTTTTTGATTAATGAAAATGTACTTATGCTTTCTACTAGAGATGAGCAACTACGAAGAGTGAATCTTTTTCTTGAGAAGGGTTTGGTGTGAAGCCAAGGGTACGAAGCCCACAATCTATCATCTTCTATCTCTTTTGATTTATCTCTCTCTGCTTTTATTTTATTCCCATAAACTTCTAAATACCCCGAAAATTATAAACTCTAGCTTTCATCTAAGCCATTAAACTTCTAAATACCCTAAATTCAACCATTAAACTTCTAAATACCCATAAAATTATAAACTCTAGCTTTCATCTAAGCCGTTGAATCGACCCGATTCAATAACCCCAGATCTCACCTAAGCCATTAAACCATCCCGCATCAAAACACGCTGAGAAAACTAGCGATCCCATTTTGATCGAAGAGCGAGCCGTAATCTGGAAGCGGCTAGAGTTCTATCTTTAGGGTTTTCCTTCTGCGATGCTAACGGATCTAGCACACAGATTGGACCCTACCTAAGCCTACATGATCTTCCATGCGGAAAACCATAACCTTAATTTAGTTTAATTTTGGCAAAATATACATTTCATTATCATTCACGTAGTCTAGGGTCTTGTCCCGCGTCAGTTTTGGTATCAGAGAACTGGGTTCTAGGTTAGGGCATATTTGCGTGTCATTTTAATTTCATTAAATTTTCTTTCATTTATATAATCATTGTGCACCTCTAGTATTTGACAAAAGTCCTTACTCATTTTGAGTCGCATGTGTATGCCATTTCGATGTTTTTGATTTTATGTCATTTGTGTCTTCAGTTGCATGCTCGTCTAGTGTTTGCTAAAATTTCTCACTCTTTATTGGTTCATAATTGCATGTCATTTAGAACCCATGATTAGTCAGTCGTGATCACCATAAACATGAACGAGCTTGTCGATGCACTTCGGGACATCAAAGCTGAAATATGTGCGATTAATAATAGGAGCCGCTACACTCCAAATTCTTGGCAAAGTCCCAAAAGTTGTGATGAGACTAGAGCCAGGGAATACTCTTATTATTATGAACACGAGTACGATCCCGCCGAGAAGTTTCTAAAATCTATTCGGGATGAAGTTCTAAATTTTGAGGGATGGATAAATCTTAAAACCTTTGTGGAATGGTTGTCTAGTGTAGAGGACTATTTTGATTGGTATGATGTACCAAATGAGTACAAAATTAGGCTAGTGAAAACAAAGTTGGAGGGTAATGCCAAATTTTTTTGGACTCGCATTGAACGTCGTACCGAGTCTCTTAGGAATAAATCATCTCCACATGGGAGGACATGAAGGTGGAACTTATCGAAAAATATGTTCCTTTAACACACCGTCACCTTCTACGGAGTTTGAAAACCAAGACAAATAAGTGTCCTGATTGCTCTAAGTGTCAAGGGTTCGGACACTTTGCTTACCAATGCCCAATAAAATTTTCCACTCCGAATTTATTGACTAAAAGAGAGTTCTAAGGAGCCAGAAGATATGAAAGTGGAAGAAATTGTATATGACCCTCATATCGTGATGAGTGAAGCGGAGATGGAAGAGGGTGATGAATTAGCTTGTGTTAAAGAAACTTCTATTTCCCTTGCGAGTAGTGATGTTGAGTCGCCCACTCGCGAGTCAACGGAGTCACCCATGCGCGATTCGATCGAGTAACGTACGCAATACGTAGAGTCAGCTGTGCACGAGTCTGTTGTTGGTAGAGTCAGTGCACCTGAGTCTTTAAAGTTGATCGAGTCGAGTCCACATGAGCCATTAGTGTCACTTGATTCGATCACACATGAATCACTAGTGTTGATAGAGTCCACTACACATAGTCACTAGTGTTGGTGGAGTCCACTACACATGAGTCACTGGTGTTGGTGGAGTCCACTACACATGAGTCACTAGTGTTGATAGAGGCGACTACATGAGTCGTTGGCGTCGCATGCACATAAGAATATCGAGTCCATAGAGACATACACATTATAGTCCCGAGTTGCATACCACTTCACATTCTGAGTCTTATTGTGAGTCAACTTTTGAGTCTCATTCCGCATTGCATGCCGAAATTATGCTTAAAATTAATTTATGCAATGAAACTCTCAAGGTATCGATGCAGTTACGTAAGGCTTTTATGGAATTCCAATTACATGATCATGCAATGGTTCAGATTGGATCTGAACGACTCCCATCGAGAGTCGCAAAGAAGCTGCAAGCCCGCAGCGCTGGGCCTTTTAAAATTGTGGCAATAAGTGGTCCTAATGCGTACGTTCTTGAGCTTCCTCCAGATACAAGGATTAACTCAACGTTCAATGTGGAGGACCTAGTTCCTTTTCTGGGCCTAACCCCACCTCCTTGCAATCCTTTCCAAACGCCCCTATTCACAATCCCATCCTAACTTTGCAGCCGATACCCCTTCCCTCCCCAAGCAGGCAGAGAAAAGACGTAATTGAGGAAATATTAGATGATCTTGTGGCATTCACTTGTGGCAGAGAGTTTTTGGTTTATGAGATGAAGAGGGTTGGTCGACTACCGATGGTGCCAGTGCGTGGGCCAATCATGAGAGAGTTCGTCGCTTGAGTTTCTGCATTTCCGACCGATATCACGATCACACTTCATCGGGGATGAGGACTTTTGGATCCGAGAGAGTTGATGAGAAACTTCAAAAATATTTGGCAGTGGGTTGGCGAGCCGAGTTATTTGGTTCGTCTAGGAGAGGTTTACTATGTGCGCTTCGATACAATCGACCGAGATGATGATCATACGTTACCAGGTGCCGAGATTGTTTGGGCTAGTTACAAAGAGTTCCATAGTTCGGATCCCAATACACTTGATCAGTACTACATGCGTGTTTCATCGGTGATGAAACATTTTGGGTCTGGGAGAATGACAGGGGACACCAAGATTAAGAGCATTGAATTTGGGCCGCAACAAAATTTTCAACTTCAGAAAGGCCTAAAGGAGAACATAAAGGTGTGCACAGTCGATCGATCGATTGTGGCCAGTGGGAGTTCAAATTTTGGCGAAGTTTTGTTCTCAGTCGATCAATCGAGCGTAATTCTCGATCGATCGAATGTGAACCAAGACCTACGGTGATATATATATATATATATATATATATATATATATATATATATAAATCGATCGATTGATTTGAGACCTGAGACTTATATATAGTTATATATATATACTCAATCGATCGACCTTAGAATCGATCGATCGAATTTTCGCGAAAGTGAACTCCGCCAAAATTCGGAAATGGGTTTTTGAGGGAAAACTTGTCGTTTTTTTTTGAGTTTATTTGCTTTAGGGTTATCTTTTGTGAGGCCTCCTATATAAGGCCTCTAAATAAACAATGTAATTAGTTTTTGATTAATGAAAATGAGCTTATGTTTTTTGCTTGAGATGAGCAACTACGAAGAGTAAATCTTCTTCCGGTGAAGGGTTTGGTGTGAAGCCAAGGGTGCGAAGCCCACAATCTATCATCTTCTGTCTCTTTGGATTATCTTTCTCTGCTTTTATTTTGTTCCCATAAACCCTAAATTCAGCCATTAAACTTCCGAAGACCCTGAAAATTATAAACCCTAGCTTTCATCTAAACCGTTGAATCGTCCCGATTCAATAACCCCAGATCTCACCTGAGCCATTAAACCATTCTGCATCAAAACACCTTGAGAAATCCAGCGATCCCATTTTGATCGAAGAGCGACACCCTAATTTGGAAGCGGTAAGAGTTCTATCTCTAGGATTTTCCAACCGCGAGGCTAACGGATCTACCACACGAACTGGATTCTACCCAAACCTACACGATCTTCCATGTGGAAAACCATGAACCTTAAGGTATTGCGATTATGTATTGATTTTTGCTGAATTAATTTAGTTTAATTTCAGCAACATATACATTTCATTATCATTCACGTAGTCTAGGGTCTTGTCCCACGTCACAATGAGGCTGTCGAATCTCTCTCAACCAGAGTTGAAATAAAGAGTCCCACTGGCATGTTATAAAATATCGGGTGCAGGCACATGCCAACTGAACTAACTTCTTGATCCCATAGTGTTTAGAAAGTAGAAAACCAAAAAGTTGTGAATGATAATATATACAAAAAAGATCAGAAACCTTAGAAAATTTACTCGACATATCGCATGCTCTTCATTAAATTTGATCAGCAGGTGATTTCTGTCACAACCTTGCTCTCCTTTCTTGATTAGAGGTCAAATATGTCGGTACTGATGTCAGCATGTTGCCATGGTGATGTTAGCAGTGACGAATGACGTCAGCAATAAAGAAAGCTTGGAGATGTTTGCTTAGATATCAATTCAAGTTTAATGAAATCCAGTCTGGGGGTTGATGGTGTTAGGGTTTCTTGGAGAAGAGCAGAGAAGAAAGGGATATGTGAATCTTTTTCTCACTCCCTTTCAACTGTAAGATACACTACTTGCAATAGTATCCCATGTACACCACGAACACTCCTACATGGATTATACTTGCTCGTAGCACACCCAACTATCTCTATTGACACACCAGCAAAAATCACAATTACACAATCGACAAAAGATAGGGAGAGACGAAAGTATCTCAAAATTTTATTAATCAAATAGAAGTTGAATCATCAAGATAAACCATGAAATATGTTTTGAGGGCCACATTAAAATAAACCTCAAAGGAGGATAAAAAAAGTCTCTTTAAAAAATGTTCAAAATTTGACAGGCTCCTATGGTAAGTTTGGTATAATATCCCTATTGTGGTGATAGTTTCCCTATTGTGGTGATATTTCCATGTAGAAATGAAGCCTCAAATGATGGTTTAAAAATGAAGATTTTTAAAAGTTTAGGATTTGAAGGATTGAAGTAAAACCAGTAGAGTTTCCTTTGTTTTTATGATATTTCTATATATGAATGATGCTTCAAAACAGGTTAAAAAATGAAGTTTGTAAAAATAGGTTCAAATTTTATTTGGATCTCAAGGTAAATCCGATAGAGTTTTTACTTATTTTTTGATGTTATCATCATTTTGCATGGATCCCTATGAAGGTGGTATGGGAAATTGTCTCTAGAATTGGATCCAAAGAAAAAAAATTCCAAAAGAGGAAGTCTGAAGGCTTCTGCTTGAAGTTTGTAGGTTCGGAGTATGAGATTCAGGTGAGCAACAAGGGTTGAGAGAGATTACATGGCCTTATTGTCTCTCCTTGTGATGGGGACATCCGATTCAAAGAACCGCCTATGATCTATCGAAGGCGGAAGAAACGTGTGAAAACATCTCGAAGGCTCCAAAACGAAGAATGAAGGTGTTTTGAAAAAATTAAGGCACGATCGTTCGTGGCATTAGGATGGTTATCCGTGATTTAGACATCGTTCTGTTTTTGTGCATATCGTCAGACGGACATTCGTGAGTCTCGTCCACAAATTAGTGGCTAGGCGAGTTTTGAGGTAAAACTTGCCATTTTAGAGTTTTAATTGTTTTAGGACTTATTTCGAATTTATTGTTTAGTTAGAGTTTATTTGGCTATATAGAGGCCATGTAGAGAACAATTAATTAATGGTTATTAAATATTGTTTTTGCAAATTGAGAGCTTTGATCAAAGTTTTCTTCGAGGGTGCGATTCTCTCAAAACATGGAAGAGCGATTCTTCTTTCCGCGTATGGTTTGGTACGAGACCAACTTTTCTATCATTCTTATCTACTCTTATCTCCATCTTACGTGTAAGTGTTTGGTTAATTTTTAATTAATTTTATTCCAAAAATCTAGAATTAATTGCTTGTTTTGCTTACTCGATCTTTCAGTAATCTAACCTAAGATCGTTCAACTGTCCTAACACAGGATTTCTTCTATTTGAGCCCTTTTATTTCCGACTACCTAGAATCCTTTTGTTGTTAATTCCACACGGACTTGAAAGAACCCACTTGTGAGTTCGTTTGAAGCCCTAAACTGTTGGAGATCTAGTTGTTCGCTAAGAATCCTGGTCTTTTAGATCTTATAGGGAACGTACGACGAAAGTAACACTATTTTGGGCTAAATAAAATTATTTAATTGAAATTCTCTTTATTTTCTTTGTTAATTTGTCGAGAAGTTCATATTTCAATTATTCATATTAATTCACAAATATTCTTAGTCCATCATATTTGCATCGTGTTAGTTTCTGCATCAAATTTGGTATAAGAGCTTTGTCAATTTAGATTTTTCAGTGCCCATATTGGTTATAGGTTTCATATTTGTTTGATTTCATATCCGTTTATGTCTTACATCATTATGGATTCCGCTAGGATAGAAGCTCTCATTAAAGAACTTGCAACAAAATTAACTTCAGTCCAGACCAATTTACAGGCCCAAATGAATGATTACCATACTGATATTCAAAATCAGTTGCGTGATCAACAAACCCGACATGAGGCTTTAGTGACTTGTGTTGACGCCATGAATATGGTTATCACCAATGACCAAAATCGAGTCAACGACTGTAGAAGAGATGGTCCTAATCGACGAGACCTCTAACCCAACCAGGATGACAAAATCATGAAGTCTGTCAAGATGGACACTCTTAGTTTTGCTGAAAAATGACAACCTAAAGTTTATATGGTGTGGGTGACTGACATAAAAACGTATTTTGATTGGTATGCCATGTTTGGGGAGCGCAAAGTCCAGTTTGTCAAAGTAAAGCTTATGGGCAAAACTAGGTTTTACTGGATGTGTATAGAGTGCCGTAGACAATCCCAGGGTCTTCTTCCCATTTCCACATGGGCAGACATGAAGCTCCAACTGAATGAGAAGTACGCTCCCCTTTCGTATGATGACCGTCTCTTTGATCAGTGGCAAACACTTCACCAAGGGCCTATGTCGGCTAAAGAGTACATTGATAAATTTGAGGACTTGATGTTCGAAGCTAATGTGAAGGAGCAGGACAAAGTTACCTTATCTCGATTTCGGATGGGTCTCCGCCTAGAATTGCAAAGGGAACTTATTCCATATCCTATTCCCAATTTAGATGAGTGTTTCACTATGGTCGAGGAGTTAGAACGATACCTTAAGACCCCCCAAACCAAACGTTTCGATGCTAGTCAGTCTGGTTACAAGTCTAACTATTCTGAGTCTAAACCTAATGTCAATACCCATTTGGCTAGGTCCAATTCAGTTGCCACACCGGTGATTAAGGCTGATAATTGTAAGAGTCCGATGTTAGAGGGCCCCAAGAGTGGTGCTTTGAACAAGTGCTATTAGTGCCATGGCTTTGGGCATTTTGCAGCACAATGTCCTTCCCGGAATTTGTTCATAATAGAGGAAAGTGAAGATGAACAAGAAGACGGGAAAGTAGAAGTCTATGAGCCCGAATCGTTTGCTAGTGATGAGGAGGATCATGTAGGGGGACGTAATGTAGCTTGTCCTAGGGAAGTCTCCTACCTTGTTGAGGTAGGTAATACCTCACGGGCTCTTGTGGTTAGATGTGTTCCAACCTAATCAAAGGAGAGTGACGACTGGCGTAGGGATAACATCTTTTACACTGTAGGCAGGTGTGGTGAGAAATCTTGTAGAATCATAGTTGATAGTGGAAGCTGTACCAATGTTGTTTCAGAAAGCACAGTTTCTCGTTTAGGACTTACACCTGTACCTCTCCCGCGACCCTATAAAGTAGCATGAGTCGATTCGTCATCAATCCCAGTTTCACAAAGGTGTCAGGTTCTTATACAGTTTGGTTCATATAAGGACACCTTATGGTGTGATGTTGTGCCTATAGATGTTGGGCATATCATTCTTAGGACGCCTTGGTTCTACAATAAGGACGTTACATTATTCGGGAGATGTAATGTGTGTTCTTTCATGCACAAAGGAAGGAAGATTAAGATAAACCATCTACCTCCTAGAGCACCTACTGTGAAAACAAATAAGTCGAATGATAAAGGCCTAGTTGAGAGAGAGAAGAAAACTAAGGTCATTAATATTGTTAGCTCTTTAGAGTTTGAACAAGGTGCTAAGGAAGAGAACATTGTCTATGTTCTCGTGACAATGGAGTCACCCAAAGAGTCGAGTGTTGATTTTCCTAAAGAGGTTGGACCTATGATGAGAGAGTTTTAGGATATCTTTCCCAAAGACCTTCCAAATGAATTACCACCTTTAAGGGATATTCAAAACGCCATTGATTTGGTTCCCAGTTCTACTTTGCCTAACTTTCCCCATTATCGCATGAATCCATCCAAACACTCTGAGTTGAAAAGGTAAGCTGATGAACTTCTCTAGAAGAGATTCATTAAGGAGAGTATGAGTCCATGTGTCGTGTGTACGCTACTCACACATAAGAAAGATGGATCTTGGAGGATGTGTGTCTATAGTCGCGCTATAAATAAAATCATGGTCAAGTATCGGTTTCTTATACCGATGCTGGACGGCATGTTGGACATGATGGTTGGTGCCGAAGTATTCTCAAAGACCGATTTGAAGAGTGGATACCATCAAGTTCAAGTTTGTCCCGGGGATGAATGGAAAACTGCCTTTAAGACCAAAGATGGTTTATATGAATGATTTGCCACACCTTTCGGGCTATCAAATGCCCCTGAGCACATTTATGCGAATCATTATGCAAGTGTTGAGGCCATGGGTTAAAAATTCGGAAAACCGATACGCATCGTCCACTCCCAAAACTGATACGTATCGAATGATACGTATCTGTTCTGTATGGAAGGCATTGATATGGTACCTTGAATGTACCGTATTGGTGACGTCCAAAACCGATACGTATCAGATGATACGTATCGGTATCTGACGATATTTTGGCCCATGGTTGAGGCCTTTTGTAGGCAAGTTCCTCGTGGTTTCCTTTGATGATATCCTTATTTATAGCCGCGAGAAGGAACAACACTTAAGCCATTTAAGGCAAGTTTGTTTGACTCTCAGGGGAGGGAAGTTATATGCAAACTTAAAGAAGTGTAGTTTCATGACAATTAGTGTTGTCTTCTTAGAGTTTGTTATAACCTCTGAAGGAATGACTACTGACCCTGAAAAGGTTAAGGCTATTGTGGAGTGGCCTAAGCCTAAGAGCATTCGCGAAGTCCGTAGCTTCCATTGGTTAGCTACTTTTTACAGGCGGTTCATTCGTAATTTAAGTACGGTAACAATCCCTATCACCGATTGCATAAAAAAGGTAAATGGACACCTGTTGTGGTAAAAGCATTTAAGGAGATTAAGACTCGTATGACCGAAGCTCCTGTTATGCGCCTTCTCGACTTTTCTAAAGTCTTTGAGATAGCGTGTGACGCGTTAGGCGTAGGAATTGGTGGAATATTGATCCAAGAGGGTCACCCTATTGCTTATTTCAGTGAGAAGCTAAATGAGGTCAGACAGAAATATTCTACGTGCGATAAAGAATTCTATGCGGTAGTACAATCTCTCAAGTTTTGGAAACATTACTTATTACCGCAAGAATTTGTTCTGTTCTCAAATCATGAGGCCCTATAATTTCTGAGCTCCCAAACGAAGCTAAACCCGCGACAAACAAAATGGGTTGAACAACTTCAAGGTTCACCTTTGTGCTGAAACATAGGGCTGGAGTGGAGAATAGGGCTGTTGACGCACTTAGCCGTAGAGTAGCAATGTTGCACTCTATGATTGTTGAGGTGACTGCATTTGAACGTTTATTGAATGATTATCCTACATATCTAGATTTTGGGGAAGTGTACGCCTCACTCATGAGTGACCAGTCTGAGAGAGTGAGTATACCCTACTAGATGGGTATTTGTTTTTGAAATACCGCTTTTGTATTCCCGTCACTTCTCTTTGAGATTTCTTCGTTTGGGAATAACACGCTGGAGATGTCGCCAGACATTTCGGTCGTGGCAAGATTGTTGCATTGGTTGAAGATAGGTTTTAGTGTCCCAATCTCACACGAGATGTTGTCAAAATCATTAATCAATGTCGCGTTTGCCAATTGGCAAAACAAAGAAAACAAAACATTGGGTTGTATACACCTTTACCTGTGCCACATACTCCGTGACAATATATTTCTATGGACTTTGTGTTAGGGCTTCCTAACAACCTCCGAAAAGATTATTTGGTGTTTGTTGTTGTGGACCGTTTCTTGAAAATGACCCATTTAAGAACTTGTTTGAAATCCTTGGATGCAAGTTATATTGCTACACTTGTGTTTAATAAGGTTGTTTGTTTGCACGGTTTGCCTAAAACCATTGTGTCAGATAGAGATGTTAAGTTTGTTAATTATTTCTAAAAGACATTGTGGCATAAAATGGGGACTGGACTTCAATTTTCATTGGCATAACATCCCCAAACCGATGGGCAAACTGAGGTTGTTAATCGGAATTTAGGAAATCTCTTGAGGTTGCTTGTAGGTTAGCATGTTAGAAGTTGGGATTCCATCGTACTTGTCGCATAGTTTGCATATAACAATTTGGTTAATAGAACCACATGGATCAGCCTGTTTCAGGTTGTGTACGGTTACAAGCCTAGGACACCAATAGATCTTATTTCGATGTCAGTTAATCAGAGGTCGTGAGAGTCTGCATCTACATTTGCACATCGCATTCATAAACTTCATGCTGAGATTAAAAGAAGAATTAATGCGAGTAATGAAAAATATAAATTTTTTGCAGATTCTCATAGAAGGTTTAAAAAATTTTAAGAGGGTGATTTTGTGATGGTTCGAAATAGACTTGAGCGCTTCTCTCAAAGAATTGCTAAGAAGTTACCGGCTTGTAATGCTGGACCCCTTTAGAATTTTGAAATGTGTTGGTCTTAATGCTTATGTACTACCACTAGATTTGGATATTAGTACGACTTTCAATGTGAAGGATCTCGTTCTGTCCTATGGCCTTGCAATTACCCCACCTAATCCTTTTGAACCTTTCACATCCGATCTTATCTCAGTTTCCCTCCCTATACCATTACCTCCGGCTGCACGTCCTTCTCGTGTGATAATTGAAGATATTTTGGAAGATTAGATTGTGTCTACAAACCAAGGGGGAGTTCAAAAGTATATTGTCAAGTGGAAGAATAAGCCAGACTCAGAAAACATGTGGATCACAAAAGAAGAGTTTCAACAGATTGATCCGGATCTCCTCGAGCACTATCACGACCAATATTCATCGTGGATGAATTCTTCTAACCTGGGGGAATTGATGGGGACATCCAATTCAAAGAACCGCCTATGATCCATCGAAGGCGGAAGAAACGTGTGACAACATCCCGAAGGCTCCAAAACGAAGCATGAAGTGTTCTGAAAAATGAAGGCACGAACGTCCGTGGCATCAGGACGGCTATCTGTGATTTAGACATCGTTTTGTTTTTGTGCGCAGCGTCAGACGGGTGACCGTGACCTTCGGACGGACATCCGTGAGTCTTGTCCGCAAATTGGCGGCTAAACAAGTTTTGAGGCAAAACTTATCGTTTTAGAGTTCTAATTGTTTAGGAGTTTCTTATTTCGAATTGTTTGTTTAGTTAGAGTTTATTTGCCTAAATAAATGCCATGTAGAGAACAAATAATTAATTAATGATTATTGAATATTGCTTTTACAAATTGAGAGCTTTTATCAAAGTTTTCTTCGAGGGTGTGATTCTCTCAAAACTTGGAAGAACGATTTTTCTTTTCGCTTGCGGTTTAGTGCGAGGCTAACTTTTTTATCATTCTTATCTACTCTTTTCTCCATCTTACGTGTAAGTGTTTGGTTAATTTTTAATTAATTTTATTCCAAAAATTTGGAATTAATTGTGTGTTTTGCTTGCTCGATCTTTCCATAACCTAACCTAAGATCGTTCAACCGTCCTAACACGAGATTTCTTCTATTTGAGCCCTTTGATTTCCAAATACCTAGAATCCTTTTGTTGTTAATTCTGCACGGACTCGAAAGAACCTACTTGTAAATTTGTTCGAAGCCCTAAACTGTTAGAAATCTAGTTGTTCTCTAAGAACCCTAATCTTCTAGATCTTATGGGGTATAGCGAAAGTAACACTATTTTTGGCTAAATCAAATTATTTAATTGAAATTCTCTTTATTTTCTTCGTTAATTTGTTGGGAAATTCATATTTCAATTATTCATATTAATTCCCAAATAATCTCAGCCCATCATATTTGCATCATGTTAGTTTCTGCATTACCTTCTCTCTCTCTCTCTCTCTCTCTTTCCCCTCTATCTTTTTTGTTATGATGTCGTTATCTTCTTTTATAGATGATTCACATGTGTTTGGTACCAGCCATCAAGGGCCCCATCGCTAGTGGTCCAGCTTGTTGGCTTGTTAAGCTTACAAGTGTTCCATTTTGTTCACTTGTTGACCCAGGCTGGGAAAATAGAGCCTCTAAAATAGGGTCAGAAGAAAAGAAGTTCCAAAACAGGAAGAATGAATGCAGAGCTTGTAGAATGTAGATCTAGAGTAAGAGTTTCAGGAGAGGAAGAAGGGTTGAGAGAGATTACCTGGCCTTTTCCCCTTTATTTCTCTCTCTTGGTCTTCTTTTTATCATGCCATTTCTTCTCCTATATATTCCTCACATGGGTTTGGTACCACCTATTTATCTACTCAACCCATCGCTGGTGGTCCATTTTGTTGACTTGTTGATCTGGGCTGATTCTTGATTTGTTGCTTAAAGTTAAAACTGGGGAGGCTTGAATCTGAGTCTCTTTTTCACACACAGGTAACTAACCATCAAGGTACCTCCCTTGTGTATTGTGTGTTCTCCCATATGTGGTATAGAAACTCCCTTACAAACCCTTTAATACTTGCACAAAATTTCACTCCAACCTCTTGTTGTGTCAAACTCATTGACGAGTGTAGATTTTGTCGACTGTGTTCCTCCGTATAATGCTGCCCACAGCTGATTTCACTAGGAGGCTACAAAATCCAGTTGAGATGCTGGCTTTTATGTGCATTGGGCATTTACCATATTACTATTACTGGTATTACTCATGAGCTACTCCAAGGAGACTAGATTTAATCTTTGCGCCCCCTACCTCTGTTGATTTTGTTGCTGAGATTCTCCTTTGTCTATATCTTGTGAAGAGTGATTGCAAAGATTTGTTGTAAAGCTATTGCCTTTAGTGCTCAAGTGTAGGGAACTTTTATTTGTCATCCTAATGAGTTCTTAATAGAAGTTGTTTGAATCTATGTTGTATCTGAGATGCTCATGATTGAATCTTCATTACCTGACTTGAAACTCAGGTAGTTTATCGACATGGCACTTGGCAGGGTTACTTATTTCCAGGCTGACAACATTTTGGTTTTTTATTTTGAAAAGATGACCAAGTCACCATCATAGCTTACTGAATGATCATTCACTTGACTCTTTTGTAATTTTTATTTTATTTTATTTTGCGGGATCTACTAGGCTTGCTGAATGAACAATATCCCAGGTGATTTCAATTTTTTAACCATCGAGTCTGTGGCATATTCATATAGAAACTAGTTAATAGTTCTTTCCTCATAGGTTATCATTTCAAATTTCTTCTGTGTCTTTGAGTGGCAGCTTGAACAAGAAATTTTGGATTTTTCAGAAGGTTTAAGAGTTGTTGGAGTTGCCCCAGATGAAAAGCTTGCCCTTTTTGCTGATAATTCATGTCGGTGGCTGGTTGCAGATCAAGGTATACCACAGATGTTTTGCTTCTTTTGAGTGAATCATTCAAGTGATGTCGCTAGAGTCCTTTATTGTTAATCAATTCTTGAAGTTAGTATACTCAGCTATAAAAGGACATATCAGAGTGACCTTTGTAGGTCGAAATATTTACTGCATCTATTCGTTTTTTATGGAGAATGGAGGGTTTTTTTTTTAATTAAGATTTTCGATATTGGAATTACAGATTGTCTGCTCTTAATGGTTGCGAAATTGTGTACTTTTTATGCTTCAATCAATGTTTGGGAGCTAAAGTGTTAGTTTGCCTGGTGTCTAATTAAAATTTTATATCCCTTTTCTCAGAGTTCTCTTGTTATATTTTCATGAATATCACAAGTTACCTTCATCAAAAGAACTACTTGCGATGTAGTTAATTTCTGTAAGCAGATCACTAATAATTTTGGGCCTTCGTTGTGATAGTGATGAGGCTCTTTAGCCTGGCCAATTCATTGCTTTTGTATGATAGTTACCAAAATAAACTTGATTGATGTACATAATGGATGAAATATGCAAGAGTTTGTTTAAACACCTGACAAACAGTCTCACCTTGTGCAAAAACAGATAAGTTCCTCTTATAAGTTATTTGCAATAAATTTACCTTCACCAATAAGAAATAAAATATTTTTTAGAATAAAAAATGTCTGATTTAAATTTCAAAATTCAAATACATAATTGTATGTTTATATCATTTTTGCTCTTTATAATCATTGTGGTGAGAACCTATGCATGAATGATGGAGCCATAGGTAGTTATGAAACTATAATTGGATTAGGTTGCATGGACGGGCAATTTGTATCCACCATTGATAGTGGTTTGTTTTGCTTTCAACTTTCATCTACTAGGATAGTAGCAAAGCTAATTTTATATGGACAATAATTTAATCATTGAATAGTTCTCACTATGCAAAGGTAGATTATTAAGAACAAGAATTAACATTTTACAAGTTTTATTTTTATGTTTATTTTCTAAGTTGATTTATCTATAATACAGTCGCCTGAAATCCGAAGTAGAGAATACAAGGGATCTATGGGTGTCCGCCGTTGCCCTTTCCTATGAATGAGTTTTCCCAGAACTCATCTTCACCAAGAAGCATTGACTCTGGATCTGAAGATAAAACACAACTGTGGAGGCATTGAGGCATGCCTCGATCATTCTTTGGCTGTTAGTCTGAAGTCCAAACCTCCATTCCTCTTTCACAGGTTCTCAAAATTCAGATTAATTTAGTACTTTGGAATATTCTTTGAGGGAATTTTTTTGGAAGGGTTTTTAGACTATAGTACCGGTCTGTTCTAATTTTATCGAATGTCTCCACTGTAGTTCTTATATGTTTCAAAGCAATTAGAATTTATGATGATGCCCAAGGGTGATGCATCAGAAAGCTGAAGATACTAATACGGGTCAGCTTGATAGTGCAAGAATCTGCGGGGTTGCACCTCTCGCGGAAGCTAAAATGCTAAAAGGCATTTGGAAGTGCAACAAACATATTTTGGGGGCTCTTCAAAATAAAATCTGAAGACTAGAAAAGAGAGTAGCCACTATTGATGATCGAAAAGAGATTGACTTTGTTTCTTAGGATGAGAATCAATTGATGATTAATCTTAGGTGAGAATGCTCATCTTTGATGTAATGAGAGGAAATTTTTTTGCACCAAGATCAAGGTCTGTTTCGACAAAGGAAGGAGGTTTAAATACAACTTCCTTTCATCACACAACCACCATTAACGCAGGAAGAAGTTGATGTCATTAAAAGTTGACTGAGTGGAAGCACACTCTGCTAAATACTATGTAGGAGGTCATGATGAGTTATTTCAGGGGCTTATATAAATCATTGAGTGGCTACTCACCCTTGGATTGAGAGTGATTTTCCATTGATTTCAAACTTCCCGAAGACTTGGCTAGAAAGATTTTTTTCCAAGCATGAATTACACAATGTGGTCTCCTCATTAAACAAAGATAAATGTTTGGGCTCATATTGTTTTTCTATTCATTTTCTTAAAATTTAGCACTTGATGATTGAGGATCCATATGAAGTAATCAAAGAGGTTTTATTTATTTATTCATTTTTTGCATCATAGAGTTAAGTTTTCCATCAATGTGTTCTTTATTTGCCTCATTTTGAATGTGGGAAATGCAAAGGATATTTGCGAGTTTAGGGCGATTAGTTTGATGGAAGTTGTACATAAAATTTTGGAAAGTTGTTGGTTACATTGAAAGTGTTCACATGCGATTTGGTGTCCTTGAATCTTTTCAGTTTTGTGGGACATGCCAAAGGACAGAATTAATAGTAACTAATGAGATTATTGATTCAGTTCCCTACTCCACGAGAGGTGGGTTTATACTCAAAACTCAATCTCGCCATGACCTATGAGATTAGAGTGGTCAATCTTGATGAATATGCTGGAAGGCTAGCTATCAAACTTGGTATCGGCCCTCGAGGGACTGATACTGTACGACCCCCCCAACGGCTCCGGGTGGAACCCCCGGGATGAAATGTTTCATGTTTGTGAGATGCGTCAGACGGTCACTTGTATCACCTTCCAACTTCCTAGGCGAAGTGCCAGGATGTGGTGGTCTTAGGGGAATCAAACACACCTTTCGATAATCCTGTTGGGTGCTAGGAGAGGACAACCACCTATTTCCCTCGACCAAAGGCCAGTGGATAGAGAGGTAAAATAACCACTTTTAAAGACCTTCCGACGATCCTACCAAAGATCGTAACTTTTTCGGTTCAATCTCTTAAACGCTATCAAGTGACTTAACGTATGGTATAACACTTGAGTCCAGATGTCGATTCCATAGGGATTGTTACGCGGGACAACGACCCTAAAATGCGGAATATGATTTTTATGCACATTTTGCCGAAATTAATGAAATTAAATCAAGTTTAATTGCAAAATTATCTTTGATATCTTTAAGGTTTTACATAATTTTTGATGGGTAGATCACACACGATCCAGGTAGGGCCTAGTCCGATGCGCTAGTACTTTTCGAGTCGAGGCGAGATCGTCCTAGAGATAGAACTCTAGCTTTTTCCAGGCTTATGCGCTCGTCTTCGGCCTGATGTAGATTCACGGATTCCAAGTTGGGTTGTGAAAGGGATTTGCGGTTTGCAATAAGCTTATGGTTTTTGGATCGGTTTATGGTTTGGAACGGGTGTTGGCTATGTTTGGATTAGGGTTTCAAAAGGGTTTAGGGTTTTTGGGAAAGCAAGGAAACAATTAGGCTAAGGTTTTAGAAAGCAATCACAGATCGAGAAATAGCAAATAGAATAGAGAAGATAACAATGGCTTTGGGAATCACTCCCTTGGCCTCACACCAAACCCATCTCAGGCAAAGATTACTCAAGCCTAAAAGCATTCAAATAATCAATCAACTAACTAAAAGGTGTTTACAAGCCTCTATATATAGGCCACCAATAATTAAGTTCAAAATAAAAGAGTTCTAATCCTAATAAAACACAAAAAATGAAAGTTTCGCATAAAATCCCGTTTGAAGTCGTGTCGTAGCTCGCTCGAGCGAGGAATATCATCGCTCGCGCGACTTTGAAGTCGTCTCCGTAGCTCGCGCGTGAGGATTATCATCTCTCGTGCGACTTCAAGGGCTCGCTCGCGCGAGGGCTCTTTGCGGCGTTGTTCTCCTGGCTATTTGTGTCTGTTTCTCCTCTGAGGTTACGGTACTCGGACTTCCTCTACGCTTCTTCCGACGCCGATAAAAACGATGTAGTCCAAATCCGATGTCCATATATGTGGCGTCCTCGTCAATTCCCCCGGACCAAATAGGTTTCATCACCGATGAAATGTGCTCGTGGTAGATGTCAATCAGATCGGGGTTCAATTGGCGAACCTCATTCTCGTGGATCCAAGTGCTTTCGGACTCCGGTTTGCCGACCCATTTAACCAAGTACTTCTGGAATACCCCGTCATGTGTAGAGACAGCATGATCGTTGATTATATCCTCTATTTCATCTGTTCTCTGTCTGCTTGGGGAAGGAAGTGGTAGAGGTTGTAAGGTTGGGTTGGGACTAGAAGATGACTGGAGTGGATTTTCAGGAGGTGGGGTGAAACCCAAATAAGGAACCAAGTCCTCCACGTTGAACGTTGAACTAACCCGTACCTGGAGGAAGCTTGAGCACGTATGCATTAGGACCACTCTTAGCCAAAATTCTAAAGGACCAGTGCCTCGAGATTGGAGCTTCTTTGCAGATCCCGATGGGAACCGCTCAGGCCTAACTCGGACCATCACGTAATCACCCACGTGAAATTCTTTAGAATGCCTGTAAGCATCTGCAGATAATTTATATTGACAGTTGCTTGAATTAATTTTTTGTTTAATTTCGGCATGCAAGCTATGAATATGTTGTGCAAATGCATCGGCAGACTCGGACACTCTATAGGATGTAGACATGGGGATCAAATCTACTGGGGTCCTAGGCCTATGACCATGTACTACCTCAAAAGGACTCATGCCTGTGGACCTATTGACAGAATTATTATATGCAAACTCAGTTGTGGGTAAGATAGTGTCCCAGGTCCTAACATGATCACCGACAAGACTACGAAGGAGATTCCCAAGGCTCCTATTGTTGCTTTTGGTTTGGCCATCCGTTTGAGGGTGGTAAGCTGTAGAGAATTGGAGCAATGTGCCCATCATGTGCCAAAGGGTCTTCCAAAAATAACTAGTGAATTTAACATCTCTATCAGACACAATGGTTTTGGGCAACCCATGAAGACGCACTACCTCCGCGAAAAATAGTTTAGCAATATGAGATGCATTGGAGGTTTTGGAACAAGGAATGAAGTGAGTCATTTCGGAAAATCGGTCCACTACAACATAGATGGAGTCGTGCTTCCTAGGGGTCTTAGGAAGTCCAAGCACGAAATTCATAGAGAGGTCTTGCCACGGTGTGTGTGGCACGGGTAACGGGGTGTACAAGCCGGTATTTTATTTGGTCTGTTTTGACACTTGGCAAGTATGACAATGCTTAACAACTCGGGCGACATCTCTCATTAGGGTAGGCCAAAAGAACCAATCCTTTACGAGCGCAACAGTTTTATTACGCCCGAAATGTTCTGCCATTCCTCCAGCATGTAACTCCCAAATGAGAAAGTCACGCACTGAAGTGCGAGGGATGCAAAGGAATCGCCTTTGAACAAGTACCCATCCTGGATGGTGTATGATGAGGTATAAAATATGATCATATTTCACACCTTAAAACCTATATTTAGCCACCCGATGAAGGCAATTTGACGGCTATTGTACAGGTTTTGTGGTTTCAAGTATTCGTGACCGTTGGATCTTGCAGGAGCATAATTGAGCATAATTAAAGGTTATATAGGAGTATTGAACCATGAAGCCAACGGAAGCACCAAAAATCGTGAAGGAACAGATTGATTCAGTTGAAGATAAAGAGAACTATAATTGTCATATGTCAAAATCAATCAATTGAGATCCATAATTCAATCGATTGAGTCTTTGACAATTGTTTGCCGCTCAAGATTTGAATTTAAACTCAATCGAATGAAATCTGAAAATCAATCGATTGATTTTTGAATTCAAATGAAGCCGTCATTTTTGAAATTTGAATTCAATCGATTGAATCTTGTAATTCAATCGATTGACATATATTTGGCAAAATTTTCTGTCTGAGCCCTATTTAAACAAAGCAATGTTTAGGGTTCAGGGGTCTTCTGTTTAGGGGTCTCTCCCTTTGGGGAGCCTTTTTATTTTCGTTAGCATTTTTAGTTCTTAGCTTTTCCCTTTTCTTTTCCAAGCATTGTTCTTTAAATTTCTAGGTTTAGTTTTTAGATTAGTTTAATTTCTGCCATCAAGAGAGAAAAGCTTACATTGGAATTGTTAAAACTTCTTTTACGGTATTTTAATGTTATTTTCATTGTCTTTCAATTATGTCTTTCATTTCTTTCATTTCTAGTATGTGTGGCTAAATTTCTTTGAGGATTGGGACCTAATGAATCCCATCCTAGGTTTCATTTATTTATCATAGATCTGTGGTTGGAATTCAATTTTTGGTGTATTTCGATTATATCGCTTATTTGTTCTTGCCAATCTATGTAAATACCGAACACCATTTCTAAGGTATGGGATTTAGTCATGCTCTTCCCATGAACGCGGATCTGTGATTTGGAATTGACACTGGGTTCTTTGTTGCTAATATTTGTGGCCTTTATTCATCGTCATTAGAAACCTTTTATGGTAAATGTTTTGTTCATTTGATTTGTAACATTTATTTATCGTCATTAGAATTAAATTTCTTTTACGGTATATGTTTTGTTCATTTCGGCTATGACATTTATTTATCGTCATTAGAACTAAGTTTCTTTTACGGTGAATGATTTGCCAATTTCTTTTGCGGTTTTGGAAGAACACAATCTTGTGTCGTGCATCTCTTGAATTCCAATCAGTTAGATCTATGATGGTAAATGTTAGACCATGGATGGGAAGATTTAGCATCCCAAACCTCGCTTTATATCTTGCATTAAATTTCAGTACATTGTTATTTATTTATTTCTTTCACACTCTTGAAAATTCGTAAGCTAGTTTAAATCTTGTGCCAAATTTGTGGTAGTTCTTTTAATTAATTGCTATTTTCTCTTTATAATTTTCTAACCAATCTTCGTGGGAACGATCTCGTACTCTGCACCCACTGACTATAATCCGATTCGTGCGCTTGTGAGTTTAAAACACATTTAAAATCACAAGTTTTTGGTGCCGCTGTTGGGGATTGGATTTAGAAAATTCAAAATTTTTAGAAATAGATAGTTAATTTTAAGAATTTCTTTAGATTTATATAAATATTTTCACTAGTTTAAAAAAAAGAAAATAGAATAAAAAAATAAAATAAAATTGAGAATTTGAAATTTTACATTTTGAATTTTAAATTTGAAAATTTGAATTTTGAATTTTGAATTTTTTGGAATTTTGGATTTATAGGATTTTTCTTTTTTTTCTTTCTCTTCTTATATAGAATTTTTAGGATTTGTAGGTTCCTTTTTAGTTTATTGCCTTTTTAGAATTTGAATTTGAATTTTGATTTTGAATCTCAAACTTTGAATTTTGAATTTGAATTTGAATTTTGAAATTTAAATTTTGATTTTGGTTTTGAATTAGTAGGATTTTATTTTCTTTCCTTCTTCTGTAGGATTTGTAGGATTTACTTTTCTACCTTTCTTTTCTTTTATAGGATCTTTTACTATTTTTAGGATTGGTAAGATTTTTAGGATTTCTAATTTAGGATTTTTTAAAGAGTTTTTTTTTTAGGATCTTTAGAATTGGTAGGATTTTTTTTTTTTCTTTTTTTCTCTTCTTATATAGGATTTTTAGGATTTGTAGGTTTCTTTTAAATTATTTCCTTTTAGTTTATTTGTAGGATTTTATGGATTCGTAAGGTTTTCTTTTTAGTTTATTTCCTTTTAGCCTATTGCCTTTTAAGATTTTTAGGATTTATAGGATTTGTAGGCATCTTTTAGTTTATTGCTTTTTAGTTCATTACCATTTTAGGATTTGAATTTTAGTTTATTGCCTTTTTAGGATTTGAATTTTGAATATTAAATTTGAATTTTGAATTTCAAAATTTTAAATTTAAATTTTGAATTTGAAATTTGGTTTTGAAATTTGAAAATTTGAATTTGAATTTTGAGAAAAAAAATAGATTAATTTAAAAAAAAATAAAAAATTATTATTATTAAAAAAAAAAAAATTTGAATTTTTTTCTTTCTTTAGATTTTGAAATTTGAATTCAAAATTTTGAATATTGAATTTTGAATTTTAAAATTTTGAATTTTAAAATTTGAATTTTGAATTTGAATTTTGAAATATAAATTTTGATTTTAAATTTTGAAATTTAAATTTTGATTTTGGTTTTGAATTAGTAGGATTTTATTTTCTGTCCTTCTGTAGGATTTGTAGGATTTTCTTTTCTACCTTTCTTTTCTTTTATAGGATCTTTTACTATTTTTAGGATTTATAAGATTTTTTAGGATTTTAAAAATAGTTTAGGATCTTTAAGATTTTATTTTTAGGATCTTTAGTTATTGTCTTTTAGGAGTTATAGGATTGGTAGGATTTTATATCTTTCCTTTCTTTTCTTTGTAGGATTTTTGTTAGGATTTGGAGGATTTATAGGTTTTCTTTTAGATTTTGAAACTTGAATTTTAAATTTGAATTTGAATTTGAATTTTGATTTTGAATTTGAAGTTGAAATTTGAAATTTGAATTTTAAAATTAAAATTAAAATTTTAAATTTGAATTTGAATTTTGAATTTTAAAAAAAAAAAAATTGAAAAAATTGAAATTTAAATTTGAAAAAAAAAATAATAATAATAAAAAAAGCAATTGTGTTATCGGTAAGATCATGCCAATGCATGGATTCAATCCAGAATAATGTACTCTTTATGGAAGCCCAATGCACATTACACCTGTGTCCCTTGAACAACCAAAATTTTTACCTTGAACAAGTCCTCCCCAATCCTGTTTGGAACACCCATGACTGGCAGAGTCAATCCAATAACATGTGGGGGTCTAATCAACCTCCAATGTATGATACAATGCCTTACTCTAATCAAAGTGACTGGCAGAGTCAACCCAATGACATGTGGGGGTTTAATTAACCTCTAATGTGTGATGTGATGCCTAACTATGATCAAAGTTCTTACCCCAACAACTTTCCTTATGAATTTTTACAGCAAACTCAATACTTTCAAGACACAGAACCATATGAACCAACCCAAATTTCTTCTTACTTTGAATATTTACAAAGTTTTGTGCACACCACAACTCAAAGAATTTCTAGGTTACAATCTCAACTTAGTGAGGTGGCCAAGCAGTTGCAAATTGAAGATGAAATAGAGGAGTCCCTTATTGCTACTGATCGGAATGAAGAACATCTTCAAGATGACCCCTCTGATTTCGTTCAGAATTATGAGCAGGACCAATTGGTCGCTACACGTAAGAGTGACACAGTGAGCGTTGAGGTAGTGCAAGTGTATGGAGAAGAGGAAATGAAATGGAACGATACTTATGTCGAGGAGGGAATTGAGAATCAAATTGAGACGAGAGAGGAAAAAAATGACACCCTTACAACAACTTTTAAGGGAGACATAACTTCTTCCGACGAGTGTGAATTCGGTTTGGGAGAGAGGAATTTCAAATCTGTTGCCCATTCATTGATACATAGATAATCAACAGAATGCCGACAAAAGATTAATTGGTTTGAATCTGGAGTACGATTTTGGGAATGCCAAGTACAGGGTAGAGACTTTTCGGGTAGAGATGGGTCGTAGTGGCGGAACTTGGGCACATCATGGGGGTGTAACCAAGTCCTTGATCAGAAAAATGCAGGGACTATTAAATAAGTCACTGATCATTCTCAGAAAGTTTTCATGAAGATTTGGGATCCTGGTGGACTCGGATTGTGTTTACACCATGTAGATTAATTTTAATTTTCTTTTCAAAATAAAAATAAAAAAAGTAAAAAATATAAAAATAAATAAAATGCTTAGATACACTTTCTTTTTAATGGTTGATTATGGTTTTGATTGTGTTATTCGAGTAGCATTTTGCTAATTTTGATAATTTCCTCTATATTGTTGACATTCTTTTTTGTGTGGTGAGGATGCTTGGATAGCTTGGTATAATTTTATGCAGGTTTGGGGGAGATTTTCCTATCTCTCCCTTTTCATATGCTATCAAATCATTACTCCAAGTATGTTCTCTCACCTTACTCTAATATTTTGTTTATTGTCAACAATTAGGACATTGTTCAATTCAGGTTTGGGGGTGTAGTTTTTGTGATACTATTAGTTTGATACCCTTAAAACCAAATTTACAAAAAAAATAAAAAATAAAAAATAAAAAATAAATAAAATTTTTTTTGGAGCCATCACACATGTTATTTTGTGATATTTTTCAAATTTTAGTTAATGATGCATGTAAATTTAATTTTGAGAATATCGATGTCATATTTTGATTACTTGTATCTAGGATGATGAAATTTAAGGTGATAATTTGAGGATGGCTCTGAAATTCATGCCTAGACACTTTTGTGCACGTGCACCATGCTTAAGATCTAGAAATCGAGGGACTATTTTAAACTTTTAATCCTTGATTCTTAGTGGAGACTAAACCCGGTGAGCTTTAGAGCTAATTTCCCGTCCTTGATGAGAGTTTATATAAACTCGGAGTTATCTTTGAATACGAATTATTTTTGTATAATCTCATACATTATGTTTTGACTTGTGACTTTGCATGACATTAAATTCATATCATTGTGTTAGAACGTACCATATGTTTACTCAAGACAAATAGGCAAGGTTACTATCTTTTGAGGACATGATTGAAGACCATCTTTGGCTCGTTTGTACTTAAAATACCTCACCTCATATAAATTTATCATTCTAGTACCCCTTTGAGCTTATTGAAAAATTTGCCATTATATATTCTTTGATAAGTCACGTTAACCTTTACCCCTGCACCATTTATGAAAATTCAGCCTTACCCTTCTTATTTCTAAGAAATTAGGAACGAGAGATGTGAATGAATGAAAAGAGAGTAAGTGTAGAGATACCGAGTTGTTGTGTTTACTGAGACTATATGGCAGAAAAAAAGGAAAAAAAAAAATAAAAAAAAAAATAAAAAAGAATGAAAAATATGAGGTGCTTTAAGAAAATGAAATTCAAAAGAATGAAAAATATGAGGTGCTTCACACTCTCATCTAACGATGCTTTCTCGAACTCAGAAGGACTCACAATATTAACGGCTTTAGAAGATTCGCCCTTCTTTTCGAAGGTGTTGGTCGATGGTGTGTTGGGAGGCAAAGGGTGTAAAGTAATCTTTTTGCCCTTATGCATGAACGTGCATATGTTTGATCGACCAGAAATAGTTCCGTCCATGTCGAAGAGCTACGGCCTTCCCAAAATGATATGACCCACATCCATCGGCACCACATCACACCATAAGGTGTCCGAATAAGAACCTAACTGAATCGGTACACGACACCTTTTCGACACGGGAATGGATGAAGAATTGACCCATGCGACTTTATAAGGTCTCGGGTGGGCTTCGGGTGTAAACCCTAAGCGGTGGACTGCATGACATTAGTACAACTACCGCTATCCATGATGACCCTACAATTCTTTTCACCAAATCTGGCGTAGGTGTGGAAGATGTTCTCCCTTCGCCAGTCATCCTTTTCATCCCGTTGAGGCTGTGCAAAGGCACACCTCACAACTAAAGCATGACCAATAGCATCACCCTCCTCATCACTGGGTGTGCCAACCGGTTCAACTACTTCCTCTTCAACCACTACCTCATCATCATCCTCCTCTCCCTCGATGAAGAGAGTCCTTTGGAGTTCTTTCGTAAGGCATTGGGCTGCAAAGTGTCCCATCTCATGACATTTATAGCACTTTACTTGAGAATTAACCTTGAGGATTCTCCGACTACACCTTTTCCCCTTTCAAACCTCGAATTGGTAGGGGCGGGTTGTGTAGGTTTGGGAGGAGGATTAAATCGTCCCTCACCGGATCGTTGACTGCTATATTGTGACTCGATCCTCTTCACCACCGTAGTTTTCAAGTACCGTTCAAGATCTTGTACAATGACATAGCATCTTTCAAGAGTTTCCACGGGGTGAGAAATCAACTCTTTTTGCAAATCAAGTCGCAATCCGGTGCAAAATCTAGAGAGAGTGTTTTCAGGGTCTTCCGATACTTTTGCCCTCATCATGAACTCTTCGAATTTGGCAATGTAATCGATCACGTGCATACCACCTTGGCATAAATTTTGCCACTGGTTGAGGAGGCATTGGTGGTATGATAAAGGAACATACTTTTCAGTAAGTCGTTCCTTCATGTCGTCCCAACGGGTAATAGGAGGACAACCCGCATTTACCCTGATGCGTTCGACATTGAGCCAGAAAAGCCGAGCTTGACTAACCAATTTCATCTTAGCGAGTCTAACGCAACGGTCGGCATTCATGGCATACCAATCAAAGTGTTGGTCAATGTCAAAAAGCCAATCGAGGAAGACGGTAGGGTCCATTCTTCCATTGAACGTCGGATTCTCAACTCGGACGCTCTTAAGGAGTTGAACTTCGAGGTCATAGTCATCTCTACGATGATCCCTACGATTCCGGTTGTCTTGGCAACCATTACGTTCAAAGTGAGGACACTTACGCTCTTGGTGTTGATTTTCCAGCACACCCATCGCTTCTAGTTGGTTGATTCGATCACGTAATCTATCATCACCAACTCCTAGGGATGTTTGGGCTTTCTCTATGGTATTCAGACGTGCATTAATCGCACCCAATTCCTCTCGCATAGCTCTAAGAGTATTAAGAACCTCATCCGAAGCCATGGTGATCACAAAGTTTATTAGGGTTCTAATATGGAATGTAATATGGACTCAAAAAGGAAAAACAATGCAATAAAATAAATATGACAAGCAAAGATGCCCTAACCTAGAAAGCCTAGGGCTCTGATACCAAAACTAATGCGGGACAATGACCCTAAAATGCAGAATATGATTTTTATGCAGATTTTGCCGAAATTAATGAAATTAAATCAAGTTTAATCGCAAAATTATATTTGATTCCTTTAGGGTTTTGTAGAAAATTTGATGGGTAGATCACACGCGATCTAAGTAGGGTCCAGTCCGATGCGCAAGTACTTTTCGAGTCAAGGCAAGATCGGCCTAGAGATAGAACTGTAGCTTTTTCCAGGCTTAGGCGCTCGTCTTCGGTCCAATGTAGATTCACGGATTCCAAGTTGGGTTGTGAAAGGGATCTGCGGTTTGCAATAGGTTTATGATTTTCGGATCGGTTTATGGTTTGAAACGGGTGTTGGCTATGTTTGAATTAGGGTTTCAAAAGGGTTTAGGGTTTTTAGGAAAGCAAGGAAACAATTAGGCTAAGGTTTTAGAAAGCAATCACCAATCGAGAAATAACAAATAGAATAGAGAGATAACAATGGCTTTGGGAATCACTCTCTTGGCCTCACACTAAACCCATGTCAGGCAAAGATTACTCAAGCATAAAAGCATTCAAATAATTAATCAACTAACTAAAATGTGTTTACAAGTCTCTCTATATATAGGCCACTAATAATTAAGTTCAAAATAAAAGAGTTCTAATACTAATAAAACACAAAAAAGGGAAATTTCGCATAAAATCCCGTCTGAAGTCGTACCGTAGCTCGCTCGAGCGAGGATTATTATCGCTCGTGTGATACTCGCTCGCGCAACCATAAGTGATCGCTCGCGCGACTTTAAAGGCGCCTCCATAGCTCGCGCCACTTCAAGGGCTCGCTCGCGCAAGGGCTCTCTGCGGCGTTGTTCTCCTGGCTGTTTGTGTCCGTTTCTCCTCTGAGGTTGTAGTACTCGGGCTTCCTCTACGCTTCTTCCAACACCCATAAAACGATGTGGTCCAAATCCGAAGTCCATGTATGTGGCGTCCCTGTCAGATTGGTTCCAAAATAAGCCTAACTGGTTGTCACTTTCCAACCCAAAGTGGTTGTGAACAGATAAACCTTTTGTGAAAGTAAAGATTTTAAACTAATTGGTGAGATCTAGGTTTGAAATTTAGAAAAGAATCTAGGGTTCACAACTCCACGTCGTTGTCGTGAGTGGATTTGATTTTTGCTTAATTAAACTTTTGAAAGAAGTATCCTTTGCAGAGCTTGCTCTACTCGAATTTCGGGATCTTTTGATTCCTTGCTTATAGTATGAGACTCCGCATGTTGCGTGGTACTTCAATCAATGACGACTATACTGTCTCGGTCAGTCTCATGTTAATCACATGGCATTACGGACAGTACACACTAGTTATGCACAGGTTGATTTCAGATCGCAGATTTGAGATTAACCAATGGGTGTCTATCTCTACTTATTTCTACAAGAAATCTCAAAGAAAAAGATAGAAACAAACAATGCTCTACAAGAATATTATTCCAATGAAGATTAAGACAATGTATACAAATAACCAAGCAATTGCAAACCCCCCACACGAAGCTACACTTCGTTACTCTCTTAGACTGCAGATTTAGCCTCGCATTATAGAAGTCTCCATAGTATGTTTCATATGTTCACCTTTCTCCTCAAGATTTAGTGACGCAGGACGGTTCCCTAAATTACGTGAATGATATGATTGATTTTGCCAGAATTAAAGTAGAATTAAATTAAACAATAAAATTCACAAAATATAACGAATACCTCAGGTTTTCGTAGTATTCCATGGGAGAATCATGTATGTTTCAGGTAGGGTTCAGTCCAGGCACTAGATCCGTTAGGTTGCAGCGTAGATTGATCCTAGAGATAGAACTCTAGGTTTTCCCATATTAGGACGCTCACAATTTAATGATGGGATCACTGCTTTTCTCTGAATATTTGGTGCGGAAGGGTTTAATAATTCTGCTGGGATCTACGGTTGTTGAATCGGGTCGATTCAATGGCTTAGGATAAAACTAGGGTTTTAGGATTTCAAAAGGGATGGTGATTGATTTAGGATTGTAAGGATCAACACACCAGCAGAGAAGATGAAGATAGATAGATAGGATTGCGAGCTTCACACCCTTGGCTTCACACCAAACCCTTCTCGGGAAGAAGAATCACTCTTCGTAGAGGCTCATCCCAAGCACATACAAGCAAAAGCTCTTTTCATTAATCATCAATAACTATTTACATTGTTCAATTTAAGGACCTTATATAGGAGTCCTTTCAATAAAAGAAAACCCTAAAACAATTAATAAATAAAAGACAAATAACTCTAAGACAAAATTCGAAACTAAACTTCTAAGACAACTAAAACAACCCGCCACGATTTCGATCGAACGAAATTGAAAATCGTTCGATCAAAATTGAATTTCGTTCGATCGAAATTAAAAATCGTTTGATCGAATCGAAATTCAATTTCGTTCGATTGAAATTCTCATATACATAAAATATCGCCATTGATATTTCGATTGATCGAATTTTAATTTCGATCGATCGAAATTCAATTTCAATCAATCGATTTTTCTATGCTCATTCAATTTCCAGAATTTCATCTTTCGCCTAGTTTTGATTTTCATTCCGCTTCTTCCGACATCGGTATACACGAAACGGTGCATATCCAATGTTTACGATGTCGGCGCCCCCGTCATTTAGGGTTTCTCTCTCCTCTTTACAGCCTCCAGAAGTCCCTCCTCTTCTCATTTTTAGCCTCTATATATACTATGGTTTAGGGCTTCCCTAAAACAGTCAACAGCAGTTCAAATCGTCTGAGGTCGCTCGAGCGAGAACCAAAATCACTCGAGTGACTTTTACCTGATAATTTTAGCAATCTTTCAAAGTTTATCCCTCGAGCGAGAACCGATGGTCGCTGGAGCGAGCTATATCAGTTTCAACTTTCTTTTAGCACTTCTTTCAGCCATTCGTTCTCCATTCTGCTCCTTGGGGATTTACTTCCTACAAACACACAAAAACGTTAATATCTTATTTGTAGCCTACTCTAAGTCTTAGCAATAAATGTTTGGGGGCTAGTTTGTGTAACTAATTAGCCCTGATCAGTGACATTCCAACAAGCGTCTGGTGGACAATGGCGTTGCCACCCGCATTTTATGGTCTCAAACCCAAGAAAACCGTTATAAGCCACTATTTTCCTTCTTTTAATATGCAAAGAGTCTGGTCGAAACCAATTATGAATAAGGTGTCATAGTACAGGTGGTCTGGTGTTAAGGCGAGACGATCTGCCCGGTAAAACTAACCTCTACTTGGGATAGCGAAAGAGGGCTGATTGTAACAGCAAGGATATCCAAAAGACCTCTATTTCAAAAGAATAGTCTGATCCAACATAAAAGATTCATACATACACTTTAATTCTCAAAAAAATAAAGAAGAAATTTCTCCAATTTCCTATTTCCAAACAACTTCAATTTTCCAGCCCAAGTCCTTCACTTTGTCATCATGATCCGACTCCCAAACGTTCATGCATTTGCCTGCATATGGCACCAAAAGAGAGACATGAGATCCCTAAACATAGGTATATGACATACAAAGATTGAATAAAAAAGGCATCAGCCTAAAAAATTAGGTGATGCGAGGTTGCCGCGAAAGTTCTGGACAGTGGCTTTGGCTTCTCAACCCGCTTTACTGCATTTTCCAATGGTAAGAATGTGTGATGTTAGAAGATCTTGGAATCCTGCTGCTATGCCTGCGCTGATGTTCCAATATGACTCGGGCAGAGTTTCGCCTTGGATTCTTGATTCTTCCTACCCACAAAAAACAAGTACTACCTTGCTGGACTCTCTCAAGATTAGAGAAAAGATTTTAGAGTGGCTGGCATGTTACTTAGTTCAGGTTCTAGGACCGATTTAGGCATGAAATAGCCATAATTCTCTCATGTTTTCACTCTTGAAGGAAAGATTTCCAACATAAACCACTATCCCAGCTCTCTCCTTAGTTGCGAGCCCCCTCAAATGAGCTTGAGACCCCCATGAGTTGACAAGTGTCTAGACACTTGTCCTCTCATGACATTAGGTGTGGAGCAATAACACCTTTAAAGGTTTTTAATTATGGAAAATTTTCATGTGTTGGACACTCACACCTTGGGCCTTTATTTTTTTATTTTTTTATTTTTGATCGGTAATTTAGAATATATTGAAACAGCAAGACGCTGAAAGACCAATACAAACACGGCCAAAAACAGAAAGGAAAACAGACAGTACAAAAAGCCAAACAATAAAACAGCCAAACACAACGATTGGGCCCGACCCACTTAGCCCGGGTCCCAAGTAAAGGAGTCGTATCTAAGCCCAATTCTGCCTCTAGTCTCCCAAACCACACCAGATATCTGACCGACTTCATGATCATCTCGGCCGGATTTTCTTTTCGAAAATCCTCATATTTCTCTCGCACCAGATACTCCAAAACCCGGCCACCACAGCTGCCATCCAATATTCCCCTAGATCACCCTCCATTTTAACGGCCGACCACATCAGGAATTGAAGGTCTGGCGTTGCCGGCATAACCCAGCTCGAGCTAAAGGATTTTAGGATCGCACACCAGATGCCATGAGCCACCTGACAGTGCAGTAAGAGATGTGCAGCGGTTTCCTCCCCCATGTTGCACTTAACGCAGCAGTTTGGAATATCCTTGCCCCTTCGAATAAGTTGATCCATCGTAAGGATTCTTTCTTTGAAAAACATCCAGGCAAAGAATTTAAATTTCAGCGGAATGGTCATCTTCCACAGGCCATCGCCTTGGAATCTAATCAACGGATGACACGAAAGCATCCTATGATAGGATTTCACGCTGAAATTTCCATCACAGCTCGGGGTCCATATCCTCCGATCAAGACCATGGGGGTTCCGCGGCATCTTATAAAGCTTTTAGATGAGATTAGAGAACGAAACGACCTCGTCATCCCTCAGCGACCTTCGAGTAGAAACCTCCCACATCCTACCCCCCTGAATATCCGAAACAAAATCATCGATCATCCCAAGAGGGTTCATGGATATGGTTTTTATTTTAGAAAGAAAGATTCCATTTTGGGCGTTTATATTTGAAAAACGGGCCTAAAATCATAAAGTGTGTCACAACTTGCTTTGGAGGGGCCCCATGGTGGATACTGGTTTTCACGTTGGTCACAAAAAGTAGCACTACCACAGCATGCTTCAGAAGGGCATTGTGGTGCATTCTGATTTTCTGGCTAAGCCAAAAGTGGCATTACCACAGCATGCTTAGGAAGGGCGTCGTGGTTTTTTAGGCTAAGTCTAAAAAGTTGCACTACCACAACGTGCTTCAGAAGGGGCATCGTGGGGCGTTCTGGTTTTTCAGGCTAAGCCTAAAAAGTGGCACTATCACGACATGCTTTAGAATGGCGTCGTGGAGCGTTCTGGTCTTCAAGCAAAATTTCACCAAACTTAAACTACCATGACGTGCCTCTAAGGAACACCATAGTGCGTTCAACTGTTTGAGGCAAAATTTCACAAAACATTTAGCTACCATGGCGTGCCTTGGAGGGGAGTTGTGATTGTGAGGTGCGAAAATCTTTTGATTCATGTGCTATCGAGGGTTCCCATTCAATACGAAGGCGGGGTCTATAGATGCCCCTCTTTGGTAGAGGTTGCTAGCAACCAAATGTCAAAGCTGGTGACACCCCATGATAAAGAAAATTGAATGTGGGGAGTGCCCAAGCTCACCATGCTTAGGAGAATAAAAAAGTATAGACGACACTCATGCTTCACTGGCCTGGTCAAAACCGCCTGAAAAGATATCTAAATAAAAAACGACAATAATATTTTTCGAAATAAGAGAACTTGATCGGAAGAAAATGTTAGATTCAGAAAGTGGGCATTCCCGTACGTGTTTTCATCCCCTACCCTATAGGCATTTGTGGATTGGAGAGGTTCGCCTCCCCATACGTGAAAGAAAACACTTCCCTCCGTTCCCCCTCCTTTTTTTCGTTATTATTATTTTTTGGCAGTGTGCTTCCTTGGCACGCCGTGGACCTCCTTTTTTTTTAGTGGCGTGCCTTCTTGGCACACCTTGGGCCTTTTTCACCCATGCTCTCTTTTCTTGTGTTTTTTGTAATGGTGGCGTGCCTTCTTGGCTCATACCTTCTTTTCTATGGTGGCATTCATTCTTGTCACACTGTTGGCCTCCTTGGCCCACATTTTCTCTTATATGGTGGCGTGCATTCCTTGTCTATCGTGGGCCTCCTTGGTCCATGTGTGCCATGAAAGCAGGCCATGGGGACCATGACCCTTATTGCTTGAAAAGGAGAAGAAAAGAACAAAAATAAAGGAAGAAAGAAAAAGGAAAAAAAGAGAAAGGAGAAGCCGAGAAGGAAAGAAAGAAGGGAAGAAGAAAAGGAGGAGGAAGGGAAGAGCAGGGAGAATTCCAAGTTTCATATCGTCAAATCCTTAGGTACTTTCTTCTCCCGATCTTGATGCAAGTAATTTCCTTGCTTTTTCTCTTTCATTTATTGTAAATAAATGCCTAGAAATTTGTTTCTTGATTACCCTAAGTTTGGCTCTTTCTCCTTGTGTTTTCTTTCAAAAATCTATGTTCTAGGTCACTCTTACTTGGTCGATTATTTTTTTCTCCCTTTTTTATTATATTTAGGTTATTCATTTGAGTTTTTGAAACCTAGATTCTAAGTTATCATCTTTACCATTTCTTCCCCCCCCCCCCAACCCCACACACACACACCTCTTTTTGTTTTTCTTCTTTTTTGTTTTGCTTTGTTCTCCACTTTTTTTTTTAAACCAAGATTCTAGGTTATAATCATTTTTTTTTCCTCCACCCTTTATGAAATCTAGATTTTTCTTTTGGTCTCTTCTATTTTTATTTTCCCTTTTTTTCTCTGTTTTATTTCTTCTTTTAAAATCTTGCTATTATTGTATTCATCATTACTATTTTATTTATTTAAATATTTACCTTCTCTCTTTTTTTTGAAGTTGCTATTTTTGTTTTTAATTTATTTATTTGACACTTAATTGTTTTTCTTCTTTCCTTTTTTTAAGGTGCATTTTGTACTTATTGGCCGTCATTTGAAATAAAGGGAAAAAACACAATGAAGAAATACGGGGGAAAAGACAAAGCCTTGCGAACACATAAGGGCAAATCATCCGAAAAAAGGAAGGGAATAAAAAGTTACAGGACTGCTCGCTTATTGGATTTAGTGTGGTGGCAAAAGGGGGGTCCGCCCGACTTTGGATTGAATACCCAAAGATCGATGGTTGCCTCCTTTCTTCGTAATGAACTCATATGTCCAACTTTGGGCACATAGGGCAGGTATCTCGCTCTCTTTCTATCTCTTTTTTTATTTTTATAGTTTGTTTGTTTTTTATTTTATTTTTTTTGGATTTATGTTGGGTTTCTCCGCTTGTTAGTGTCAGAATGTATCAAGGATCTCCGTGTTCCCTTATTTATTTGCCCTGATCATGGATGCTTCAACCATAGACCTTGAAGAAGAGATTCCATGGTATCTTAACCCTACAATTTGAGGATGATGTGGCACTAATTACCCAAACAAGGGAAGAAGTAAATGATAAGCTGAAATAAGGTAGTAAGCGTTGGAGTCAAGAGGTTTGAAAATTAGCAGAATAAAGACGAAACACATAGAGTGCAAATTTAGTGAACATGATTGCCTGGAGGAGGATTTAGTTGAAACTTGAAACAAAAAATCTAGTGCCACATTGTCATAGATTTTGTTATTAAGGCTCTACCTTACAATCAGATGGTGGATTTGAAGAGGATGTCTCAAGTAGAATGCAGGTTGGATCAAATGGAGACAAGCAAGCGAAGTATTGTGCAACCCAAGAGTTCCACTTCGATTGAAGGAACGATTTTATACAACAACGGTTAAACCTGCCATATTATACGGTGAAGAATGTTGGGCTACGAAGAAGCTACAAGAAGAGAGAGTACATGTGCCTAAGATGCGTATGTAGTGATGGATGTGTGAAAGTTAAAAAGAAATGGTAAAATTCGAAACAAATACATAAGAGGAAATTTGAAAGCCGCACCTATAAAAGAAAAATTACAACATGTCGCTTGAAATGGTTTGGACATGTCCATCGGAGGTAGAAACAGACCTTGGATGAAAGGTTGAGACGCTACAAGCACAAGGAAGTAGGACGAGTGGAAGGCCAGGGAAGACCTAGAGGGAAGCAATGAGAAGGGGCGTGAAGGATTGTGAAGCTGCATAGAGCTTATCATTAATTAGAAATGAGTGGAGAAATTGGACTGACGGGGAACGCCAAGATCGAAATCTCGGATTTGGGCCGCAACAAATTTCCAGCGCAGAAGATACGAAAAGGAAATTAGAGCCAGGCTCAAAGATCAGAATCAGCGTGCTGGAGCAATTCACATTCAATCAATCTACTCCTGGAATTCGATCGATTGACTGTGGCCTGTGAGGGATTTAATTCTGACGATATATATATATATATATATATATATATATATATATATATATATATATATATATTAAAAAGTCGATCGATCGAGTACCAGTTGTCAATCGATCGACTGAGTTGTGACCAAAGACCATATAATTATATATATATACTCGATCGATCGAGACCTTTCGTCGATCGATCGATTTTTCGCGAGAATGAGATCTGTCAGAATTAAAATTTGAGTTTTAAGGGTATACTTGTCTTTTTTTAGTATTTGTTTTAGGGTTTTATTTTCTTTTGTGAGACCTCCTATATAAGGTCTCTAAATAAGCATTGTAGTTAGTTATTGATGATGAATGAAAGTTATTGCTTGTGTGTTTGAGATGAGCCATTGTTGAAGAGTGATTCTTCTTCTCGAGATAGGTTTGGTGTGAGGCCAAGGGTGTGATGCCCACAATTGATTCTTCTTCTTCCCGAGATGGGTTTGATGTGAGGCCAAGGGTGTGATGGTCACAATTTTATCTCTTATCTTTATCTTTGTTTATCTATTCTCTGCTTTTATTTATTCTTATAACCCCTAAATCTTGTCATCACCATTTTAAATACTCTGAAACCATAAACCTTAATTTTCATCCAAACCCTTGAATTGATCCGATTCAATAATCCTAAATCTCATCCCAGCCATCTAACCAATCTAAACCCTTAAATCGACTTGATCTCTAAACCCTTGAGGAACTTGAGATTCCATCATTAAACCACGAGCGAGCGCCCTATTCTGGAAGCGGCTAGAGTTCTACCTCTAGGATCTTCCTTCCGCGAGACTAACAGATCTAGCGCAACGGATCGGACCCTATCCGAATCGAATGTGATCATCCGAATGGAAAAATACGAACCTTAAGGTATTATTGGTTTTGCTTAATTAATTTAGTTTAATTTCGAAAAAATAATCATTTCATCATCATTCACGTAGTCTAGGGTTCTGTCCTGCGTCAGTTTTGGTATCAAACCTTAAGTTCTAGGTTAGGACATATTGATGTGATATTTAATTCCATAGCCTTTTAATTTTCATTGCATCTTATTTTAGTTTTTGTTTGTGCACATCTAGTGTTTGGTAAAAGTCCCCATTCATTGTTGGTTCATATGTGCATGTCATTTTAATTTAATGAAATTTTATTTCATTTGTATTCATCATTGTGCACGTCTTGTGTTCGACAAAAGTCCTTATTCAATTTGAGTCACATGTATGTCATTTCGATGTCTTTGATGTCTTTGATGTGATGTCATTTGTGTGCACGTCATGTGCTTATTAAAATTCCTCAATTGTTGTGTGGTTCATAGAATTATGTCCAGGTTATGTTTGTGCCAAGCATTATGTATGAGTTACTTACACGTCACCATGAATTCGTTACCCGTCATGAAAGGGTGCTAGCCAAACGAGGGAACTACTACACTCCAAATTCTTGGCAAAATCCCAAAAGTTATGAGAATAGAGTTCGGGGATATCCTCATCATCATGAACCTGAGTACGACCCTGTCGAAAAGTTTCTAAACTCTATTCGGAATGAGGTCCTAGATTTTGAGGGTACGACGGACCCTAGAACTTTCGTGGAGTGGTTGTCTAGTGTAGAGGAGTACTTTGATTGGTATGGCGTACCAGATGAGTACAAGATTAGGCTAGTGACAACAATGTTTAAGGGTAATGCCGAAATTTTTTGGATTCATATAGAACTCCGTATTGAGTTTCGTCGGATTAAATCCATCTCCATATGAGAGGATATGAAGGTGACACTTATTGAAAAGTATGTTCCTATGACACATCGTCACCTTCTACGTAGTTTGAGAACCAAGACAAATGAGTGTCCTGATTGTCTTAAGTGTCAAGGGTTCGAACACTTTGCTTATCAATGCACTATAGAAATTTCCACTCCGGATTTATTGACTAAAAGCGAAAGTCCTAAGGAGCCGGAAAATATGAAAGTAGAAGAGGAAGTGTATGACCCTAGAACCGTGATGATTGAGGAGGGGATGGAAGAAGCTGATGAGAGTCTAGCTTGTATTAAAGAGGATTCTATTTCCCTTGTGAGTAGTGATGTTGAGTCGCTCACATGTTGAGTCGCTCACACGTGAGTCAACCGAGTCACCCACACAAGAATCTATTGAGTCACATAAGCACGATTTGTTTGTGCCTGTAGAACCCGTTGTGCACGAGCCCTTGTTTGTGGTAGAGTCGAGTGCACTTGAACCTTTGGTTGACACTAGCAGACACGAGTTAATCGAGCTGAGTGTACATGAACCATCAATGTCACTTGATTCGATCACACATGAGTCACTAGTGTTGGTGGAGACCACTACACATGAGTCACTGGTGTTGATAGAGGCCACTGCACGTGACTCGTTAGCATCGCATGCACATGAGAGTATCGAGTCCAAAGACACGCATACACATCATAGTCTCGATTCGCATACCGCCTCACATTCCGATTCTTACTGTGAGTTAAGTTTTGAGTCTCATTTCGCATTGCATGCCGAAATTAAGCTTATGCAATGAAACTCTCAAAATATCGATGCAGTTACCTAAGGCTTTTATGGAATTCCAATTAAATGATCATGCAATGGTTCAGATTGGACCTGAACGATTCCCTTCGGGAGTTGCAAAGAAGTTCCAAACCAGCAACGTTGGGCCCATTAGAATTGTGGCAAGGAGCGGACCTAATGCGTACGTTCTCAAACTTCCTCCATATATCGGGGTCAGCTCTACGTTCAATGTGGAGGACCTAGTTCCTTCTTTGAGCTCAACCCCACCTCCTTGCAACCCATTCCAAGCAACCCCTACTTACAACCCCATCCTAGCTTTGCAGCCAGTACCCCTTCCCTCCCCAAGCAGGCAGAGAAAGGAGGTAATTGAAAGAATTTTAAATGGTATTGTGGCAGTTACCTGCGACAAAGAGTTTCTGGTTTATGAGATGCAAAGGGTTGGTGAGTCGACTATTGAGAATGCATGGGCCAATCATGAGAGAGTTCGTCGCTTGAGTTACAGTATTTCCGACCGATATCGCAATCACATTTCATCGGTGATGAAGACTTTCGGGCCTAGGAGAGTTGATGAGAAGTTTAAAAAATATTTGGTAGAGTGGGTTGGCGAGCCGGGTTATTTGGTTCGTCGTAGAGATATTTACAGTGGGTGCTCCAATACAATCGACCGAGATGATACTCATACCAGATGTCGAGATTGTTTGGGTTAGTTGCGAGGAGTTCTACCGTTCGGGTCCCCATACACTTGATCCATACTACATGCGTGTTTCATCGGTGATGAAACATTTTCAGTCGGGGAGAATGACGGGGAACGCGAAGATCGAAATCTCGGATTTGGGCCGAAACAGATTTCCAGCGTAGAAGAAACGAAAAGGAAATCAGAACTAGGCTCAAAGATCATAATCAGCGTGCTGGAGCAATGCATAGACAATCGATCGACTCCTAGAATTCGATTGATTGACTATGGCCAGTGAGGGATTCAATTCTGACGATATATATATATATATGTAGATCAATCAACTGAGTTGTGGTCGATCGAGACCTTTCGTCGATCGATCGATTTTCGCGAGAATGGGATCCGTCAGAATTAAAATTTGAGTTTTAAGGGCATACTTGTCTTTTTTTAGTATTTGTTTTAGGGTTTTATTTTCTTTTGTGAGACCTATATAAAGTCTCTAAATAAACGTTGTAGTTAGTTATTGATGATGAATGAAAGCTATTGCTTGTGTGCTTGAGATGAGCTATTGTTGAAGAGTGATTCTTCTTCTTCCTGAGATGGGTTTGGTGTGAGGCCAAGGGTGTGATGCCCACAATTGATTCTTCTTCTTCTTCCCGAGATGGGTTTGGTGTGAGGCCAAGGGTGTGTTGGTCACAATTTTATCTCTTATCTTTATCTTTGTTTATCTGTTCTCTGCTTTTATTTTATTCTCATAAGCCCTAAATCTAGCGATCACCATTTCATCCAAACCGTTGAATCGATCCGATTCAATAATCCTAAATCTCATCCCAGCCATCTAACCAATCTAAACTCTTAAATTGACCCGATCTGAAACCCACACTGATGAATGGAATCACAATAGACAAATTTTCATTTTCAATGAGAATATGAACAAGATGGGAGAGGCTCTGGTGCTGAGAGCGGGTGATTGGTTTTGTGGGAGCTGCCGGAATCTTAATTTCTGTCGCTGATCAGTTTGCCACTGGACTGGTTGAGTTTCGACTAGCAAGTCAGGGGTGGTCGTGAACCCTGCGGATGAGACGATTCCTAGGAGAAGTAATCACCGTCAAGTGATTCTCAATGCGAACCAAATCAGAGACATTAGAGCGGGATGGTCAATCGCTGGGAAACGTTTCAATCAGCCCTCCGGCTCGATTTCGAGGGGAGGGGATTGCTACCGTCGCTGCGGACTATCGTTTGCCGAAGTCGTAGGGTCAAACGAACAACGCCAAAGGGCGAAGGATGTCATCAGCCCTTCATGTGCTCTCGACACTGTTCCATTGGATTGCGATGACGGGGGATTAGGAAGTGGCCGACTTATGTTTAATTCAACCCAGTATGGTTCGTTGGCTATGAATTTAAAGAAGTATTGGGTGGTATTATACTGCATAAAAGACACTTTCACTATTTCATTTACATCGGTGGTTACTGAGTTCTTGGGATTATCCAGATGGACCTGCTATATCTACAATTACACATTCTAAGTTTTTCCTCCAGTTCCCATCGGAAGCAGGAGTCCGGGATCTCTGTCACAAAAAATCCTTCCGGATTGACGGAGCACCGGTGGATTGTGGTACGTGGGAACCGTCGGTGGGGGATCATTCTCTACAGTGGTGGGATGGAGGGGTCTGGATCCGGTTGATTGGGCTGCCGATACATGCTTGGACTCCCGAAGTTCTGCAGGGGATCGGGGATCTGTGTGGAAAGTTCATCCTCGCCGATTGGAGCACTCTCAACCTCTGGGATACCAGTGCGGCTCGCATTCTCGTCGCTGTTGACTCTTGGGAGCTCATTCCTAGGTCGTGCGAGGTCACCCTTGGCTGCCAGAAACTGAGGATATTCATAGAAATGGCACTCGTGGACCGGGTGTTCATCCCACAACAATCGAGCGACGAAACCTTGGGACCTGGGAACGCCAGGGAAGCAGAACTCAGTCGTACCACAGAAGAACTCGTGCCGGAGATCGAAGAATTCGTGGACGAGAAAGAATGGTCCGGGGGGATGTATCGCGGAGGCCGGAGGGTAGCTCGTCTACGTATGCATCGTGCAGCGGTATACACAGGAGGACGACCGCGACGTCGATGGGGACTGGCACCCCTGGGGTTGCTCCTATCACTCATGGCTTATCTGAGGAGGTCGAAGAGGGAGAGATTGCCGGCGTCTGTCGGCTTTTCCGCTCTGGTAGCAAGGACGAGGGGGCTACGGTGCAGCGGTACAACCTCAAACTGCCAGAGATGGAGACGCTCTGCTGGTCGTCGACGGACAACGTGACGAAATCCTCACTGTTGATGGTACAACCTGAGTACCTGACAGGATTAAGCCGTACTATGGCACAGACCAAGGACCTCTGTGGTCGGGTGCAGGGGGAGATGAATCAACGTGGATACTGACGATGATGTGCTCTACGGTTGAGATCTTCTCGTACGTCGAAGCCGACAAAGTACACCTGCACAGGAAGGTGGTAGGTGAAGTGAGGGAGATGCCGGAGTGGAAGGACGAGGTCAGTAGGCGTACCTGGGATCCGAGGGAGACCAAAGCTGTTGGCTACCTTTTCAAGAAAAGCCCTTCTGCTTGCAAAAAGGGGATTAGGGTTTATCAACGAAGAAGGTTATATGTGGTGTCTCGGGGAGCGAGAGGAGCTAGGATGTCGACACGTCGTAGACCTTTGGAACTTTCTGGAGGCTTATCTGAGCCGTTGAATGTGGTTGATCATCGATTACCTGGATGGGAGGATATAAATTATGGTTTTTCGGTGGCCTCACGTGATCAACTGACGGATCTCTCCTTGGGACCCACATGGGCCAACACGTGGAGGAAAAATGGAGGGGGTTTCTCTAATAGGGGACAACTGGTGATGGGTCTTCATTGGAGTTGGGCTGCGGAGGGCCGGGGGGGTTTCGATCTTTTATCGGGTCTGGGACCCACTGTCAGATTGGCCCATATCTCTGTCGGGTCTTAGCTATCATATGTGGGCTATTATGTTGAAACAAGATCCACCTTTGGGTGTGGGTGGGGCGACTCGGTGGGTTAACACAGATGGGGAACTCGGTGTATCCTACAATCAGAGGGGTTTAGTTATGGCGGGATCCTGGCGATGCATGTATACGGATGAGGGTTTTTCGAGGCCACAACTGGACGGGTTATCGTTCAATGTTATTTCGGTGGAGGAGAGTATGGGGTTGGAGAGTAATTTTACCGATGAGGAGGTGTGGCGGGCGATCAGGTTTGGTGGTAGGAATAAAGCGCCGGGACCAGATGGTTTTACCATGGAATTCTATCGAACCTTTTGGGCGACAATTAAGGCGGATCTGATGGAGGTAATGAGTGAGTTTCACACGTCTGAATTCATTGGGAGGTCTTTAAACTCCATTTTTATTATTCTCATTTCTAAGAAACATGGGGCTGAGGATATTTCCGATTACCGTCCAATTAGCCTCACCAACTGTCTTTACAAGATTATATCGAATGTGCTTGCGAATAGACTTAAACTGGTGATGAATATAATTATTTCCGGTAATCAGGGGGCTTTTGTCTGTGGTAGACAGTGGATCTTGTTGCAGTGGCACGTGAGACTATTCACTCGGCTTATAATCAGCGTCGTCCGGCTGCAATTTGGAAGGTGGACAGGGAAAAAGCGTATGGTCAGGTGAACTGGGAGAGTCTTGATTATATGCTCAGAAGGTTGGGGTTCGACGTTACATGGAGGAAATGGATGCGTGGTTTTCAATTCTGATTAATGGTACGCCAGCTGGATATTTTAAGAGCTCCAGGGATATCAGGCAAGGGGATCCACTACCCCCTTTTCTCTTTAATATGGTGGGCGAGGCGTTATCTGGGCTGATCGTGCGCGCCAGGGAGCTCATTCTTATTTCCGGTATTCAGGTGGGATCTCAAGGAAGATTCATTTCGCATTTGCAATATGCAGATGATACGATTTTATTTGGGAAGGCTAATGTGATGGAGTTCAGCTCTTTGGCTGATGTTCTTTCAGTGTATGAGGCGGTGTCGGGGCAGCGGATTAATATTCTCAAGTCTGCTATCATGGGGATTGGTGTTAAGGAGTCTTTATTGGCTGACTTGGCGGGTACAATTAGTTGTGCTATTGATACACTGCCTATTATGTACCTCAGTTTGCCTCTCGGACTCAGACAGCCCACAGCTCGCGATTGGCTTCCTGTGGTGCAAAGGCTTGAACAGTGGTTGTTGTCGTGGAAAAGAAAGCTACTGAGTAGTGGGGGTAGGTTGGTTCTTGTAAAAGCGGTGCTCTCGTCGATGCCCATCTTCTTTATGTCGATGTTTAAGTGTCCCATGGGAGTTATTAAGCGGCTTTAGCAAATGCAACGGTCTTTTCTATGGGAGGGGTCTGGTATGGATAGACGATACCACCTTGTTAATTGGGATACATGTCAATTGCCGGTTGCGTGTGGTGGATTGGGTATACGCAGTTTAATACGGACCAAGGATCAAAATATCGGGTAAATTTTTTATTTCGGGCTTGATCGAAACAGAAATTTAAACCGAAATTTTGGCCGAAAACTGAAAATTTGGCCGAAATTTCGACCGAAATTTTGGGTCCCATACAAATTTGGACCGAAATTTTGAACCTTGATACGGACTAATCTAGCGATGCTTGGAAAGTGGTTCTGGAGAGTGGGGAGGGTTGAAGAGAGGGACAGCCTTTGGTGGTTAATGTTGTTTTAGAAATATGGGCTCTCTGTTGGCAGCTGGGGGATCTGCCCCATGGCACACAGGGGTACTTCGGAGTGGTGGAGTGGTATTTGCAGCACTTGGGAGAATTTTGCTAGAGGTTTGCGGTTTAGTTAGGGGTGTGGCACCTGCATCCGGTTTTGGGATGATGTTTAGTTGGATGGGAGCCCATTTAAGGTTGCCTATTCGGATATTTTCGCCATTTCTTTGAATCCGGGTGGGATGATTGACGAATATGTCTCACATACTGAAGTGGGGACTGTGTGGGAAGTCGCTACTAGAAGGTCATTGAGGGATAGTGAGGTAGGTAGTTTCTCCGAGCTGATTTTGAGGCTTTATGAGACGCGCCCAAACTCTCAAGGTCATGATCAGAGGTTTTGGGCCCTGACTAGAGACGGTTAGTTCAGTGTCAAATCTTTTTATGGGTTGTTGTCGCGGCGTCCACTCATCAGGTTCGAAGGTAAATGGCTGTGGAAAGAACCTATTCCATTGAAAATTTGTTCCTTTGGATGGACGCTCTGTAAGGATAGAGTCCTAACGAGGGACCAGCTGATTCGGAGGGGTAAAGATATCCCTAATTGTTGTGTGATGTGTTCTGATAGTGAGGAGTCCGCTGCTCATCTCTTTTTACATTGTCAGGTGGCTTATGTGATATGGGGTGTCATTAATAAGTCTTTTGGGATGAATTGGGTTATGCCGGCGACGCCTTATCTGCAATTGCTGAGTTGGTCGGCTGTGAAGGTTGAGGGTGAGAGACGGGAGTACTGGAGGGCTTCGTTGTTCGCCGTATTCTGGTGTTTATGGTGCGAGAGAAATTTCAGGGTTTTCAAGAATAAGAGTAAACCAATGGGGATGGTCATAAAATCGATCACGAAGCTGGTAAGATTTTGGGTGGCTAGAGGTGGGGTTGGAGTTAGTCACAATTCCTTTACTTGGGATCTGAGTTAAGTTGGGTCAGCTTCGATTGTGGTGTGTTGTATGTTGTTGTTTTTTCTTTCCTTCTATTTTGTTCTTGTTTTTGGTTGGTGTTAGTCATTGTTGTATTTGTCTTTCAGCGCCTTGCTGTTTTCAATATAATCTCTATTACCGATCAAAACAAAAATTAAAAAAAAAATCAACCCGATTTCTAAACCCTTAAGAAACCTGAGATTCCATCATTGAACTACGAGCGAGCAAGCGGCTAGAGTTCTACCTCTAGGATCTTCCTTCCACGAGACTAACAGATCTAGCGCAATGGATTGGACCCTACCCGAATCGAATGTGATCATCCGAATGAAAAACTACGAACCTTAAGGTATTTGCGTTTATTCGTATTGGTTTTGCTTAATTAATTTAGTTTAATTAAGGCAAAATAATCATTTAATCATCATTCACGTAGTCTAGGGTTTTGTCCTGCATCAAGGACTCACAAAGCCGACTCCAAATAGATGGGATATGGTTGTGAGGATGATGATGACGATGCGCCAAAATTTAGTTTATATATTGGAGTTAAAGCCAGCTAGTTCATAGAAGCTTGAGGATGTGTAAGTACCAATGCAATCATGAATTGGACCGCCAAAATTTTCAATGTCTGAATGGAGAACTTTGGGAGGGTTATTATTATTATTATTATCAGTAAATGGTCAATTTCATTGGAGGGGAAGAACAATTACAGCCAACCTAAGTGAGAAGCTTAGCAAACAAATAAACAAAAAAGTGGTTTTCTGGAGTGACTTGAGGCAGTCACTTTGTGATGGGACAAGTGTTAAGATAGGAGGGATCTGAATCTAGAGATTAGTCAATTCAATCAGAACTGTTGATTTTTGTGTGTAAAACATAATTTCTTTTAACTGACACCATGTAGAGTTTAGGAATATAAACAGGGGCAGCTACTTTCTCCCGTGAATGCAATAATAGTCTTTGTCCACATGAATAAGGAGTCCTTAAAGTTTTGCCCTAGAGCCAAAAATCTGTAACCTATTAGCAATATGCATCCTTGCAGGTCGAGTCACGAGGGAACAAAGAAATAGGTAAGAATATATTTTAGGTGGCATCTGGGTTTGAAAGTTTCCAGCTGTTTTCATTACGTTGGAAAATGTACAAAAATTCACTGTCAAAACAGATATCTGTATCTATTCAGCCTCTAAAACACGAGAGGTGGATATTTTACGGTCATTTGTTTAACTTTTGTTCCTTCTATTTTATCATTCTTGCATCCTGCCATTATCTTTATACTTGAATTTGTCCATTAGAGAGCATAGTCCTAAAAGTTGTCATTATTTTGGTGCCATTCTTATTGTAAAAAGCCAAAATGTTACCTTGGATTTACTTTTATTACAGATACCCGATGACTATTATAGTTTAGGTTTTCTGCTTCTTTACTTTTTATTTTATTTGATCTCTTCTTTGATATTAGATCTTTGCTACAACTGTGTTTTTGCATCTTTTCTTAAAAAAAAAACTATTATGTCATATTAGACATTTGCCTCTATGGATAATACACCCATACACTCTATAATTTAGTTGGATTGTATTGTTTGTTGTTTCATTATTTCCTTTCTCTTAAATTGTTTGACCTTATGTTTAAAGAACCAATTTGTGATTAGGCATCATGGCCATTGGTGCGATTAATGTGGTCCGTGGAACAAGGTCATCTGTTGAAGAGTTACTGCAAATATACAACCATTCTGAAAGGTATGGCAAGAGTTCTATTAATTTTTTTTCCTACATTCTTTTTGCAGAAAAATTACTGTAATTGCCCAATGATTCAAAACACATATGAAAGGACATCAGTTCGATAATAAAAGAGAGGAAATAGACAGTCCATCCATGGTTTTAGGTAGATAATCTGCCCGATACTCTTAACCTCTTTTCACAATTAAAATCTAAATCTCATGGGTAACTGAAAGAATTTCATCAGTGGTAGCAGTATCTCTTTACAACCTGAAAAAAGAAGTTACAATTGAAGAAATTGCAACCATACACATGGAAAGCTGATGAAAGCCACTACTGATGCTTGTAATGAATATACTGGTTTGGTTTTTGACCCAAAACCAGTCAATATTGAGGAAAACTGTAAGACTCTTCTATGATGGTCAGTTTAAAGAATATCTTACTAAATTCTTCTGAAAGTGAACTATCACAGGCAACGATGTCTAAAAAGCTTTCTGCATTTTACTAATTCTTAATATCAATGTTTATATCAGTGAAAATGCTTTAACAACCTTTACAATAATTGAGCAAGGAATTTTAATCTACCCCTACTTCCTAATTTAATTAGTTTTTTTCTCTTCTAAAAAACAGCTTTTAAAATAAAAGGATTGTGTACTAACTTGCATGCAAACCAGTCCCTAAATAACCCATGAGATTCTCCAATGTGATCTCTCTTTAATTAACTTCATATTTAATAGATGGCTTGAAGGGGAGTTAAGCCTTTAAAAGAGGGGCAATATGACTTCTATTAATAGGCAAGATCTACTTCCTCTCTCTCGTACGCCCTCTTTCTCTCGCCTATTTTTTCTATCCTCCACATCAGTCTATACTTTATCACAGATCTTCCTCTCGCGCCTATTCTCTCCCATCCACATCACCTCCATTTTCTTTTTCTTGCAATTTTCTCTCCCACTCTCTCGACCTCCCATCTTCTTTCCTCTCTTTTGCTCTCTTCGTGTAACACTTGATCTGCCCATTTGACACATGTCCTCTTGACTCATGTGAGTCGCCTCTTCTATCTTCTTCTATTTCTTCTTTTATTCTTACTTTTTTTCCTCTGCATGTCTCTAGCTCCTTTCTTTTTTCTTGCCTTGAAAATCTAGCAAAATTGTAGGGTTAAGATGCAAGATTGCATCGTTCACCTCCCTTGAATAAGTTTGACCCCGAACTTTCACAGGAGTTTGATCATGAATTTCATCTAGGAAATTTTTTATTATTCGTTTTATTCTCGCAACGCCTTTTGAAATCCCTATATAGAATTGGTTGAGGTTTGTCATCCGCTGGTCCATCTTCTACTCGATTTGTTACCATGTCATCTTGAATGATTCCCTTGTCGTAGACATCGCACAGGGAGTCATACTTTTCATCCTCATGGGTCATATTTGGGGTCCCCATATATCACACACCATGCGCTGCTCGCTCCACTTTCAATATTCATCCTTGTGTTGATTATTGTTGTTTTTGTTGTTGATTGAGGCTTGTAACTCACAAGAACTTGCTCTGACCCCAACTGTGCAGGCCAAACGTGATGCACTGTCAAATTCACTGCTCTGGTTTTGACATAAAACCAATAAAAATCTTCGAGAAGACTTGCAGAGTTATTAAGAGTGGTTAGATTAAGGAATATCCTATCAAAATCCTCTACAAAAGCCAAAGATTGACCTTAATCAACAAGGATGAAAATGCTGTGTTGTATTAATTTTCAAAAGCAATGTTTTCATCAATGTAACTGCTTTACATAGCCTTTACCATAACTGAATAAGGAACCCTAATCTAATCGATTTTCATAATTTAATTAATTTCTATTGTAAATAAGCTTTCTTTGAAATAAAATGCTATTACTCTTTAGCTTTTGGTGTGTGTGACTCCAGACAATCTAACCCTTACAATAACTGAATAAGGAACACTAATCTAATTGAACTTCATAATTTAATTAATTTCTATTCTATATAAATTTTCTATAAAATAAAATTCTATTACACTTTAGCTTTTGGCATGTGTGACTCAACACAAACCAGCCCTAATTGACTCCCAAGTTTCTCCAGTGCAATTTCTCTCTTTAATTAAATTCCTATTTATTAGTTGGCAAGAGGGGAAATTATGATTCATACAAAGTAGCAAGAATGACCTCTCTTGAGAGGCTAGATTCTCCACGTCCTCTCTCGCACTTTCTCTTTCCCTCACCAATTGTCTCTCCTCTCTTTATCCTCTTCGCCATCTCTTTACTCTCTTACCTATTCTCTCTCCTCTCTCCCTTCAGGTCACCTCCCATTTTTTTTGGTAGTTTTCTTTTTCTCTCTTTCTTTCAACCTTTAATGGAAACGAAAGTATCACCGGGGACGGGTTCTTTCAACCTCCTAGGGTGGTTGAAAGAAAGACAACCCACCAAAATCTTGAAATGTTGGCCTTTAGGATTCCGAGGCACTAAAAGCTCTCAAATTATTTCCATAAATCGAAACCAAATATATACATTAATATGAAGCTATAAATAACCTTGGTAATAATTAACTAAAGAAAGCTAACCTAACACTACCTTATATTTTAACTAAAGAATTCCTAATTAAAATAATCCTTTTGTAAACAATAAATGAAATCCTAAATAACCAGAAGTCAAAACATTCAACAGAGAGAGAGAGAGAGAGAGAGAGAGTTCTCTCCTCTCCCTTGAGTAGTGTTTCAAATCAGTCCATTTTATTGAGCAGCATAAATTCAAGAAAATCCTTCCAAAATACAGAAATATTCAATAATTTTATTAGGGCATTTTGATTAATCCGATTTAGCATATGTTAGCGTTTGAGCTTTCCCGATCTAGAAAATAGGTCTATAGATAGACTCTAGTTTTGATCTAGTTTAGGGCAGCAAGTGACAATCTCGATGTTGTCTCTTAACTTTTTGCTAGGGTTTGAATAATTTAAGGCCCAAAGGGCAAAGAGAATCAATGAATTAAGGTTGAGAATTAGAAATCAAAATCCCTGCAACAATACTAGAAAATATATGTTTTTTTTTTTTTTTTTATGGGTTTTCGATAGGAGAAACAACTTAAATTAAATTACCTGACGATAAGAAAAGTAGATAGAAAAGGTAGAAGATCAAGGAAATTACTCGAGGGAAGATAATTTTCTTCACACCAAACCGCACATGGAAGAAGAATCACTCTTTTGGTTGAAAACTCTTCACAAGTTTTATAGAATTCGCACAAAGCAAAACTCTTACATTTCATTAATCATCCATTGTTCTAAAAATGTGTTTACAATGCCTTTATATAGGCTAAGAAACCTTAACTAAGCTTAAGAAACGAAAATAAAATCAGTCCTAATCTAAAAAGGAGACAAAAACCTAAAATTGGCATCTAAACAAAAAATTGGTGCGCAAATTCGATCGATCGAGTCCCTTCAGCCATGAACTTTTTGCGCGAATTCAATCGATGGAGCTTATTCTGCGTTTTGATGACGAACCCTCTGAACGAATTCGATCGATCGATCGAGTTTGGGTAGAAACTCCATTTTCGTGCTCTTTTCTTCGTTTTTTTGTCTTCCTTGGCCTTCCGTGCATGCCTTCTCAAATTGTGGTCTGCTCATGTGGATCATGCGTGTATGATCGGTTGATGTCCCCATCATCTATTATTGTATTCTATCTTGGCAGTCCTTACATATCCCAACGCACTAAAAGCTCTTAAATAATTTTTAGGAATCAAAACAAAAATTTTAAAATTGATGCGAAGCTTTAGATAGCCTAAAAAATAATTAAATAAAGATGCCTAATCTCACACAACCTTCTATTTAAATTAAGGAAAAATTTTAAAATAGCCCTCTGGTAAACAATAAATAAATAAAGATGCCTAATCTCACACAGCCTTCTATTTAAATTAGGGAAAAAATTTAAGATAGCCCTTTGGTAAACAATAAATAAAGTCCTAATATTAGTAAAAGTTCGACCTCGAACTTTCATGATAGTTCAAGCATGTACTCTGAGGGGTTCACTTCCTTGGTGAACCTTTTCTCCCCTTCCTCTTTATCTTCACAATGATTTCGTGTGTAATTCCCATGTCCTTGTCGATGTCGTATGGGGAATCAATTTCGTCATCATCTTGTAAATCATATATGGGATCTCCATATATATTACATTCCATGCATCGTCCACTCCACTTTTTGACATGGTTGCCCCACCGTATTGATCTTCTAGGGTCGCGATTATTTGATCAAACTTCTTTCTACGATTGAAACTTCCTTTGATACCAAATAAGATAACTGAAAGTAGATAGCCTCAAGGGCATTTGTTTTTTTTTATTTTTTTATTTTAGAAATCAACTAACTTCCAGAAGATTAAGATCTATCCTCCTAGGGTGGTTAAAGAAAAATAATCTGCCAAAAACTTGAAGTGTGGCCCTTGCCAAGCACACATGGAATTGTTCACTGAAAATGATGCCTTAAAAGCTCTCAAATAATTTTTGTGAGTGATAAAAAAAATTTTTGTTGATATGAGGCCTAAAAAAGCTTTGACAATAGTTAAATAGGAAACCCAATTAACACACTATTCTAATTTAAGAACCATTAATTTAAAATAATCCTCTCCTAAATAATAAATAAAATCCTAAACAACGAAAGTCAAATCAGTCAACTAGCATTAATAAACCTAGAGAACTCTGCCTTTCACAATAGGATATAAATCTACGAGAGATTGATGAGATTGAATTTTCTCCTCTTTCTTAAGTGATATTTTCACGTGCTTTGGAGATAATGTTGTGGCACATGATCACTAACAAATGATGACATTTCACACTGGGACATTTGTTGGGGTTCCTCTCTATAGTGATATCTCTCTCTTGGCTTATCTCCTCAATTATTTTTTACGGGGAACGTCAAGGAAAAAAAATAAATAATAATAATAATAATTTTACTGTTCACGATGAATAGTGGCGGACGTCCGTGGGGCACTACGGACGTCCGTGGACGTCATGACGGGCTTTTCGGGTTTTGAGTTTTTTTGGCGAAAACTTACCTTTTTTGTGTTTTATTTCTATTAGAACTCTTTATTTCGAATTTTAATTATTGGTGGCCTATATATTGAGGCTTGTAAAGACTTTTTAATTAATTATTGAATATTTTGAATGCTTTTAGGCTTGAATATTCTTTGCCTGAGATGGGTTTGGTGTGAGGCCAAGGGAGTGATTCCCAAAAGCCATTGTTATTTTCTCTATTATCTATCACTGTCTCCTTTGAATCTTTTGCCTTATTAATCCCTGCTGGTTTCTCCTACATCTTAACCTATTGATTTCTTGATCCCTAAAACCATAAATCCCTTTCCGAATCCCAAATCAAACAGAGCCCAAAACCCTTTTCTAAGCCATAAATCAAACCATAAGCCCATTACAAAGCCATATACCTATTTCCAAAGCCCTAGTTAGAGCCTGTGAATCTACGTCGGATTGAAGACGAGCTGAAAGCTGGGAGTTCTATCTCTAGGCCGATCTCACCTCAAATCTAATAGTACTTGCGCATCGGACTGGACCCTAGCTGGATCTCTCGTGATCTACCAACCTGAATTCTCTGAACCCTAAGGTATTTAAGATAGTTTTGAGATTAAACTTGATTTAATTTTATTTAATTTCTGCAAAATTGCATAAAATCATAATCACGCATTTTAGGGTTCCCGTCCCGCGTCAATTTTCTTGTCTTCTCTCTTCTCACAAATCTCTTTTTGCTTCTTGCTTCCTCCATAACTTCATGTAATGACCCCCTTTAATACCACGTGAGCCTCTTCTCTCTTCTTCTCGATGTTCCTATTCTTCTATTTCTTCATCATCTTGATTTTCTTCTTTTATTTGCAATCTTTTAGCTCCTCACGTCCTCAATTTCTTCTGCTTCTTCCTCCTTTAGGGAACCCTATCAAGATTATAGGATTAGGATTTCAAAAAGATTCTTGGTTACTTCATTATTGATCAGATTCTTTGTCGCACTACTCTTGGTAAGTTTCTTGATTGCGTCGTTCCTTTTTTTGTTTTGTTTTTTATCACATCCTTGGTGTGGTGGACATCAGCCTCCTAACTTCTTTCCTCTCTGTTTTGCACCCTCCATGTAGCATGTGATCCACTCATAAAAAACGTCTACTTGAATCGTGTAAGCCCACTCTTCTTTCTTCTATTTTTCTTACCCAATTTCCTCCCCATATCTCAAACTTTTCCCTTCTTTTTCCTCCCCTCACAAACCTTAGCGAAATCATAGGATATGATTTCCACTTAAGGGAGATTGAGAATTATTTAGTCAATATGCATTAAGATAGTAGAATTCTGTAAGAATTAGGGTTTGGTGTTATTAGGTTTCGAGAGAATGTATTAGGTTTAGGGTTAGAGAAAGAGGAAAAGGAGAGAAGAGAGAGCAAATATAGAGAAGGCTTAGTGAGTACGGAGGTCCTCACTAGCTTTTCTACTAAGATGAAGAATCACCTACACGGACCCAATGATACTACATTCACACATTACATTATAATATAATCCCTACTACAACCATCTAATATGCTAGCACTCCCCCTCAAGCTAGAGCATGGATATCCGGCATGCCTAGCATGACAACCACATCACGAAGAGTGCTAGACCCAACAGCCATAGTCCATATATCTGCCAGCTGCTGTGAGGACATAATATCGATAAGCTCAAAGGACTTGCCTTAAACCTTTTCTCTAACAAAGTGAATATTGACTTCAATATGCTTTGTCCGTTCGCGAAGTACAAAAATCTGAAGCAATCTTTTCAGCACCTTCATCATCACAATGAAGTGGTCTGGACTGCAAATGGGAAAACCTAACTATTTGACTGACATTGGTTGTGAACTTTTTGATTGGTTTGCCTTTAGTCAAACCTTTGACCTATATGTGATACAACCTTGGCCTATCTCTGTTATTGAAAACTTTTGTGTGTGTGTGTGTGTGTATATTTATATAAACCATTTATTTAGGAAATGAATGACTACAATTAGGGCTGCAACCGAGCCGGGCCGAGCCCGAGCTCGGGTCAGCTCTAGCTCGGCTCTACCTTATACAAGCCGAGCTGAGGTCGGCTCTGGGCTCTTAGAGCTCGAAAATTCCAAGTTCTTGCTTGGCTCTCCGAGCTCGGGCCGAGCTTCGAGCCAAGTATGTTTTATTATAAAAAATGTCCTCCTAGTACTTTTTTAAACTTCTACTCAATTAAATATACATTCTGTAAAAGATTTAAATGAGCGATTAAACACAGCGCAACATATGAAATCAATAAACGATTGTCGGAGGTTTAGTTCTTGCCCTCTTGGTGTTGGGCCTGTTGGCAGTCGCCCGGCGGCGGCGGGTGCTTGTGTGTGAGAGAGAGAGGAGGTAGCCGTATCCCATATGCGTGAGAAAAAAGGTGAGAGAGGTTTAGAAATCACTCAAATAAAAGAGAAGTAGGAGTTGAGTTGTACGATTCGATTGGCGTAGCCCATATGCGTGAGACTGTGATCTATGAGAGAGCTTCAACAACAAGAGAGAAGAAGTACGAGTTGAGTTACAGGAGGCAGCCGTAGGTAGGAGTAACAGTCCGTACAATATATATATATATATATATATATATATATATATATATATATATATATATATATATATATATATATATATATATAAACCGAGCCATAGAGGCGAGCCGGCCTTAGCTCAAGCTCGGCTCTATTAATTCGAGCTACAAACTGCCCAGCTCAGCTCGGCTCTCGAGCCGAACTCTAAAGAGAAAAGCTCTTATTTTTCGGGTCGAGCCGAGCCGAGTTGTTGAGCTGGCTCGACTCTGTTGCAGCCCCAACTACAATGTCAATCTCTAAAATTAATTTTTGTTGCTCATTTAAAAGGCCTCAATTTTCCATTCAACTTTGATGACGCTATTTCAGCTGTTAGATACCATCAAAGTCAGTTTTCATGTTATTTCATGGCCTTTTGATCATGGCCTTCAAATCTGACGGCTTAGATTATCTTTCCCACATGATCTTTTGATCATGGACGTCAGTCTTTTCCACATGATCTTTCTATTATTGATAATTGATTGATTTGAATTGGACAATGGAGATCATTTTTCACCTCAATCTTCCACACAAAGGATCTTGAGACTGTGAGTGTATCATCGACAATCAGTTTTTTATTTCAATTGGCACAATTCTCAAAAAGTGGTTAAAAAATTATATGGAAACACCATGCGGAAAAATGATTTTTGGCCACTTTTTAGGATGTGCGCCATCTAGAATAAGAAACTTCTCATCTGATGAGAATCTCATGGTCGTGAAAAATTGATGTGAAAAACGATATCGTTTGTCTGATTCAAAACAGTCAAATAGAATGCATCTCAGGTTATATCGCCAAGAATAAGTATAGGAAGATTTGTAAAAGGGTGATAAGGAGATTGGATCTGTGCCCGATGCTGTAACGTCAATTTCCGATGCCGGAGTATATGTCACCGGTATGGGTGCACATCTTCCCGTCTGAGGGTGTTCCGGTGAAGGGGGGGGATTCGATGTCCCGATTGACAAGCAAACACCCACCGGTGGTTTGTGAGGCCCAAGCCTGTGATATCCGTCAGGGTTGGTCTATTGCGGGAAATAAACGCAACCGGATTTTGGCCAATCCCTCTACGTTTCGGCGTATCAGGGTTTCGTTTGCCGAGATTGCGAGGAGAGAAGAGGGAGGCCCTGGAGCTCAGGCCAGCGAGATTGGTTCCGACCATGAGGGATCGGAATACTATTAGATGATTAAGATGGAATCTCCTCAGTTCCTTTCTCTTGCAAAAAATTTAAGACATTTCTGGGTTGTTATCTATGCAACTAAAGATACATTGTCTTTACTTCAATTACATTGTTGGATACAAAAGACTTGGGTATTTTCGAAAAGGCCTTCTTTGTCTGCTATCTCAGACTCTAAGTTTCTCCGTCGCTTCCAGTCGGAGCATGAGGCCAGTCAGGTTTGCTCCCAAAAAACTTTATCCATTGATGGCATACTGGTGGAGTGCGGGGCTTGGGACTTAGCTTTCAGAATGCTTCGGGAACACATGGAGAGGGGAGGTCTATGGATCTGGGTGCGAGGGCTGCCAATCCATGCTTGGTCCCAGGATGTCTTTAAAGCGATCAGAGACCGCTGCGGCGGCTTCATTCTCGTTGACCGAAGAATTGCTGACCTCTGGGACACTGAGACCGCTCGGATCCTCGTCTCGGGCGACAAACCGGAGAGCATTCCTCGATGTATTGAAATCTGCATCGATGGACAGGTACTCCGGATCTTCATAAAATTGGCGGTCTTGGAGAGGATGCTCATGTCGTGTCAGGCGGGTATACAAGCCGAGGGGCCCCTGCTGCCCGGTGTAGACGTTGTCAGCGGCTCCACAAAAGAAGGTGAGGCAGTCGCCGAGCCAGTCAGGGGCTGGGTAGGAAACACCGGCGGGATGGGTGCGAGTCGCTCGGAGTATGGTTTGACCGCGAACTCGACGCTCCATCTGGGGCCATAGGGGTTGACGGTCACGCCAGCGAGGGGTCTCTGGCCGGCGGGGCCCGAGGGGGGGTCGCAGAATATACTCGCAGACCATGAGGAAGGTGAGATTGTCGGGGAGTCTGATTTCCTTTCGCCTCTCAGGGGGAAGGCTTCCAACGGCCGGCGGGAGCAATATTTCGAGGGGGTGCCGTCAGACCATGCCACGACTTTGGTAATGAGCTTGTCGTTGGAAGGAGCAGCGCACATCGACAAGGGGATTGTGCCAGCGACGGGGCTGAAGAGTACGGAAAAACCCCTGTTGGAGACCTGCAAAAGGCGGAGGTTGGTGAGTTGTCGGGGATGCTGGCGGTACGGGAACGTACCTGGGATCTGATGGCGACCGAGGCTGCTTTCGGTGTCTTCTTAAGGAAACATATAGCTGGTAGCAAAAAGGAGTTTAGGGTTTATATCCGAAAGGGGAGAAGATGGCAGGGATCTCGAGGGATGCGATGCGGTGGGGGATCGACACGTGTTTCTTAGAGCTCTGGAAGGAGGGAGGGGCTCTATGAGGGGTTTGACTTTCGACACCCAGAAAGGGGAGAGTTGGGGGCCTTTTTATTGACTGGGCCACGTGACCGACGCGACACGTGGCATCTCCAGGGTAGCGATTGGGGATGTTATCTTTTGGACCCGTCGAGCATGCTTTTAGGCTGGGCGGGTGGCTCCTTGGAACCGAGGGCTAATGTGTGGGGTTGCCCAGAACCATGGGCATTGCAGCCCAGGAATTGTGGAGACCCGGTCGATAAGATTGAGATTGGACCTGGGGATGGGTTGGCGCGACGAAGCTAGGATCCGGTTACTAAGGGGCCTTGCATAACCAGAGATCTTCTTCAACATTCAGAGGGCAACTCACAATTCTCGCTTGATGACTTATTGGCGAGCACTAGGAGGAATGGGGAGGAGGAATTATGTTTTGCCACCGATATCGATCGTCTAATCCAAGTCGGGCATGACCTCGGGATGTCTTTCAGGGGATCCGAGGAGGCGCTTCGGAAGGTGTTACGATCCGTTCTAGTCAGTCGCAATGGATCCAAGTCGAGGCGTAGGGGCGGGGCACGGGAGCTGGCAAGATTGCAGTGGGGAATGTCTGATGGGAGGGACCGAAGGGGGGTTTAAATCCTCGTGGTTTCGTCCTCGGCAAGGGCTTCTGTGTGATTATGAAGATGCTGTTATGGAACGTGCATGGCATTTGCGATGAGAGCAAACGGACCGGAGTTAAACGGTCATCGCCTCTATCAAACCTGTTGTAGTTACTTTACAGGAAACGAAATGGGGTAGTTGTGATGGCCGGAAAGTGGCCTCGGTGCTTGGTGGTAAGCAGTGGGAATGGCTGGGGGTGGACTCTGATGGTGCTGCGGGTGGTATTTTGGTGGCCTGGAACAGTAGGTTATTTGACAAAATGGATGAGGAGTTGGGCGTCTACTCGGCATCTGTGGTGCTCCGGAGTAAGGAAACTGGAAAAACATGGATGTTTGCTGGTATTTACGGCTTGACTGCTGATAGGGAACGGGAAGATTTCTGGGCAGAGTTAGCAGGCCTGGCTGCCAGATGGGAATATCCATTTTGCCTGGGAGGTGACTTCAATGCAATAAGGTGGAGTAACGAGAAAAAGGGAGGGCCGACAGACTCACGGGTTATGCGGGACTTCAACACGTTCATTGCCGAGTGGGAATTGATGGATATGCCGTTGACCAGGGCCCTTTTTATGTGGTCAAATCTCCAAGCCAATCTGTCGATGAGTACGCTTGACAGATTTTTGTGCACCACTGAGTGGATGGACATCTTCCCAGGGGCTAGGTTGGGATGTTAACCGCGGGCTGTGTCGGACCACCATCCATTGATTCTAACTTGTGAGGCGCGTGGGAATGGGCCGACACTGTTCCGGTTCGATAACATGTGGCTGTTGGACAAAGATTTTCGGAATTTGGTCCCGGCTTGGTGGATGGAACCGGTATCTCAAGGGACGGCTTAGTGCAGATTTATCTCCAAGTTAAGACGGGTGAAACAGAACTGTAAATAGTGGAACATGGAGGTTTTCGGGCTGGTTCAAGACAAGCAGGATGCCTTGTTGCAGCGGCTGAAACAGCTAGACGATTTAGAGGAGTTGCGGAATTTGACGGATGAGGACAGAGAGGAACGATATGGGAGGAAAATGAAGTTTAATATGGAGTGCCTAGCCGAGGAGATCAAATGGAGACAAAAGGCTAAGGTTTGATGGCTCAGAGAGGGGGATGCTAACACTATGTATTTCCATGTGGTCGCTAATGCGCAGAATAAAACGAATTACATGGGCAAGGTTGTCGATGAGGGAGTGACCTACTCGGAGAAGGAACAGCTCCGATAGCACATTGTCCAGTTCTACAGGAATATGTACAAAGATGACTGTTGGCAGCGGCCTCAATTGGATGGGATCCAGTTCCGCTCTATCGCGGAGGAGGATCGGCTAAGCATGGAAAACCAGTTCTGCGAGGAAGAGGTGTGGAAGGTGATTCACGTGGGGGCCAAGAAATAAGCTCCCGGACTTGACGACACTTTACCATGGAATTCTTTAGATTTTTTTGGGTGACCATTAAGGCAGACCTGATGCAAGTTGTACACGAGTTTCACGCATCCGGCTGCATAGGGAGGAGTCTAAACTCTACGTTCATCGCGCTCATTCCGAAGAGGGAGGAGGGGGCTGTTGACATTGCAGATTTCAAACCTACTTGCCTCACCAACTGCTTATACAAGATTACATCAAAGGTCCTAGCTAATAGACTCAAACCGCCTAAGGGTCGGATTATTTCAGACAACCAGGGAGCTTTCGTAGCGGGAAGACAGCTTCTGGATTTAGTTGTGGTGGCACAGGAAACCATCCATTCGGCGTATTATGATCGCCGGCCGGCTGCCTTGTGGAAAGTTGATATGGAGAAAGCTTATGACCGGATCAATTGGGATTGTCTTGACTATATGCTCGCCAGAATGAGGTTTGGCACTAGGTGGAGGAGCTGGATGAGGGGCTGCTACTCGTCAGCTTGGTTCTCGATTCTGATCAATGGTACGCCAGTGGGGTATTTTAAAAGCTCAAGAGGTATCCGACAGTGGGACCCGCTCTCACGTTTCCTTTTCAATATGGCTTTATCCGGCCTTTTGTCGCAAGCTCGCGATCTAAACCTGATATCAGGCCTTAAGGTGGGAGCTCATGGTCGATCTATTACTCATCTACAGTTTGCGGATGATACAATAATTTTCGGGAAGGCAGACCTCTCGGAATTCAGGTCTCTGGTGGATGTTCTATGCATTTATGAGGCGGTATCGGGCAGCGTATCAATCTCTCTAAGTCGACGATCACGGGTATTGGCATAGATGATCAGCTGATGGATGAGTTGGCGCAGGTGGTGGACTGTGAGATCGAAAAATTCCCAATTAAATATCTGGGGCTACCCTCGGCCTTAGGCAACTTGCTGCTAGAGACTGGGATTTGGTCGTACAACAGTTCTAACAGTGTTTGTCGGCATGGAAAGGGTAATTGTTGAGTAGTGGGGGAAGGCTCGTGCTAGTCAAATCGGTCTTATCGTCGATGCCCATCCTCTACATGTCTATATTTAATTGCCCGAAAGGGGTCATCAAGCGCCTCGAGGAACTTCTTGTGGGAGGGATCGGGTAATTACCCTTATGCAATGGGGGCCTTGGTGTTCGCAATCTGCTATGGACCAATATTGCCCTGCTGGGGAAGTGGTTTTGGCGGGCGGGGAAGGAGGAGAGGGAGAATCTTTGGCGGCTGGTGTTGGTCGAGAAGTATGGGCGGGCCCTTGGAGAGTGGGGCATCAATCATGAGGTTCATAGAGGAACCTCCCCTTGGTGGAAGGGCATATGTAGAACGTGGAAAGCTTACGTCCGTGGGGTCCATTTTAGGTGGGGCTGTGGTAATCTCGTTCGCTTTTGGGAGGACTGGTGGTTGGAGTGTGGGCCACTTGCTGCCTCATTCCCGGATATTCATGCCATTGCCGTGAACCCCCGGGGTAGGATTACTGAGTTTGTCTCTGACTCAGAGAGGGGTACTTTATGGGAGGTGATCACGAGGAGCTAGAGAGAGGAGGAGGTGGTCTCTTACTCTAATCTTTTGGTTATGCTGTATGAGGGTAGAAGGCACCATAGCGGGCAGGATCAAAGGGTGTGGGCCCAAGAAAATGACGGGATTTTCACTGTTAAGTCCTATTATATAATGCTCACGAATAGCCCGTTAACCAAATTTCAAGGGGCAGATTTGTGGAGGAAAGTCGTTCTTGTCAAAGTTAAGTTCTTTGTGTGGACATTATTCAAAGGGAGAATTCTAACGTTGGACCAGCTGATTCGGAGGGGGAAGGAGATCCAAAACTGTTGCGTTATGTGCAACAAGGGGGAGGAGACTGTCCCCCCATTTGCTGATTCACTGTGACGTGGCGCAGGAAATTTGGAGCATTGTTCAAAGTCGTTCGGTATGAGTTAGGTGATGCCGGAGACGCCGTATGATCTGTACCTGATCTGGGGGGGTACTAATATGGAGGGTTCTCTTTAGGAGTATTGGGATGCTGCCACGTTCGCGGTCTTTTGGGGCTTTTGGCATGAGAGGAACATGCACATTTTCGAGCAAAAATGTCAACCGGTGGGGATGGTCATGAAGTCCATAAGAAACTTGCTGTGGAGCTGGGTTTCGGTTGGCGGGCATGGTAATCAAGAGGGGTCTTTCCTTTGGGACCCGGGTTAAGTTCAGTAGCGTAGGATCAGCACTCGTGGTTTTTTCATGTTGCTGGTGCCGTCTGGTGGCTGTGTTCTTCTCTTCTTGTTTTTTCTGTTTTTGGTCGTTTATTTGTATTGGTTTTTCAGCATCTTGCTGCGCATCAATATAATTCCTTTACTGATAAAAAAAAAAAGATTTGGGAGGATAAGAACTACTTAAGTGCGAAGAGAAAAATGATTTACCGTTACTTGGTTTGGAAGATGATTGAATGGGTGATTTACCCGAAATCTTAGAACTCGTAGAGGGCTATTCGTCATTTCCCTACAAAAAAACACTAGTAAGGAAAAAAAACAAACCTTGAGATTCCAGCGAGGATCATGGGTGAAAAAAAAGAAGATTTTATTCGAGTTTATTTTTTAAAAAAAACATGATAATGTGGCATGGTATTGTCGAAAATACTGATTTTGGTATAAAAGTAAAATTTCACCAATTTTTTTACAAAACCCGAGTTACCAAATAGGCTCTAAATGCAGATAGAAATTAAAAAAAAAAATTATAAAAAAATAGATTAAAAAAAATAAAAAACTCTCAAACCTTAAAGAATACAAATAGAAATAAAAAGAACAAAGGAAAAAACAGCTATTTTAGAAAAAATAAAAAAAACTCTCAAATCCTAAAAAACACAAATAGAAATAAAACAAAAAAGTCTTAACACAAACATTAAAATTGTTGATTCTTAAATGAGAAATTGGCATATACGTCTGGGCATAGCCTTCCAGGGCTACACCAGGACGCGAGATCACATGCAATGTGGCATGGCCAATGCAAAACAACACACGTTTTGGTTTGATCAGTCATAGGATATGTGGTTTAAAAAAAAAAATTTATTTTTTTGATTTTTTTTACCTTTGTTTGATGGGTCAAAGATAAGATCACACCGAACCAACTTGGTGCATTGATTTTGAGCACCTTTATCTCATTTTCAATAGTCAATATGTATCAGGTTAGACCCAAATTTTTTGAGTTATACCTAATCAATCTTATCCGAGTTGTTGTGGCATCTGATCCTCGTGATGGGTGCCACATGGTGATCAAATGGTTTGGACGTAACACTTAGGGCTACTACCAGATAGAGAGTCCCGTTCCTCAAATAAAACATTACAAAGAAAGTACTTAGATCAGTGGTGAAAAAAACATGTGTCGCTTGAGGAGAACTTTATGATCGACAAGTTTGTTTTTTTGGTAGATGAAAACTTTTTAGTGAGACATGATGCTAGAGGGAAATATAAGTTTCATTACACCAAGACATATGCTCCCAAATTTGGTTTTGAGTACCTTTAAAATACGCTCATTGAATCTTTGAGAGCGCTCACACTAAAAACCAATTGATTGCTTTGAAACGGATGGTGGAGATTGTTTTTTTGTCTCAATCTTCTACACATTTGATCTTTAGATCGTGTGCGCACGACCAGACTTTGATTTGACGTGACACAGATCCCAGAAAGCTGATTGAAAAATCACATGGCATTCATCACATTCAAACTTGATTTTAGAGTAAGGGCTTGGGATATACGACATGAAGTCAAAATCTGGTAACTCCCATGATCTTAAGATCCCTTGTGTGGATATTGGAACGAAAAATAATCTCAATCATTGTAAGTAGTCAATGGGTTTTAACTTAGGGGCTCTTAGAAATTTGGTGGTCGTATTTAAAGGGGGGGCTACAACTTGGACACAATTTGTACTGTGGTACACAGTTTTAAAAGAAAGGCTTAGTATTTTTGGGTGTGCCACGGGGAACACCATGTAAACAATCTGATTTGAAGGCCGTGATGCAAAGATCATTTGTATAAAAGATTGGCACGAAATGCGATCTCTGTCATCATATTTAACACAGTCAAAGACCATTTATTCAATGGTTGACTGTGTTAAATCAGATGGTAGAGATCTTGTTTCCTGCCACTCTTTGGCACGAAGGATCCTTAAATCATGCCCTCCAATTCAGATAGATTAGATGGTGTTCCAAGTGGCACTGATCCAAAACGTATCAAGTCTTTGTTTTTAAACCATGTGCCACAATACAAATCTCGTGTGCAAGTTGTAGCTACCTACACCCATTAAAGGTAGGGTACCTCTAAACGTGCCCATGTGTTCTCTGAAAGCACCCACCTCCCAGACACCTTGAAAACCATTGATATCTTAGAATTCGATGATGGAGATCATTTTTCACCCTGATTGTTCACAAAATAGATCTTGAGATCACGACACATCTATCATATAGTCATTTTTTTATTCCATGTCTCACATATCCCCAAAAAATGGCCCTTGAATGATATGGCACACATCACGCTCAAACATGATTATAGGACTATTGTTTTTGGATTTGTGACATGTGGAATCACAAATTGACTGTTTGATAGCGCTATGATCTCAAGATCTATTTTTAGAAGATCAGGGTGAAAAACGATCTTTATCACCTGCTTCGAAGGAATCAATGTTTTCTTAAAGGTACTCTTTGTTTAACCTCGGGAACCCTTCATACCCATTGACTTTGTGTTATCAGATGATGATCGCTTTTCTTCCCATCTTCAGTACAATGGATCTTGAGACCATTGTATTACCATCGAATGATGTCACTAATCACAGAACAATGGTCCTAAAAATCACGTTTGAGCGTGATTTGTGACATGATTTTCGGGCCACTTTTTGGGTATTCGTGTCTCATGTAATCAACAACTGATTTTTGATGGTATGCTCGTGGTCTAAAGATCCATTGTGTGGAAGATCTGAGATCTAGGTGAATACGATTTCCATCGTCTGATTCCAAGAAGTTAATTGGTTTCAAGGGGTTTTAGATGTTGGCACTTTTAGTAACTTCTTGGTGCGAATAGAGGGATTCTTTGGTTTTCACGAGCCGATAGCAGTTTAGTGTAGCTATACACTTTAGGGGTTTGCTAACTTATACAAACGTTTTGGTAACTTACACCTAGTCTTTGTCCTATGTGATAGAAAGGAAGAATATTCCTTAGGTGAGAAGGAATCAAGTGAATACCAATTTTGAATTCTTGTCTCTTTTATATGAAGGTAGGATATATATATATATATATATATATATATATATATATATATATATATATATATATATCGAAAGGGAAAGGAAGAGTCCAAAATTGGTTTTCAGTTGATTCCTTTACATCTAAGGAAAATTCTTCCTTTTTATCGCATAGGGCAAAACCTAGGTATAAGTTAGTAAAATTCTTGTGTAAGCTAGCAAATCTTAAAGTGTACAATTACACTAAATTGCTAACGCATCGTGAAAACTAAAGGGGTCCCTCTATTCGTGTTAATAGGTTACAGAAAGCCCCAACATCCTTGAAACCAATTGACTTCTCAGAATGAGACGATGGAGATCGTTTTCCACCCTGATCTTCCACACAATGGATCTTTAGACCATGAGCGTACCATCATACGGTCAGTTGTTGATTACATGGGGCATGGATACCCAACAAGTAGCCCTAAAATCATATGGCACACATCACGCTCAAACGTGATTTTAGAACCATTGTTTTGGGATATGTAATAATAAAAAATGGACTGTTTGATGGTAATATCATGGTCTCAAGATCCTTTGTACTGAAGATCGCGGTGAACAACGATCTCCATCATTTGATTCCAAGAAGTCAATGGGTTGGAAGGGGTTTCAGATGTTGGCTCTTTCAGTAATCCTGTTGGTGCGAATAGAGATACCCAAACCAAAGAGTACCTTTAAATGGGAGCTACAACTTGCACACGAGATTTGTACCGTGACACCGGGTTTAAAAACAAAGACTTGATATTTTTTAGATCAGTGCCACCTGTCTGAATTGAAGGCCATGATTTAAGGATCTTTTGTGCCAAAGATTGGCATGAAACATGCTCTCTACAATTTGATTTAACACAGTCAACCATTGAATCCACGGACGGTCTTTGACTGTATTAAATCCGATGACAGAGATAGTGTTTCCTGCCAATCTGTGACACAAATGATCTTTGAAGCATGGCCTTGCAATCACATAGCATAGATGGTGTTCCACGTGGCGCAAATCCCAAAAATACTAAGTCTTTCTTTTTAAACCGTGTGCCACAATACGAATTTTGTGTGCAAGTTGTAGCCTCCCCTTTAAATACGAGCACCAAATCTTTGAGAGCCCCCACGTGAGAACCTATTGACTACTTTGAATGCTTGAGATTGTTTTTTATTCCAATCTTTCACACAATGGATCTCAAGATCATGGGAGTTACCATCGTACGACCAGAGTTTGACTTCACATGGCACAGATCCTGAAAAGTTACCTTTAAAATCAAGTTTGAATGTGATGAATGCCATGTGATTTTTCATTCACTTTTTTGGGATCTGTGTCATGCCAAATCAAAATCCGACCGTATGATGGTACGCCCATGATCTAGAGATCAAATGTGTGGAAGATTGGGACGAAGAACAATCTCCATCGTCCCTTTCAACCACTCAATGGGCTTTTATTGTGAACGCTCTCAAAGATTCAGTGGGCGTATTTTAAAGGTACTCAAAAGTCAACCAAATTTGCGGGCATATCTCTTGGTTTTATGGAACTTCTCTTTCCTTCCAGCGTCAAGTCACGCTAAAAAGCTTTCATCTATTTAAAAAAAACCGTTGTCAATCATAAAGTTCTTCTCAAGCAACACTCACATGTCGTCTTCACCACCGATCCAAGTACCTTTTTTTATAATATATTTCATTTGAGGCCCGAGATTATACGTCTGGTAGTAGCCCTAAGTGCTATGTCCATACCATTTGAGTACCCTGTGACACCCATCACGAGGATCGGGTGCCACAACAACTTGGATAAGATAGATCAAGTATCACCCAAAAAATTTGGGTCTGATCCGATACATATTGACCGTTGAAAATGTGGTCAAAGGTGCCCAAAATCAATGCACCAAGTTGATTTGGCGTCACCTTATCTTTGACAAATCAAACGAAGGTAAAAAGGTCAAAAACATAATTTTTTCTTAAAACCACATGTCCCGTGACCGATCAACCCAAAACGAGTGTTGTTTGGGATGAATCATGCCACGTGACATGTGATCTCCCGTCCTGGTGTAGCCCTGGAAGGCTACGCCTGGACATTTCTTCCTATTTCTCATTTAAGAATCAACAATTTTAAGGTTTGTGCTAGACTTTTTTGTTTTGTTTTTATTTGTATGTTTTAGGGTTTGAAAGTTTTTTATTTTTCCTAAAATTATTTTTTTTAATTTCCTTTTTTTGTTTCTATTTGTATTCTTTAGGATTTGATGGTTTTTTTTTTTAATTTCTAAATTGCATCCTTTTTTTTTAAAATTGCTATCTTCATTTAGGGCCTATTCGACAACTCGAGGTCTGTAAAAAAATCGGTGAAATTTCATTTTTATACTGAAATCAGTATTTTCGTTGTTTGACAACACCATGCGACCCACATTATCGAGTTTTTTTATAGAAAAAACTCTGATAAAACCTTAAAAAAAAATTCGCTTGTGATCCTGGCTAAAATCTCAAGGGTTTTTCTTAATTTCTTCTCCTTTCTCGTGAATTTTGGGAGGGAAATGGCAACTCGCTACTCTACGAGCTCTAAGATTTCGGGTAAATCACCCATTCAATCATCTTCAAAATCAGGTAAAGGTAAATCACCTTCCCATTCGCCCTTAAGTAGTGCTTATCTTCTAGAATCTCCTCATCACCCTTTTGCAGCTCTCCCTCCCTCGTTCTTCAAGATACAACCCGAGATGTTTTCTATTTGAATGTTTTGATTCAGACGAACCAGATCGTTTTTCACCACATTTTTTCACACAGCGGATCTGAAGACCATGAGATTCTCATTAGATAGTAAATTTCTTATTCTACGTGGTACACATCCCAAAAATGGCCTAAAATCATATTTTAGCGTGACGTGTGCCTCATGACTTTTTAATCCTTTTTTGAGATTTGTGCCAATTGGAATAAAAATTGTCTGTTTGACGGTACTAGTCTCAAGATCCTTTGTGTGGAAGATTGGGGTGAAAAACAATCTCCATCATCTAATTCAAATTAATCAATTGTCGATAATAGAAAGATCATGTGAAAAAGATCGAAGGCCACAATCAAAAGATCCTATGTGGGAAAGACGATCTAAGCCGTGAGATTTGAAGGCCATGATCAAAAGATCGGATGTGAAACCATCACCTGAAATAGCGTCATCAAAGTTGAAGGGAAAATTGAGTGTTTACTATTCAAGCCTTTTAAATGAGCAACAGAAATTAATTTTGGAGATTTACATCGTAGTCATTCATTTCCTAAATAAATGACTCCCACGTGCAGCGCACGTGCAGGGTCCACTACTATGCATATGAGATGAGTGTTATGATATTAGGTAGCATGGAGGGTGGTGTTGAACACTAAAGACCTCACTTATTTCTACATATAAGAATATCTATATATATGAATGTACAATGAGAAATTTGGTTGTATGGGTGATGGTGTGGGCGCTCAATGCCGAATCGCCCCACCCCTTGTTTAAAAAAATAAAAGAATATTAGAATTCGGGTAGCACAAGTGGCAAACGAATTCCATTTAGTGAGTGCCATGTGGCACTCTCCCATCCCCTATAAAGAGGGCTCTCGTGAGCTCTCTTTCCCACAACATCTATCTCTCAGACGCTCTCTCTCTCCGCCATACCTCTCATCCCCTCTTTCTCATAATCCACCCATGTACAACATGTGATGGTGTCACCACAGCGGTTACACTGCGAGGAATAAGAAAAAGAAAAGGAGAAAAAGAGAAAAAGAGAAAAAAAGAAAGCTCGAAGAAACGACCTGAACCCGAGTCGCCGACGCGCCAAAACAACGTCAAACCTGTGCCGAGCTGCACCGAATCTGACAAAACAAAGGGGTGCCTCGACATCTCCTCAAATCTACTTGCTTTCCTCTAAAATCCATTTAGATGCGATTGGTTTTGTTAAATTTAAAGATCAGAAAGAAAGAAGACCGAAGATTTGGGATTAAGAGATTTGTTCGACCATGAGGTCAAACCATTGATCCCAAGGGTGAACTGTTGACTCGGGGAGCAGCCTGCTGCACAGGCACTAGGCTACAATGCCGAACAGCACCAAGTCGAGGGCTATTGGCCTTGTGCGGGGGGTCTAACTTTGACCTCTTTTTCTACTATATTTTGGCATCTTTGGTCAAAGGTCTAAGGAGGGACTCCCCATAATTCATGGACATCTATCGTTCAGAAGGATCCGATCGTCTGATCGATCAATGAATAAAATATTAATCTAATTTAAAAAATGTGCATCGTATTGTAATCTTAATCTTTGTGCACATGTACATGAAAATCGATGAAAATTCAAACCAATCTTTGAAGTGTGACCTATATTTTTTCTTAGTGCCCTACCTACCTCAAGTAAAGTTTCATCATGATCAGATGGGTGGAAACTGAGCTCCTATATGATGTTATTATCAAGAAAATGGGTTGACTAAAAATTTCATGATCAAAACAAACTAATCAGGTCTCAACCAAAATCGAAACTAGTAGTGTTTCAATGTACTAGAAATATGTATCAGACCCGATGAGTCAAAATCTGACTCGATTTCCCTAGATATCCGTGTAACCTCGTGATAGTTTAACACTTAGATTGCTCATATGAAAGCCGTCAAGAAGCAGAATCCAACATATCAGTGATCGATATCGGTCTGTTCAATGTGATCTACACAATGGAACCGAAATCATCAGATTTTGATGTCGTTTGTGAAAAAATCAACTATTGACCCATGGATTTCAAGGGCTACCCGCATTGGACAAAACTCCTTCGGTGAGTGCAAACCATGTATCATTTGGGCATGACAATGACTCTTCACCATATTTCGTCATCCATGTTGTTTATTTCTACACTTGGTAACAACACACCAATGCTCTCTTCACCACCATATTTATCCCCTGAAGAGGGCACGACAATAACTTCCCCCTGAAGTTGGCATGCAATTGATCAGAAAGATGGAGATAAGGACAACCTCCCCCATAAATTTTTTAAGGACTTTCATCCCCATCCCCAGAAGAAGAGAATGAGGAACTTCAAGAACATGACGATTTTCTTCTTTCGGAGACTCTACTCTATTAGGGAGTGTAAGGACAAGTGGTCTTGATGGGAACGCCGACATTGTAGACATTGGATACAGACCGTTTCGCATGTACCGACGTCGGAAGAAGCGGAATGGAGCGTAAAGAAAAAGAAAAGAAGAATCTGCGCATCTCGATTGATTGAATCCTTGCTTCGATCGTTCGAAGCCCTATTTCGATCGATTGACGGCGGCGAGAAAAGGATTCAACTCTAGCGTATATATATAACTCGATCGATCGAGTACACATTTCAATCGAATGATTTAATTTCGATCGATCGAAATAAGGCTTCAATCGATCGAGTGTCACTTTCGATCGATCGAATCGCGCGAGAATGATTTTTTTAGAATCCGAACTTATGTTTTAGGGGCAAATTTGTCTTTCTATTATGTTTATTTTATTTTTAGGGTTTTTTTTTAAGACCTATATAAGGTCTCTCCATAAACAATGTAATTAGTTATTGATTATTGAATGAATGAGCTTTTGCTTTTGGAACTTGAGATGAGTTTCTCCGAAGAGTGATTCTTCTTCCCGAGAAGGGTTTGGTGTGAAGCCAAGGGTGCGAAACCCAAAATCTCTCCTCTATCTATCTCTTTTATCTTATTTTCTTTTCTACCTCGTGTGATCTCACAAACTCTAATTCCAGCCTTCAACCTACAATACCCTGAAGTTCGAACCCTAATTCCCATCCCACCATTAAGCCCACACGAATTAGAATCTTGAGAACACTCGCGACTCCATCATTGAATCACGAGCGGCGCCCTAATCTAGAAAACCTAGAGTTCTACCTCTAGGACCGACCTGCACTGCAAGGCTAACGGATCTAGCGCCCGGACTAGACCCGATTCGAACCCCAATGCGATCTTTCACATGGAAAACTACGAAATCCTAAGGTATTCGCATTACTATTAGGTTCATTGTTTAAAATTAATTTAGTTTAATTTTGGCAAATAATTAAATCATCGCATTCACGTAGTCTAGGGTTTTTTCCTGCGTCAGAGATCTTTCTCCTTGGTGGAGGTTGCTAATCTTATCAATCACTTGAAACATCTTAGCCAATTTTTCTGCTGATAATAGGCTTCATGGGCAGCTTCCCACAACTCCTTAAGAGTAGATAAAATCATAAGCGACTGGCTAATCTCGGGTTGCATAGAAGGTAATAGAGGGGTGATCAGATACCAACTTTCCTACTCTCAATCCCCCATACTTGGGATCAGTTCTGTTGGCCTTGTAATGGTGCCATTGGTATAACCTAACTTCTTCTTAGCCTCCAAATAGATATATGCGGACTGCGACCAAGACATAATTTTTTGCGTCGAACTTAATAGTGGTAACCTGAAGACCAGCTGACCTTTCGACATTGCTGCCCACACTATCCTTTTTTCTTCCATCATAAAAGGCTTCTCCCTACACTAACCTGTTTGTCTTCCATCATAAAAGACTTCTCCCCACACTAATCTTTGTTTCTTCCATCATAAAAGGAGGCACTCGAAACAGAGTGGAGGGCTGTTTTCATACACTAACACCCCCCAAACCAGCCACAGTATATCTGCTGATTATACAATCGGCCCACAAATGTTGTTATACAGCCACTACTAACCAATTCCAGCACTATTCCAACACCTATTTCTGCCAACACAAGCTGCCGTTGAGGATTTCACAGTTTTCATATCGCCGGCACACGTGAAAACACTCACAACTTCTTTGATACTTTATGAAATCAAACAAGAAAACATTCTGTGGATGAAGGGAGAGAAACCGATCTAAATTGCATAGGTCTCCCCCTTCAAAATTCTCAAACACTGGAGCCTCAGAAAACCGTAAAGAGGCCCAAAAACAAAGAAGAGGGCAAATGAAACAAAAACAATTAAAACCACACAATCTGCAAAAACTAACCTTGGATTTAGGTGCTGCAGATGATTCCGGTCCTAAGTGATATAACTCTGGCTGTCGGCAGTTCCCCTCCTCAAAATCCGCTAAGAAGGGCGATGGGATGTTTCTGGCAAAGAACCCCATTATTTAGAAAGCTGCAGCCCTCAAACACTGTGCATCCAATAATTTAAAAGTCTTAGGATGCAATTCCGATCAAAACCTTTAAACATTGGAATTTTGAGGTCAAAGTTTGACCCTGCTGATGCCAGCTTGACATCAGCAAGCACTGGGAATGACGTCAGCCATCAGCTAACTGAACCTGTGCTGATGAGGAAGAAGGAGAATATAATGAAAAACCCCGAGAGTCGCCAGTTAGTTTTCAGTTGCTTCAGAGTCGATGACCCAGCAAGAAGTGGGTGAGATAGTGGCAGCACAACTGCAATACCAATGTCTGACAATCCTTTGCACCCCCACTTTGACAATTATAAGAGTCAGAAACATCTCCACTAATTCATGGTAGCTTGTCCATACTCACGGAACCAAAAACAACCAGTAAAGCATCATAACAAACAGCAGTCACAGCTTCAAATTTCAGCATTCTTTCAACAAATAGGAGATGGGCAATCCACAAGGAAGGGTAGCAGCAGAGATAAATTGTCTAGCGGGAATAACAGAAATATTTGAACCTTGAATACAACACTCTATCACTGCCTAGCATCAGGGAAAAGGACAGCAATGTAGAATATCAATCGATCCCAGCAGCCACACCAATCGAAAAAATTGTATCAAGGAAGGACTGTTGCTTCCAGCAGATACCAATATATTCCAATAGATTCCAGCAACAGATAAAAGATACGTTCTTGTGCAGAGATATAGAGAGCAACGAATAACTATGAAAGAACTTGACAGCACCATCCATAAACTAGGCTTCTCACTCACTCTGGCAAATAATGATATAAAACTGTAGTAGAATCACAGAGGTAGGACTGTTTGAACCATAATCATGCGAGACCATCAAGTTGTCGGAGATAGATTTCATTAACAAGCTGCTGATCTCAACATGCAGCAAACTGGAGTTAAACACAGAATTAGCCCAGTCCATGAGAGCTCCAGTCCATGTGAAAAACAAGATTTATAAAAAACTGCATAACTTCTTGCAGCCTTCATGGAATCACATGAAACTTTATGGGCATGCCCCAGACACAAAACCTATCCAAACAGCCCAAATATCAAGAGGTATCACGGTCCCAAAAAGCAGAAACCTTGAAAATCGTGAAATTAAGGTAGAGGTTGTAAATCCCTTCGAATCATGCCAACATTAGCTTAAATTCCCATGGTAACTTCACAAAAGAGACTGGGAATGAGATTCGATCAAGATGGATATCTCTTGGTGGTCATCCGAGGTCAAGGGTTTGAGTGGCTAACGTCAGCAAGAATAGGAGTGGCTGATGGTGATTGGCTCTAATACTGACGCGTGACAATGACCCTAGACTACGTCAATAATGATGAAATGCTAGTTTGCCGAAATTAAACTAAATTAATTAAGCAAAAATCTCAAAATACCCGCGAAACCTTAGAGTTTCATAGATTTCCGCTTGAGTGATCACGTTAGATTCGTGTGGTCCAATCCGATGCACTAGATCCGCTAGCTTGGCGGAAGGGAAATCCTAGAGATAAAACTCTAGCATCTTCCAGATTAGGGTGCTCGCTCGCAAATTCAAGGTAGAATCAGTGGTTCTCTCAGGTTTATTGAATCAGATCGGTTTAATGGCTTAGGCGACATCTAGGGTTTGTGATTTTCGGATTATTCAAAGAGCAATGGTTGAAATCGGTTTTATCGGATTGGTAAATAAAACAGAGAGTAGATAAAGAAAGAGATAGAGATAGGAGTTAGGAAATTGTGAGCTTCGCACCCTTGGCTTCACACCAAACCCTTCACGGGAAAGAAGATTCACTCTTCCACATAGCTCATCTCAAGCCGAAGCAAATAATTTTTCATTCATCAATAATCAATCCCTCGAAAGGCTTACAAAAGAAGTTTTATAGTAACCATAAACAAACAAAACCCTAAAATAGAAAATTACTAAACTACCTTAAAGTAATTATGTTCGAAATAAAAGAAAAAATTGAAATTCCGTCTTTTGGCTGACTTAACTTACTCTCTCGATCTAAAATCGATCGATTGATTTAACTTTCGATCGATCGACTGAGAAGAATGAGTTCGCCAAAAGACCCTATCCTTTGTCCACAATCGATCGATTGAATGCCTGGGATCGATGGATCAACTGTGTTGGTTCTGGTTCCCCTTTCGTTTCTTCTTGTGCTGGAAAATCTATTGCGACCCAAATCCACAGCTCTTGATCTTGGCGTCCCCCGCCATTCTCCCAAACCCAAAATGTTTCATCACTGATGAAACACGCATGTAGTATTGATCAAGTGTATTGGGACCCGAATGGTGGAACTCCTTGCAATAACCCAAACAATCTCGACATCTGGTAACGTATGAGTATCATCCCGGCCGATTGTATCAGAGCGCACACTGTAAACCTCTCCTCGACGAACCAAATATCCTAGCTCGCCAACCCACTCTACCAAATATTTTTGAAGCTTCTCATCAACTCTCCCAGACCCGAAGAAATTCATCCCCGATGAAGTGTGATCGCGATATCGGTCGGGAATAGAGGAACTCAAGCGGCGAATTCTCTCATGATTGGCCCATGCACTCTCGGTAGTTGACTCGCTAACTCTCTTCATCTCATAAACCAGAAACTCTTTGGCGCAGGTGAATGCCTCAAGATCATCTGAAATCTTCTCAATGGCCTTGCTACTCATTTTACTCGGAGGAGGAAAGATAGGGGGTTATGGGATCGGGATTGGTGCACAAAGTAAGGATGTTTGAAAATGAGTTCTAGGAAGTGGGGTTGAGCCTAGATGAGGAACTAGGTCTTCCACATTGAGTGTCGATCTAACCCCTATACCTTGAGGTACCTCTAGCTCATATACTTTAGGTCCACCCCTTTCCAAAATCACAAAAGATTCGGCATGAGGGGTTTGAAGCGTCCTTGCGATTCTAGATGGGAATCGTTCAAATCCAACCTGAACCATCGCATGATTATTTAATTGGAATTCCATAAAAGTCTTAGGTAAGTGCATCGATAATTTGAGAATTTCATTACACAAATTAATTTTAAGCGTAATTTCGGCATGCAATGCGGAATGAGACTCAAAACTTGACTCACAATAAGACTCAGAATGTGAAGCGTTAAGCAAATCAAGACTGATGTATATGTGTATCTATGAACTTGATACTCTCATGTGTATGTGACGCTAACGACTCACATGTAATTGACTCAAGTGCTCTTGACTTTATTAATATCAACAACTTATGCACAATCGACTCTGTGGGCACTCTCAACTCATGTGCGATCGAATCAAGGGACACTAATGGCTCATGTACAGGTGGCTCGATTAACTCATGCATACTTGCTTCAACCAAAACCATAGACTCTAGAGTACTCGATTCAATTGACACTAATGGTTCTTGTACCCTGTTCGATGGACTCACGTGTACTCGACCCAACTGGCACCATGAAGTCGTGTGTAACCAACCCTATGGATACCAATGACTCATAGGCAAGTGACTCGATTGGTTCGTGTGTACTCAGGTCAACCAGTTGCACTACCAAAGATCAAGTGCATTCGACTCTACCAACAACAAGGACTCGTGCACAATTGATTCTACGAACACTAACAAATCGTGCGTACGTGACTCGGTAGAATTGCGCGTGGGTGACTCGATTGACTCACGTGTGGGCAACTCAACATCACTGTTCACAAGGGAAATATAAGTTTCTTTAACACAAACTAGACTTTCTTCAGCTTCTTCTATCCCCTCTTCACTTATCACGATACTAGGGTCATACACAATTTCTTCCACTTTCATATTTTCTCGCTCCTTAGAACTCTCTCTTTTAGTCAATAAATTTTGAGCGAGAAATTTCATGAGGCATTGATAAGCAAAGTGTCCAAATCGGTGACACTCGTAACATTTGTTGCGACCACTAGTTTTTGGGCTCTCAATAATCTTTCCTTTCCCATTATCGATTTGGAAATTCGGAGGGGTAATCACGGGTTTCGATGGTTGAACCCTGAAATTATATTTCTCATCAACAATTCGTTTCCCGTAATCAATTTGGAAATTCGGAGGAGTAATCATTGGTTTCGATGGTTGAACCCCGAAATTATCTCTCGTGGACAATTCCTTTACAGTGATCAATTTGGAACCTCGTAGGAGTAATGGTGGGTTTCAATGCTGGAATCCTGAAATTAGAGTTCTCCTTAGTGTAGGTGCTCATTGACTCAAGTTGGGTGTGTTTATGACACTTATCCACCTTAGCTTTCAAACACCGTAGAAGGTGGTGCTGTGTGAAAGAAACATACTTCTCTATAAGTCGCTCCCTCATGTCCTCCCATCGTGTGATGGGCTTACATCGAACTAACTTGCGTTGAAACTCAACATTAGCCCAATAGGTTTTGGCATGGTTTACTAACCTCTTCTTGGCTAACTCAACCTTTCACTCCAGCACATCATATGAGCCAAAATACTCCTCTTTACTGAACAACCAGTCCACAAAGGATTAGGGTTCGCCGTTCGACTTGTATAGACCTTAGAAATTTTCTACCAATATCATATTCGGCTGACAATAATGGGAGTATCCCCTAACTCAAATCTCATCACAACATTTGAGACTTCGCCAAGAATTTGGAGTGTAGCGGTTTCCTTGTTCGGCTAGTACCCTTTCATGATGGGTAAGGAATTCACAGTGACGTGGAAGTGACTCATACATGATGTTTGACACAAACACAATTCAGACTACACAACAATTGAGGAATTTTAACAAACACAAGACGTGTACCCAAATGAAGACACAAATGACATAAAATCAAATGACATCAAAGTGACATATGCATGTAAACCAAAATGAATAAGAACTTTTGTCAAAGACTAGACGTGCACACTAATGAACACAATTGAAATAAAATGCAATAAGATTTAAACGACATGGAAATATGCCCTAACCTAGAACCTATGCTTTGATACCAAAACTGGCGCGGAACAATGACCCTAGACTACGTGAATGATGATGAAATGCTAGTTTGTCAAAATTAAACTAAATTAATTAAGCAAAAATCTCTAAATACTCGCGATACCTTAGAGGTTTGTAGATTTCCGCTTTAGTGATCATGTTAGATTCGGGTAGGGTCCAATCCGATGCGCTAGATTCGTTAGCTTCGCGGAAGGGGGATCCTAGAGATAGAACTCTAGCATTTTTCAGATTAGGGCACTCTCTCTCAAATCCAAGGTAGAATCACTGGTTCTCTTAGGGTTTATCGAACCAGATCAGTTTAATGGCCTAGGCAACATCTAGGGTTTGTGATTTTCGGAATATTGAAAGAGTAATGGTTGAAATAGGTTTTATGAGATCAGTAAATAAATTAGAGAGTAGATAAACAAAGAGATAGAGATAGGGTTAGGAAATTGTGGGCTTCGCACCCTTGGCTTCACACCAAACCCTTCACCGGAAAGAAGATTCACTCTTCAACATAGCTCATTTCAAGCCAAAGCAAATAGTTTTTCATTCATGAATAATCAATCCCTCCAAAAGGCTTACAAAAGATGTTTTATAGTAAGTATAAGCAAACAAAACCCTAAAACAGAAAAATTACTAAACTACCCTAAAGTAATTATATTTGAAATAAAAGAAAAATCGAAATTTCGTCTTTGGAGAACTTAACTTACTTGCTCGATCGATCGATTTTAGAATCGATCGATCGATTTAACTTTCGATCGATCAATTGAGAAATAATAAATTTCCCCAAGACTTGTCCCAAATTGATCGATCGAAAATTTGGAACCGATCGATCGACTGAGAAGAATAAGTTCTCCAAAAGACCCTGTCCTCTGTCCACAATCGATCGATTGAATGCCTGAGATCAATCGATCGACTGTATTGGTTCTGGTTCCCCTTTCGTTTCTTCTAGCGCTGGAAAATCCAATACAAGGCTCTCGATCTTGGTGTCCCCCGTCAAATACCAAGTAAAATTCAGTAATATTAGGGTTTTGTGTTATTAGGGTTTGACTGAATGTATTAGGGTTAGGGTTAGAGAAAGAGGAAAAGGGGAGAGAAAAGAGAGCAGATAGAGAGAAGGCTTAGTCAGTGGGGAGGTCTTCACTAGCTTTATATTAAATTGAAGACTTACATACACACCAAATGATACTACATACATCTCATACATTATGACATTATCCCTACTCAAACCATCTAGTATCCTAACAAAGTTGAATTTCTCATAAAATCTTTTGGCTTCATTTGTGGGAGAACACAGCTAGGGCGCATCATTTTTAATTCCTTGACAACTTTTCAATTGGATGTATTAAGACAGCCTTTTTTGAAGTTCTATGTAGCTCCAATTCATGTTGTATGCTAGGAGTTAGTTTTCAACCGGCATGAATTTGGGTCCTGTAGAGGCTTTAAGCTCCAAAGAGGAAGGCTTTTTCAGTAAGTGGTTGATCATGCCACCTATGGCACCTTGTTCAGCTAAGAGGCTTCGTAATATTTTTCGTCCTTATTATTCTTTAAAATCTTGCATGTATGTGAGCTGGAATAATTTTTTATGTAAAAAGACCAATGAGAACGAAGAATATAAGAAAGAAAAGGAAGACAGTGAAGAGAAGAAAGAAGAGGAAAAACAAAAATAAAAGATGGGGCCTCTGGCCTTATATAAAATCCACAATAGATATGTTGGGCTTTAATAGAAGGCTTATATGGGTCAATTAAAGGGGAGTCATTGAGCCTTTAGTGGGCCACGAGACCACTTATTTAAAAGAATGGTCACATGACCAAGTGGCCCACTTGATTACTTATAACTAGTGAGGAGGCTTGAGTTTTTAGTCAACATTAAGATTCAAGCTCTTAATTACAACAAAAAATGAGAGTATCCTTTAGAAGTTGGGATTTTTTTGATATAGTACATGGCCGTTCAAAAGTGGGAATCTCATTTCTTAGGGGTATTTGACATTTCATGATGTTATTTTCAACTAAAAAACGATATGGGGTATGAAACCTATTTTTAAGCTTTTGATTTTATGAAATAGTGGCTCTTTTGCTGAGTTTTGTGGATTGTATTGCTAGCTTATTAAAAGGTTTTGCTTTCTTTTATTGTGGTTGATTGATTGTTGAAGGTGTGCATAGTTTTTTGTGTTCTTTTTTCAGATTTCTTCCTCTTCTACCATATCACTTTTCAGTTTTCTGTAACGTATTACGTACTAATCTTTTCCATGGGTTTTTTTGGGATATTCTACATTGTTTCAGTTCCTGACCTATAATTTGCTGTATTTAGGTCTCTTCCCATGTTTTTTTATGTTCTGGCATGTGATATTGTGCTAAGGGAATTTTAGAAGGATTATAAATTGTGAGAAGTATTTTTTATTAAATTTCACACTGAGAAAGGGTACATTTTAGAAATTCTTCTATAGATAATCCACCAATTTATATTTCAAGTACTTCTCTTTTTATCCTCTAATATTAGTGTCATTTTCTTCGTCAATTTATTGGTTCAGTTGCAGTCGATGAATCTGACATCTTTTTTATTTTTTTTATAATACAGTGTTGCACTTGTTGTGGACAATCCAGATTTATTCAACCGGCTTGCAGAAACTTTCATGTCCACAACAGTTATAAGATTTATTATTGTACTGTGGGGTGATAAATTATGCCTAAATAGTGAAGTGTTACACAATGTTCCTGTTTTTAGTTACAAGGAGATAAAAAATATGGGGCAAGAGAGCCGCAAAACCTTTCTTGATTCACCCATAGAAGGTAATGCATTATCCAGAACTGACATTTTTGAAAGTGACATGCTTATATTTTTAATATTTGTACTATAAATACATTGGCAAACTAAAGCCAGATGCAGATCATGCTGGATTATGATAAGGAATTCAATTGTTAGTTGTAAAGTTAATACACAACTGCAATAACGTTACTTATGGAGAAACATAAATTTCATAGCTTCTTTCATGGTAACAATTCTCGTGAGAAGTGTAAAAACGAAATTATCACCAATTTCTTGCCAAATTATGAATATTTTGCAATATTTGTAAATTCTATTCTTGTTGCACAAAAGAAACAAAATTATCTCTTTATTTCTTGCAAAATTTTGAATATATTGAATGTTTATAAATTTTATTCTCACACAAATATTGCAAATTTCTTCAAGAAATATACTTCCATGATTCTAGCAACCATTGGCTGCATGTCACATCAAGTGACTTAAAAACGTCAACTTAATGTGACATGCAATGAATGGTTGCTAGAGTCATGGTTGCTCGAGTGAGAGGATCATTACTCATATATATATATATATAGAGAGAGAGAGAGAAGGGAATATGCATTCGAACGCACAGATTGATTCGTGCATTCGAATGCTAGATCACGTGCCATGTGGTGCGTGATCCGAAAACAATACCCGTTTGGACAGATCAGCCACGTGGCACTTGTTCTAAAATTACTCATTTTAGGACCATTTTTATCCTTCAAAACCGGTGAAAGTTTCCCATCCGCCTGCTTGAACCTGGTGCATTGAAATTTTGCACCTTTGAACAGGTTTTGGACGGTGGGTACACACCCTTTTTCATTTTTTTTCTTTTAGATGGACCTGATCGTCCTTAGGCAAGTTGCCGTGGCACCCAATCCCCAGAATGGGTGCCACGTGGAGCTCATCTGGTTCGAAAATCCCAAACCCTCATATATGTATATGAGGGCCTCCAATGGAGGACGGTGACTGTCCTCCAAGATACACATGGAGCTCCACGTGGCACCCAAAACACTACTTAGGTGCCACGTGGAGCATAGGTGGATGGTTTAGATCAATATTAAAAAAAGAAATTTCCAAAAATAGTTTTTAAACCCACAAGTCAAAGTTTGACAGCTTTCATTGGTCCATATTTCACGGTTCAAAAAACACGGTGGAGATGAGTTTTCAATTCTTTTTTTTTCATAGATGATCTAAGCAATGCACCTGAACTCCACGTAGCATCGAAACAATATTTTGGGTGCCACATGGAGCTCCACGTGGAAGCTTGGAGGACGGACACCTTTTCCATATGTATATATATATATTTTGAATCTCGATTTTTACTGATGTTCCTACTTTTTGTGGGAAATGACTTAAAGGTAAGGGAACTTTTAAGTCATTTAACAAAAATATCAAATGGCATTGAATTTTTCCATGTGGAAAACTCGAATATGATTGACCCTTCAGTGAAGAATTGGAAAAAAAAAGAGAAAAGTGGAGAAGACAAGATTGGAGGAATTTGTGATGTTGGATTGAAGTGAAATGTTTTTGATGGTTTTTATTTTTGTCAATGTATCTATTTTGTTTACGTTTCATTATTTATTTATTTTTTGAAACTGTCCTTTATTTTATTTTTTCCAAGCCTTTTTCTCATGGGAAAATCTGCTACCAGAAAACTCTAATTATGAGATCTTAACTACTACGATTTCATTCGGGGTGGTTATACAATTCTGTCCTCAGGGCATAAGAGTCCAGTGTGCCTCAAAAATCTTGATTTTACCATTCAGTCCCTCAAGTTCAAATTACCATTTTATCCTTTAATAAAATAGGAAATTCTCAAACAGCCCCTAAAGGTAAAATTACAATTTTACCCCCTCATTTGGCTAAATTCCCGTCATACCCCTGAACCCATTTAGAAGTACAATTCAGGTATTTCATGCTTATGCTTTCAAAGTTGTAAAAGACATTTTGAGAACTAAGATATGTATCTTTTTTCAATTGAAGATTCAGGTTTCTTACCTCTGTTGCCTACCGCTTTACTGAAAAATCCTACGTTCTCACGTGCAAAAAAAAAAAAACATTTTTTGGCTAGCTTGGGAAAAAATGCACCTCCCCTGTTTTTACTTCGCGGGCACCCACATATATAATGCCATTTTTCTTTCATTTCTCTTCTTCGTGAACTCTGGCAGCCGCAACACATTCCCGACATCACTAAATCACCCTCTTGTTCTTCTTCTTTGCAACTTCAGCGATTATTTGTTTTGATTTTAGAATTCTTTAGGGATTATTAGGTTTTCTTTTTTATTTTGTAGAGTTTTTTTAAATTTATTTAGATTGTGGTTGGTAGTTCGATGATGTTGTCGTTGTTGCTAGTTGCTGGAGTTGAAGAAGAAGAAGAAGAAGAAGAAGAAGAAGAAGAAACAAGAAGTGTCTGCCCTCAGTAAAGTGGGTGCTTTCAGGAAGTGGGCGCTTCAATAAGTAGCTGCCCTTAGTAAAGTGGTAGGTGCGAACAGAGGCACCCTTCAGGTTATTACACTTTCTTTGAAGATGTATTTTTCTGAGGACCGTGTCATAAAGGGATGATTACTTATGTTTGATGCAGATGGCACAGTCCTCCCTCTACAACATCACTTCCTCCATCTTCCCTCCAGTGGCTTCTGGTAAGAATCCCAAATTCTGGAGTTACTTCCATATCTCCTTCCTTGACTCCTACTGTTTCTCTTTCTGCAACTGACCTTGATTTGTCTAAATCTCTTCTCAAAGGAATTCACAAATGTGTTACTCCATATCCCCTTGCGAAATTTTATCAGGTTTCTCTCCATCCTATAGGGCCTTTCTCTCTATTTGTGACACTGAGACTGTTCCTCATACGATCTGTGCCACCCTTAACCATCCATCATGGAGAGCTGCTATGGTACTGTTGTTTGCTAGTGGGTGTTTGTTGTGAAGTGCCATCCCAATGGTCCTGTGTCCAGATATGAGGTTCACTTAGTTGTAAAGAGGGTTCACGCAGACCTATGGCATTGATTATGAGGCTTCCTTTGCCCCGATGGCAAAGTTAAAATCTGTACATGCCATCTGACAAAGGTGGAAATAAGTTCCTCTTGCTTGCGTCGGTCTTGGTGCAGAAATTGGAGAGAAACCAACATGATATCGAGGATGAGAATGACATTATTCAGGCATGATAGATCTTGCATTCGAGATAGACTTTAAAAATGCCTTCGTCAATGGGGACATCCTAGAAGATGTTTACATGGATCCCTCGCCTGGTTTCCCGCTTCAAGGGGAGACAAAGGATGTTTATCGACTTCGCAAATTTATCTATGATTTAAAACAGTCACCCAGAGCATGATTTTAGCACTTTAGTGGTGTCGTCATAGATTTGGAACTTCAGCGGTGTCACCTAACCATCTTGTCTTCATTCATTTTGATTTTTCTGGCCGCACTACTCTCCTGGTTTATGTTGATGATATTATTCTCATTGAAGATTATCAGACATTCATTAGACATGTGAAATGTGAGTTGGGCCACATTTTTTAAAGTGGAAGGCTTACAAAGCCTTAAGTATTTTCTGGGATTGGAGATTGCTAGGTCTCGAAAAGGAATATTCCTCTCTCAATGGAAGTATGTCATTGATCAATTAAGTGACACCAGAATGGTTGGGTGCAAGTCGACTTCTTCCTCGATTGATCAGAAGCTCTCACGACGTGAAAAATGGTGACTTGCTCATGGGGCCGTATAAGTACCAGTGTGACAGCCCAGATTTTCCCATTTGGTTTTGGTGTAAAGTTCAAAAAAAATATATCTCAGAAACTTTAGGATTGGGAAAATCTAGGCTGTCACAGTTGGCAGCACCCAGTCTGCCTGTTCAAACTACCCACTCGCGACCACCCATGTCTATGCCTGTGAGGTCCTTTCGTCCTTTGAACCCTACAACGACGCTCAAGTCAAGGGTGCAACCAACTTCACATATCGCTTCAGCCGTTCCAATTGAAGTATGCTCCAAATGCGGAAAGCAGCATAAGACAGTGATCACGGGTGCATGCTTCCGGTGTGGCCAGAAAGGACATTGGCTAAAGGATTGTCATGAGGCTAAGAAAGGACAGATGACTTCGGTATCTATTCAGAGGTCTTAGGTTAACCTTGGTAGTTAATGGTTTCAAATTCCTTTGGTGGTCATTGAATTTTGGATTAATGGCTAGGATATATACTTCATTGTTACAATTTTGTGGTTTTGGATGGTTATAATAGTTATTGGTATGGATGTTGTAAAACTATTGAATCCTGGTGGATTCACCATGATCTTTGAATCTAGTTGGATGGTTGTTTTTATCGTTTGAGTATGATTATTGTAAATTTACCCAAGTTATTTTGTGGATGGTTGGATATATATTATTAATGGTTGTTGGTTTTAGAGATTAATGGTTTTAAATCATGGTTAACTTGTTTCGATGATTGATTGTTGTATGTTGATGCAAATGGCAAGTGAGAAATAATTGCAGGATCATGGTTGTAACTTAAATTGTAGTGAGCTTTTTGCAGGGTAATGCTTTACATAGCCTCCATGTTTATGGGTTGGTTATTTTATGGAATGGTTCAATTCCTTATATGGATAATTGTGGCTGTAGTTAGTATCTCAAATGGTTATAGGTTATGGATGAATGTTTTAATTAGAACTGGAGATCTTATTCATGCCATATGTATTATTTGCTTTGATTTCCGACTGTATGTGGATGTGCCAATTAAATTCTATATCAAATTGTGATCTTCGATCTGGCGGTCCGGGCTTTCCCATTTGGTTTTGGTGTAAAGTTTAAAAAAAAAATATCTCAGAAACTTCAGGATTGGGAAAATCCGGGCTGTCACAACCAGAGACTGGTGGGTCGTTTGATTTATCTTACTCATGAGCATGGGTCAAAATATCATCCGATACCAATACGTATCGGTTTTGGACCCGGACGATACAATAAAATGGCTTTGTATCGTATACCACTGAAAACAGTCAATTTATCGAACGATACAGGCAAATTATCGCTTGTATCGTCCAATAATTTCATCATTTTCCCATATGCCTGAAACAGTCAAATTATCGTCCGATATGGGTAAATTATCGCCTGTATCGGACGATAATTTGAAATTATAGGACGATAACTTCAAATTATCGTCCGATAATTTGGTGGTTTGACATGGACCCATAATTTCAAATTATCGTCCGATAATTTCAAATTATCGTTCGTATCGCCCATATCGGACGATACTTTGAAATTATTGTCCGATACTTTCAAATTATCATCCAATAATTTGGTCGTCTGATTTTTTGGGATTATTTTGAAAAAAAAAAAGTATCAAAACGATACATTCAATGCATCGCCGATACGTTGAATGTATAGTACGATACGCAGTACGTATCGTCCTGGAGGTCAGGACGATACATATCGGAAATCCGATTTTTTGATCCATGCTCACGAGACATGGCATCACATTTGTTGTTAGTCTTGTGAGCCAGTTTTTGCATGCTCCCTGCACTACTCATCTGGTTGGTGTCCACTGCATCCTACAATGTATCAAGTTCAGTTCTGGCCTACTTGGTATATCGCTCACATGGACATATGAGTATCTCTATGTACACTGATGCTGACTGGGCTAGATCGATTATTGATCGTCGTTCTACTTTCAGATATTGTGTTTTCATCGGTGGCGATCTTGTTGCCTGAAAGGTAAGGAGCAAGCTTTGATATCCAAATCGAGTGCAGAATTTAAGTATGGAGCTATTGCCCATGGCACTTGTGAGATCTTATGACTGCGCTCCCTTCTTTTCTAGCTAGGTTATTCCACTGGCATGCTCATACCGCTTCATTGTGATGATGAAGTCAGTGAGAAAATTGTTTCAAACTCAATACTTCATGAAAGGACAACTTATTGAAGTCGACATCCACTTCATCCAGGAGAAGGTTTGGGATAGGTCCCTGGATCTCATTGATGTTACATCCTCATAGCAGTTGGCAGACATATTGACTAAGGTCGTTGAGCCTAGTACCCTTCACGATGTGGTTGTCAAGTTGGGCATGTTAGATATCCTTCTCCAGCTTGAGAGGGAGTGTTAGAATACTTGGCTAGTTGTAGTTAGTATTACTATGATTGATGTGAGTGAAGTAGCTTTAGGCGTGTAGGTTATAATGTCAACTTAATGGAAATGCTAGTGTATGTCCCTCTTCTCACTAAGCCTTCTTAGCAATATTCTATTTCTAATCTCCTCTTTTTCCTTTCTTCTTCTCTAATCCCTAAACATAAAACTACTAACCTAACACTAAAATCATCTTCCAAATCCACCTATCACAAACCCTAATTTGCAAGTAGCACTTTAATTTATCCTTTTCTTCATGGGTCAGGTCACGTCCCCATGATTTGCCTCCACCTTGTCAAAACTTAGTAAAAGAGGGAAGAACTGAGCGCTAAGGAGCCTGGAGAGACATCCATCAGTTTCATCCTACTATCGTTATGTTGAGAACAGTGAATACAGTCCCTAAAGGTGCTACTCCTCCCTACCAATGATGCTAGACCTGACATGCTCATACTCGAGGTTCACTCCCTTCAACAGGTCAAATATCTTCTGTTTTCCTGCTCAACTCTTTGCATAGTTGATGCGGGGCAACGACCCCAAAATGCTTATGAGATGCTAATTATTGAAATTAAGCTAATTAATTGAACAATAAAACCCAGATTAAAGTGACACCTTAGGGTTTCACGGATTTCCACCTAAGTAGCCATGTTCAGTTCAATTAAAGTCCAATCCGGTGCGCGAGATCCGTTAGATTTGTTGAAGGTGTGATCCTAGAGATAGAACTCTAGCATCCTCTAGATCGAGTGTTCGGTCAATATTCAATGGGGAATCGCGTGGTTCCTTGCTAGGGCTTTGAAACAAGCGCTCAAATCGGTTGAAAATCAAGCAAATTTCGAGCTCAACCACGGTCGCGGATCGATGGGTTGAGATCAGAATCAATCCACAAGAATGGGCATCAAGATTAGCTAAAGAGGTAGGATTTTGGGGAATTCAAGCAATCAAATGACTAGGAATAAATGCAAGAAATTAGCAAGAAAATAGAAAAGGGTACGAGAGAAGATCAAAGAAAATACATGGGATGGGGAAAGACTCCCTCTCCATTAAAACTCATCTTAAGCTCAAAATCCAATGCACTTTTCATTAATCAATAATCAATAATCAATACCCAAAATGGCTTACATAAGGACCTTTTCTAGTAGGTGCCAAAAAGAGAAAAATCCTAAAATAGTAAAATACTATAGTACCCAAAGTAGAAGCCCAGAAGTTAGAAAAACAAAAGAAAAATGACGAAGATCATAGAAACCCGTCACTCTAGACCTCTCGAAACTCGCCTACGTGAGATGGTTCTCGCCTGGACAAGAAGTTAAGTGATTCTCGCTTGGGGGAATCTATTCTCGCCCGGGCGAGAAGGTAATTGTCGCCTGAGCGACCTCCCAACTTGTGTTTTAGCTGTGCTCTAGTCTCCTAGGCAACCAGCTCCTCTCCCAATTGTCTTGTCTAGTCGCGCGGGCAAGTCCCCTCTCGTCTAACGGGGCTCCAATCTGAACCTTTGGCCTTCCTTTTCAGCTCCCTAACTCCAGCTCTTAGCCCCTTGGCTCTTTATTCCTTGACTTTTCGGAGGTTACTCTCGCACTCATTGAGCCGTCCATTTCTTCTTCCGCCGGTAGACTCAATGCGACCCAAATCCGACATCCATGATATCGGTGTCCCCGCCAATAGTCCTGCATTCAACACATTAATGTTTGCTCATACAAGTAGCACATAAACGTTTAGCATGGTAGTAGCTTAACTCATTCCACATACCCTGTAATTGAGCATATTGATCATGCAATGATTTTTCTCCTTGACGAGTATTACTAATTTTATTAATCAACGCATACACCTTTGCATGGTTGTGTTTTTTAGAATAGGCTTCACTTTCAACCAATTATAACTATCTGGCTGAAGTAGCATACATGAAGGAGCAACTAATTGAGGGCTGTAGCTGGATCAAGTGTAACAACGATGTTATTACAGTCCTATGGTCACACCTTGAATCCACATCTTCTCATATGGAGTGGCAGGCTCAAGTATGGTACCATTTACTACCCCAATTTACTCTTTCACTCCAAGAACAATTCCACCAACCTACACGACACAATATAGATAGTGCCATAAAACTTGTGATGCGAAATTGAAGCCTACACGCTGAGACCATGGCCGGATAAAGAGGTGACATCGAAAGAGAAAATGGACCCGTGAATGGGTTTTAAAAGGCTCGTTAAAGACCCGTGTGCACGTTATTTTAGACATTTTTATCTAGGTTTAGTTTCCTTTTTTATTAGGATTCTTTTAATAAGTGGATTGTTTTAGGATTAGTTTCCTTATTTGAATTATTTAGGAGTCAAACACATATATGTGATATGTGACTGTTAATTTTGTCACTTTCAGCACAACCATCGGAATAGTGGTGATAAGTCTATCAATATATGTCGGAATTGTGTGATTCTTGTCTTGTTGGAAAGCTACTTCGATAAGCTTTCAAACAAGACCAATTTCACGTCAATCGAACATCGTTTGACCCTTTAAAAGTGACGAAATTAACAATCACATAGCACATATATGTGTTTGACCCCTAAATAATTCAAATAAGGAAACTAATCCTAAAACAACCCACTTATTAAAAGCATCCTAATTAAAAAGGAAACTAAACCTAGATTAAAATGCCTAAAATAGCGTGCAGACGGGTCTTTAATGGGCCTTTTAAAAACCCATTCGCGGGTCCACTTTCTCTTTCGATGTCTCCTCTTTATCCGGCCACGAGCTCGGCGTGTAGACTTCAATTCTGCATCAACTTGGCTGTAATTATATGCAGTCCAAAGGTGTTATCGTTTCCATTACTAACTCAAACTTTGGTCTCTTACAATTTGAGATATCTCAGTAAAGCACAACACTATTGCTGGAAAAACACAAATACTAGGCTAATTAACTTCAGAAATGAAGGATATGGCTTGCAATACTACAGTTAAAACACTTTCAAGTCTCCACGGTCTTTGGACACAACACTACAAATCATATACGAGCAATTGGGCCATCAATTCATCGGACATAAAAGCATACATCACAATAATTTTTGTAGTTGTCAAACAGAGCATACAAATGTTGTTTTATCTCAAAACTGGGCTATTATAACATCAGAACAGTTGACAACATGAGAGAGACCAGCCCTGATACAGATTTCCTCAGTTCGATCTTACACACATAAAGTATGAACCAAACTTAGCAAGACCATAGGCAAATGAAGGGTCATACATTTCAATCTACATCCATGCAGGACAACCAGTCCATCAATCTCACAGAAGCCAGAGACACAGGAACATTTGAATCTGGTTCAAAACGAGGGAAAAGAAAAAAGGTTAGACTTTCACATACCAGTTCAAATGAAAAAGGTTTTACAGCCTTGCTCAGCACCAAAAACTGATCCAGATGCTTGTGGATCTGATCCCGCTAGTGGACCATATCCCTGAAATCCGTGAAGCCCTGATTTGAAAGAAATCCTTCGAAACTCTTAATATTTGTACTAAATGCAAAACAATCTCTTAATGAAAGTCACCTCATCAATCTGATCAAAAGTGTGTTTATCTTACTCTTTGTTCGTGATAACTCAAATGACATCATGCTGACATCAGTTCTTATAAGGATGATGATCAGATCCGAAGGAAATTGCTCTGATAGCAAAATAAAGTAAGGGTTATATTATTAGGGTTTGGTGTTAGAGTTAGGATTTGGCAAGAGAAGAAGAGGAGAGATAGAGAGAAATGGAGAGCGTTGGGTCGTGGGTCAAAATATCGTCTGATACCGATACGTATCGTCCAATATGTATCAGTTTTGGACATGAACGATACGATAAAATGTGTTTTTACCGTGCCCCTTGAAAAACAGTCAAATTATCATTCAAATTATCGTCCGTATCGTTCAATGTATCGTTCGTATCGTCCGATAATTTCAAATTATTGTTTTTTTTTTTCTCTTTTTTTTTTTGGCAAAATACCGGAAAGTATCGTCCGGTACCGATACGTATCGATTTTCCAAGATTTTGATCCATGCGTTGGGTTTTATTCTCACACCCATTCATCAGAATATATATGATCTCTAAAGGATAAACTGTACAGTACAAGGACCACAGAGTGTTGAATAAAATTCGAAAAATGTTGCACACGAAAACTAGTGACTCACCAACTAACAAATATCATGCAAGTCACTGATTTGATATTAATAGGCAAACACAACACAAAAATTAGTTTGTATTCTTAGCTATAGAGAGCATAGAATCAATATTTCTAACGTGTCAGTTGCATATACCAGTTGTATTTTCTTACCAACTTCATTTTTTATTCTCTTCATAAGATATTGTGTTCTATGCCTTCGTAACATAAAAATAGTTTTTCACTATCATGTGTTTCTCTATATTTTAACTGTTTAAGTAGTGAGCATACATTTTTCTAACTGATTAATTTAATTATAGGTCGACGTTATATTTATGAGGCTATTGAGACAGATGATATTGCTACTCTAGTTTATACAAGTGGAACAACTGGCTCACCAAAAGGTGTAATGCTAACACATCAAAATCTCTTGCATCAGGTTCGATGGTCCATCCATTTAGTTCTTTGATAATACCATTTGAAGTCATTAGCTACCTTTTTTCTTAACTGGTAGATACAAGATGCTACTTTGTTAATTTCGTGTTGAAATGCCATTATACTTTGAGCATCATGTTTCCAATATGATTTTCTCTGCTATGTGAAACTAGTGTTATGCAGACTCTTTGGGCTGCTGAGTCCAAGTCGACTATTCGACCATGTTGGACTCTTCAAACACCTTATATATGCACTAACATATGTTTGCTAATATGATAGTTATTGGATTTAGGCCTCCATTAATTATATAATTATCATAATACCATCGAAGTTATATTTGTTTGAAGATCAATCTAAACCTTTTTAGACTTTTGTTAGTATTTTAGTTTCCTATATTTCATCCGTTTACCACGGCATACTCACTAGCACGCATGAGATCCCGACAGCCGGATCGGTGTCCATGACACTGTCAAAGTTCCCTTTTATGATGGTTTCCTAGTTTGAATCTTCAATACAATTTATAGTCACATAAGTTAAGGTTTTCTCAGGAATTTATGCATTTTCTCTTATATATGAATTCATATTCTTATTTCTTAACTTTTATATGATAAGCAGGATTTTTATATGATAACCTTGGTAATGCTTGGGGTGACTTTTTTGTTTGTTCTTTAGATAAAGAACTTGTTCGACATTGTACCTGCAGAAGCTGGGGACAGATTCCTAAGCATGCTTCCACCTTGGCATGCATATGAGCGTGCTTCTGAATATTTCACATTTACTTGTGGGGTTGAGCAAGTATACACAACTGTGAAAAACTTGAAGGTATTCTTCTCAGATTATCATGAAGCACATTCTTTAAACTTCATGGAGCTCTTTAATTGTACTATCAAGGTGTCAATATCGGTATCGGGTATAGGTCCATCTTGAACTGATACGTATTGGCTGATAGGGATACGTTATCGCCGATAGCGTATCAGTCGATATTTTCTTTGAAAAAAAAGTCACAAAAATATAAAAAGCTGGTTGTATCTGTCAGTATCGGCTGATACTGAGACAGTATTGCCCAATATTGATCAGTATCAGTCCGATACATATACAGATACTGATACCACCCCTATACCTGTATCGAGGTTGTATCGGTATCGGTTCTCGATGAAACCGCTACGTATCGCCGATACGTATGGTATTGGCCGAGTTTTGATACCATGGTTACTATGTCTGTTCATGATAAATTGTCCAAGATGAACTTGCATGTCATTCAGATTTCTGTGATTTATCTGCTATTCTGATGTTCTTGATTTCCTTTAGCTTCTTTCTCTTATCAAATTGGATTAGCGTTTTCAAAGCAATGTTTCACATGGAAACCATTTTTATTTTGCTCACTTTTTGGTTGTTTATTTAATAGGAAGATTTGCAGCGTTATCAACCACACTACGTCATTTCCGTTCCTCTGATATACGAAACACTCTACAGGTAACAATCTTCTTACGCATCACTGTTAAAAAATAATTCTTGCTTCTGATACTATGTCACTTTGAAATAGGTGATCTTCTTGTCTTACACAAGTTTAGTATGCTTATCTAATCAGCTTTGCATCTCTAGATTAAATATTTGTTAATGTTATTTCATCTCCATTTGCTGTAGCGTATCTCTCGTTGCCCTTGTTTATATCCATGCAAACTTTTGATACTTTTACTTCTTCATGAATGGATGTGAAGAACTCCTTTTCTTTTTGTTTGCTACAGCAAATGACATTCACTTTTTCTTGAACATAAAACAAAGTAAAGCATTGTTAGGGGAGATATGGATTTCTATTGTGATTATTTATTTTTTGTTTGGTGAAATGAGATCCTTCCTCGTTGTTTTTCATGTAATGCATTTGATTCTGAGGCTGATTACTTTTTGCCACATGAATTGGCTTTGACAATGATTTGATACGTGTGTTGTGTATTCTGAGGCTGATTACCTTTTTCCCCATGAATTGATTTTGACAATAATTGTATGTGTGTTGTGTGTATCTTGAAAAAATAAATCTCTTATTCTTTGACTTTCATTTAGTTTCATTAAAATGCTTAACCCTTAGATCAATTACTAGAACACAGATGGTAGACACGGGAAAGGTCATTGTGACGCGGGACGGAGTCGCAAGCTAACCCTAGAATAGCATAATCCCACGTGGAAGGGGTTTAGGGTCTTAAACCTTTGATTAAAATAAAATAAAAAGAAGAAGATAGGAGATCTCCGGATTCGCTCTAGAGAGGCTTGTCGGTTTCGCACCAACGGGTTTCCAAGGCTTCGCACCAAGGCTGTACGTCGGCTTCGCACCAAGTCGTACGAGAAACGATTGCTCACTCCTCAGATTTTGAAAGAATCACTCCTTCGATCGAAAACTCATCTCAAGTTCTCTAGAATTCGCACAAAGCAAAATTCATAATTTTCATTCATCATCAATAGTAATTCTCATAAGAGATTACAATGTGTATTTATAAAGAAAAGAAACCCTAGGAATACTACTTAAAATAAAACTCCTAATCAACCATTAAAACTTTCTAATCTAACGGTCATAATTGATTTCACTATTAATCCCGTTTTTTTATTACACGATCACTTTTGAAGGGTCAAACGATGTCCGATTGACGTGAAATTGGTCTTGTTTGAAAACTTATCGAAATAGCTTTCCAACAAGACAAGAATCACATAATTCTGATATATATTGGTAGACTTATGACCACTTTTCCGATGATTGCACAAAAAGTGACGGGATTAACAGTCACATATCACATATATGTGCCTGACCCCTAAATAATTCAAATAAGGAAACTAGTCCTAAAACAAACCACTTATTAAAAGAATCCTAATAAGAAAGGAAACTAAACCTAAATAAAATATTGCCTAAATAATATGCACACGGATCTTTAACGGGCTTTTTGAAAGCCCATTTATGGGTCCATTTCTTCCTTGCTGGCTTGCTTCGATTGACCCAGTCACGATGCAAGCATGCGGATCTAAATTCCCAGTCAATCTCCTCGACTTTGAAAAAGTTCGACCTCGAACTTTGGGCGACATCAATAAGCGTTATCAAGTATGCATGTTCCCCAGGGACCTCGAACTTTTGAATGGTCTCGGACTCAGTAGAGACGATCACAGATGTCTGTGCTTCAATGATTGCGGGTTCGGTAGGGCCTATCATGGATGCTTGGACTTCAACGATCTTGGGCTCTTCGACGGTTTCGAGATCTGCCACGGTCTCAACAACTAGTATGGACTCTTCAACCGGACGTTGTTCCGGCACAAGATTGAGGAGGATAACTGGATCTGCGTGAACAACGGGCGCCATCGGTTCTTCCATAGGCATGAAAGTACTTTGATTTACTATAGGTTCGGTAACTTCCACTGATACAAGTACAACCACGGGTTCGGATAGAGGAACTTCAACTCGTAGAAATTTTCTCACCGATACGGCTTTGGGGATGAAATCTCTCGCCTTCGATCTCAAAGCGTGAATCATGTTTAATACATCTTCGGATAGATTGTGAATAAAATCTTTGATAATTATTGCACTTATATTCTCATGCCATTCAACCACGATCCGACGCGACCTTAACAGCTCGCAATAAACGCTATTAAGGAGCGCCTTATGCTGGAATATGGAACTGTGCTGCTGAGATGATCTACCTTTCTCTTCGCGCCAAAGTTTTTCCACCATCGCCATCTTTTGACGCACGATAGGAATGTTCCATCGTTTCACTAACGTTCTCATGGAAACCATGTAATCGTTCAAATCACAAAGGGCTTCAAGAACTTGATCCTGACTCATGATTCGCCGATCCATTTCCCGAGGATTCGAACCGCTTTGATACCAAAACTGACGCGGGTCGGACTCGCAAGCTAACCCTAAAATAGCATAATCCCGCGTGGAAGGGGTTTAGGGTCTTAAACCTTTGATTAAAATAAAATAAAAAGCAGAAGAAGATAGGAGATCTCCGGATTCGCTCTAGAGAGGCTTGTCCGGCTTTACACTAACGGGTTTCCAAGGCTTCGCACCAAGTCGTATGAGAAACGATTGCTCACTCTTCAGGTTTTGAAAGAATCACTCCTTCGATCGAAAACTCATCTCAAGTTCTCTAGAATTCGCACAAAGCAAAACTCATAATTTTCATTTATCATCAATACTAATTCTCATAAGAGATTACAATGTGTATTTATAAAAAAAAGAAACCCTAGGAATACTACTTAAAATAAAACTCCTAATCAACCATTAAAACTTTCTAATCTAACGGTCATAATTGATTTCACTATTAATCCCGTTTTTTTATTATGCGATCACTTTTGAATGGTCAAACGATATCCGATTGATGTGAAATTGGTCTTGTTTGAAAGCTTATCGAAGTAGCTTTCCAACAAGACAAGAATCACACAATTCCGACACATATTGGTAGACTTATTATCACTTTTCCGATGATTGCGCAAAAAGTGACGGGATTAACAGTCACATATCACATATATGTGTCTGGCTCCTAAATAATTCAAATAAAGAAACTAGTCCTAAAACAAGCCACTTATTAAAAGAATCCTAATAAGAAAGGAAACTAAACCTAAATAAAATATTGCCTAAATAATATGCACGCGGGTCTTTAACAGGCCTGTTGAAAGCCCATTTATGGGTCCATTTCTTCCTTGCTTGCTTGCTTCGATTGGCCCAGTCACGATGCAAACATGCGGATCTAAATTCCCCGTCACATTGCATACCTAGTAGGCCATGCAGGGAGGATTTTCCCTAGGTGCCAAGGTTCCTAGGCAATCATGTTGTAACTAGGCCATCTCTATTATACGGCGAAGGTTGTCACATGCCTAGGTGGTTCTAGTTGGTGGATTTCCCCCAAGGCGCCTAGGTGATCACACAGTAGCGTAGCCATGGCATCACTATTATACTTTGTAGGAGCCTTAAACATGTAAAAACAAAAAGGTCATCAGTTAAACAAAACCAAACATTTAAGAAAAGTATCATACAAATGATTAATGGACATAGATATAGCATCAATACTTGAATGTTCTCTAGTTGCATTTGGAAGCAGGATTGCATATGAGGCCTATGATACACAACCAATCATCACTACTCTGGAGCATTTATGCTGTAAAATCCCACCACTCCAATAACATAAAATTATGATATAGTATGTATATAAAAAAAAAATGAAATTTATTAGATCAGAATATAGGAGCATTATTTACTAGGACTATTCAATGTTCTTCTAAATATGGCATTAAATTTCCAAATGGTTCTCTTGCTGCTACATATATATCCATGTCTAGGGAGATCATATCTTGAATATATTTTATATGTTGCGATGCTGTCAATCAGTTAGTAACACTCATTTGAAATACCACATTATCTTCTGATTTATTTGTATTTATTTTTAATTACACTGGACACACATGATGGTTAAGTTGAATCTTCCACTTCAATCTTGTTTTTATCATTATAAGCCAAGATATTGAAGGAGAAGATCAATCTTTGGTGTTCTAGTGACTCGGGACAACGACCCTAAAATGCGGAATATGATTTTATGCAGATTTTGCCGAAATTAATGAAATTAAATCAAGTTTAATCGTAAAATTATCTTTGATACCTTTAGGGTTTGCAGAATTCTGATGGGTACATCACACGAGATCCAGATAGGGTCCAGTCCAATGCGCAAGTACTTTAGAGTCGAGGCGAGATCGGCCTAGAGATAGTACTCTAGCTTTTCTAAGATTAGGCTCTCGTCTTCGGTCCGATGTAGGTTCACGGATTCCAAATAGGATTAGGCGCTCATCTTCGTTTTATGACTTTGAGATCGGTTTATGGTTTAAAAAGGGTATGGGCTTGTATGATTTAGGCTTCAAAACGGGTTTAGGGTTTCGGGGATCACAAGGAAGGATTTAGGCTATGTCTAGAGAAGCACGTAGAAATTTAGATAGCAAATATAATCAAGCAAACCACGCAAAGCAATGACAACAATAAGGGAAATATATGGGAATCACTCCCTTGGTCTCACACCAAACCCATCGCAGGTAAGAAGACTCTCTCTTCACGAAGCATAAGCTCTCATTCAATAATCAATCAACTCCCTTAATTACATTGTTTAAAGACCTTATATAGGAGGTCTTACACTAAAAGAAAACCCTAAAACGAATATTAAATAAAAGACAAATAAACCCTTGAAACAAAAGTTCGAAACTCAACTCCTAAAACAACTAAAATAACCCGGCGCGATTTCGATCGATCGAAATTGGAATTCGATCGATCGAAATTTCATAATTCTATGAAAATCGCTGTCGACGTTCGATCGATCGAAATTTCGCCATTCTTTTAGTTCTTCCTCATCCTCTTTCTTCAAAATTTCCATCTTTCCTTAGCTTTGACTTCCATTACGCTGCTTCTTTCTACGTCGGTAGAAACAATGCGGTCTGAATCCAATGTCCATGTACGTGGCATCCCTGTCAATTCCCCTAGACCAAAAAGGTTTCATCACCGATGAAACACGCTCGTGGTAGATATCTAGCAGGTCGGGGTTCAAGCGGCGAACTTCATTCTTATGGACCCAAGTGTTTTCGGACTCCGGTTTGTCGACCCATTTAACCAAGTCTTTCTGGAATCCCCTGTCATGTGTAGAGACGACATGATCGTTGATTATATCTTCTATCTCATCTGATCTCTGTCTGCTTGGGGAAGAAAGAGGTATGGGTTGCCAGGTTGGATTGGGGTTGGGACTAGGAGGTGGCTGGAGTGGGTTTTCAGGAGGTGGGGTGAAACCCCAGTAAGGAACCAAATCCTCCACATTGAACGTTGAACTAACCCCCGTACCTAGAGGAAGCTCAAGTACATATGCATTAGGACCACTCTTAGCCAAAATCCTAAAAGGCACAGCGCCTCAAGATTGGAGCTTCTTTGCGGATCCCGATGGGAACCATTCAGGCCTAACCCGGACCATTACGTAATCACACGTTAAATTCTTTAGAATGCCTGTGAGCATCTGCAAATAATTTATATTGATTGTTGCTTGAATTAATTTTCTGTTTAATTTCGGCATGCAAGCTATGAATATGTTGTGCAAATGCATCGGCGGACTCTGACACTCTATGGGATGCAGACATGAGGATCAAATCTAATGGGGTCCTAGGCCTATGACCATGCACTACCTCAAAAGGACTCATGCCTATGGACCTATTGACAGAATTATTATATGCAAACTCAGCTGTGGGTAAGATGGTATCCCATGTCCTAACATGATCACCGACAAGACTACGAAGGAGATTCCCAAGGCTCCTATTGGTGCTTTCGGTTTGGCCATCCGTTTGGGGGTGGTAAGCTGTAGAGAATTGGAGCAATGTGCCCATCATGTGCCAAAGGGTCTTCCAAAGATAACTCATAAATTTAACATCCCTATCAAACACAATTGTTTTGGGCAACCCATGAAGACGCACTACCTCCACGAAAATTAGTTTAGCAATATGAGATGCATCGGAGGTTTTGGAACAAGGAATGAAGTGGGCCTCCACTATAAAAAGCTAATCGTGCTTCCTAGGGGTCTTAGGAAGTTCAAGCACGAAAACTATAGAGAGGTCCTGCCACGGTGTGTGTGGCACGGGTAACGGGGTGTACAAGTCGGTATTTTGTTTGGTCTGTTTTGACACTTGGCAAGTACAACAATGCTTAATGACTCGGGCGACATCTCTCATTAGACTAGGCCAAAAGAACCTATCCTCTACGAGCGCAACAATTTTATTACGCCCAAATTTTTTACCATCCCTCCAGCATGTAACTCCCAAATGAGAAAGTCACGTAATGAAGTGCGAGGGATGCAAAGGCGGTTGCCTTTAAACAAGTACCCATCGTGGATGGTGTACACGAAGTGTGTGCTGGTCAGGTTACTAAAGAGAGCAGTATACTCAACCCCAAAATCTGGGCACACGGGGTACTCATCCTTTAACTTTTCGAACCCGACAACCTCGGTGCTCATTATGCGCAAAGTCACCACTCGCCGACTAAGTGCATCAGCGGCCCTATTTTCAGCACCGGCCTTATGCTTTAACGCAAATGTGAACCCTTGAAGGTACTCAACCCACTTCTGTGAAGCAAGAAAGCGTAAGGCTTCATGGTCAGAGAACAACACAAATTCATGCAGTCTAAGATAATGTTTCCAATACCAAAGAGATCGAACGACCGCATAGAACTCATTGTCATAGGTGGAGTATTTTTGCTTCGCCTTGTTAAGTTTTTCACTAAAATAGGCCACAAGGTGGCCCTCTTGGCTAAGCACTCCTATGCCTACACCCGAAGCGTCGCATGTGACTTCAAAGACTTTAGAAAAGTCCGACAATCGCATGACAGGTGCACTACTCATTCGTTGTTTGATCTCAACAAAGGCTTTTGTCGCCGCTTTGTCCCATTTAAAGTCCCCCTTTTTCATGCAATCAGTAATTTGGGTCATGATGGTGCTAAAGCTTCTGATGAAGTGACGATAAAAAGTAGCCAAACCATGAAAGCTACGGACATCGTGTATGTTCTTAGGCTCGGGCCACTCCACAATGGCTCTCACCTTTTCGGGGTCCACGACCATTCCATTGGCTGAGATAATAAATCCCAAGAAAACAACAGAACGTTGCATGAAGGTGCATTTCTTGAGATTTGCAAACAACTTCTCACCCTTGAGGGTTTCACAAACCAGCTTAAGGTGGGTCAAGTGTTGTTCCTTGTCATGACTGTAGATCAGGTTGTCATCGAAATAAACAAGGAACTTGCCGAAAAACGGTCTCAACACTTGGGTCATGAGTCGCATGAAAATACTCGGGGCGTTAAAAAGCCCAAATGTCATGACCATCCACTCATAGAGACCATCCTTAGTCTTAAAGGCGGTTTTCCACTCATCACCGGGGCTGATACGAACTTGATGGTAGCCACTCTTAAGGTCTATCTTTGAAAAGATAGTGCCACCAACCATCATATCAAGCATGTCATCGAGCCTTGGCATGGGAAACCGATACTTAACGGTAATCTTGTTGATTGCACGGCTATCCACACACATGCGCCACGTACCATCTTTCTTAGGAGTGAGTAGGGCAGGTACGGCACACGAGCTCATGCTCTCTTGGATGAACCCCTTTCTGAAGGACCTCATTGACTTGCCGAGTTAACTCGGTGTGCTCAACCGGATTCAACCTGTAGTGGGGCAGGTTCGGTAAGGTAGATCTGGGAACCAAGTCTATTGCGTGTTGGATTTCACGCAGAGGAGGGAGTTCGTTTGGTAAGTCTTCAGGGAAGACAGCAGTAAACTTTTTTAAAATCGGCTCAACCTCCTTGGGACACTCACTCACCGACTCGGGAGCACTCTCTACGGTGACAACTACGTACACCACACTCTCATCTATCGATGCTTTCTCAAATTCAGAAGGGCTCACAATATTAATGGATTTATTGGTCAATGGTGTTTTGGGAGGCAAAGGGTGTAAAGTGATATTTTTGCCCTTATGCATGAACGTGCATATGTTTGATCGACCAAAAAGAGTCACGTCCATGTCATAGAGCCACAGCCTTCCCAAAATGATATGGCCCACATCCATCGGCACCACATCACACCATAAGGTGTCCGAATAAGAACCCAATTGAATCGGTACATGACACCTTTTCGACACGGGAATGGATGAAGAATTGACTCATGCGACTTTATAAGGTCTCGAATGGGCTTCAGGTATAAGCCCTAAGCGGCGTACTGCATGAGTGGATATTATGTTGGTACAACTACCGCTATCCACGATGACCCTACAATTCATTTCACCAAATCTGGCATAGGTGTGGAAGATGTTCTCCCTACGTCAGTCATCCTTTTCATCCCGTTGAGGCTGTGCAAGGGCTTACCTCACAATTAAAGCATGACCAATAGCATCACCCTCCTCATCGTTGGGTGTGCTAACCGGTTCAAATACTTCTTCAACCACTATCTCATCATCATCATCCTCTCCCTCAATGAAGAGAGTCCTTTGGGGTTCTTTCGTTGGGCATTGAGCGACAAAGTGTCCCATCCCATGACATTTATAGCACTTTACTTGAGAATTAACCCTTGAGGATTCTCCGACTACACCTTTTCCCTTTTCAGACCTAGAATTGGTAGGGACAGGTTGTGTAGGTTTGGGAGGAGGATTGAATCGTCCCTCACCGGATCGTTGGTTACTATATTGTGGCTCGGTCCTCTTCACCACCGTAGTTTTCAAATACCGTTCAAGATCTTGTACAATGGCATAGCATATTTCAAGAGTTTCTACAGGGTGAGAAATCAATTCTTTTTGCAAATCCAGTTGCAATCCGGTGCGGAATCTAGAGAGTGATTTCAGGGTCTTCCGATACTTTTACCCTCATCATGAACTCTTCAAATTTGGCAATGTAATCGGTCACGGGCATACCACCTTGGCGTAAATTTTGCCACTAATCGAGGAGGCATTAGTGGTATGATAAAGGAACATACTTCTCAGTAAGTCGTTCCTTCAGTCGTCCCAACGGGTAATGGGAGGACAACCTGCGTTCACCCTAATGCGCTCAACATTGAGCCAGAAAAGTCGAGCTTGACCAATCAATTTCATTTTAGCAAGTCTAACGCAACGGTTGTCATTCATGGCATACCAATCAAAGTGTTGGTCCATGTCAGAAAGTCAATCGAGGAAGACGGTAGGGTCCATTCTTCCATCGAAAGTCGGAATCTCAACTCGAACGTTCTTAAGGAGTTGAACTTCGGGGTCATAGTCATCTCTACGATGATCCCTACGGTTCCGATTGTCTTGGCAACCATTACGTTCAAAGTGAGGGCACTGACTCTCTTGGTGTTGATTTTCCAGCCCACCCATCGCTTCCAGTTGGTTGATTCGATCACGTAATCTATCATTACCAACTCCTAGTGATGTTTGGGCTTGCTCAATGGTATTCAGACGTGCACTAATCGAACCCAACTCTTCTCGCATACCATTAAGGGCATTGAGAATCGCACTTGAGTCTATGGTGATCACAAGGTCTATTAGGGTTCTAATATGGAATGCAATATGGACTCATAAAAACAATGCAATAAAATAAATATGACAAACAAAGATATCCTAACCTAGAAAACCTAGGGCTCTAATACCAAAACTGACGCGGGACAACGACCCTAAAATGCGGAATATTATTTTATGCAGATTTTGTTGAAATTAATGAAATTAAATCAAGTTTAATCGCAAAATTGTCTTTTATACCCTTAGGGTTTGCAGAATTTTAATGGGTAGATCACACGAGATCCAGATAGGGCCCAGTCCGATGCGCAAGTACTTTAGAGTCGATGCGAGATCGGCCTAGAGATAGTACTCTAGCTTTTCTAGGATTAGGCACTCGTCTTCGATCCGATGTAGGTTTACGGATTCCAAATTGGGTTGTAAAAGGGAATTAGGGTTTGTAAAAGATTTATAACTTTGAGATCGGTTTATGGTTTAAAAAGGGTATGGGCTTGTATGATTTAGGCTTCAAAACGGGTTTAGGGTTTCGGGGATCACAAGGAAGGATTTAGGCTATGTCTAGAGAAGCACGCAGAAATTTAGATAGCAAATATAATCAAGCAAACCACGCAAAGCAATGACAACAATAAGGGAAAATATATGGGAATCACTCCCTTGGTCTCACACCAAACCCATCGTGGGGAAGAAGACTCTTCACGAAGCATAAGCTCTCATTCAATAATCAATCAACTCCCTTAATTACATTGTTTAAAGAACTTATATAGGAGGTCTTACACTAAAAGAAAACCCTAAAATGAATATTAAATAATAGACAAATAAACCCTTGAAACAAAAGTTCGAAACTCAACTCCTAAAACAACTAAAATAACCCGGTGCGATTTCGATCGATCGAAATTTCATAGTTCTATGAAAATCGTCGTCGATATTCGATCGATCGAAATTAACTTTCGATCGATCGAAATTTCGCCATTCTTTCAGTTCTTCCCCATCCTCTTTCTTCATAATTTACATCTTTCCTTAACTTTGACTTCCATTATGCTGCTTCTTTCTACGCCGGTAGAAACGATGCGGTCTGAATCCAATGTCCATGTATGTAGCATCCCCGTCATCTAGATTTGACCACCCAGGCCGTAATGCTCGAATCGATTTTTCACCCTATGGATTATGATCTGTGGATGGAATGTCATAAGCGTCTCTTCAATTTTCTCTCTGTATAAGTTGGACCTTGGGAAAAGGGAAATAGAGTGTTTATCTTATTTCCAAACTCTCATAATTTATCGCAGTGAGAATTCTCTCCTCTCTCTTATATAAGAAAGACTTCCTCCTTAGAGATGGAGTGGAACAAGGCAGATTATTGTTTTGTTTAAAAGCTCTATAACATTTCACTGAAGCCTCATGCCTCCCCAATATCTGATGCAGTAAAACGCTAAATCACTAGTTATGCACTTTTAAAATCAATATGAGATTTAATTGAGCAGCGGAGATATAGAAATTCATCCCAAAACACATAAATATTTAATAGCTTTATTAGGGCAATTAACTTGATTCGATTTAGCGTTCGTTAGCATTTGAACTTCCAGATCTAGAAAAGAGGCCTAAAGATAGACTCTAGTTTCGATCTAGTTTAGGACACCAAGCTGCAACCTCAACGTTGTCTCTTGAATCCTCACTAGGAGTTGAATAATTCAAGGCCCGAAGGGTTTAAATCGTTCAAAGATAATCAACAAATTAGGGATAAGAATTTAGAAAACAAAGCCCCAACAGCAATATGAAAAGGAAAAGATATTTTGGATTTATGAGTTTTCAATAGAAGAAACAAACTAGATAAATTACCTGACAATAATCAAAAGACAAAATAGAAAACAGATAGAAGATCCAAGGAATCGCTCCAAAGAAGAAAGTTGGCCTAGCACCAAGCCGCATGTCGAAAGAAGAATCACTCTTCCAAGTTTTGAGAGAATCGCACCCTCAAAGACTTTGATAAAAAGCTCTCAATTTGCAAAAGTAATATTTAATAACCACTCACTTCTTAAAATTGTATTACAATGCCTTTATATAGGCAAACAAAACCCTTACTAAGCATATAATCAAATTTAGAAAGACTCCTAGTCTAAAAAGGAAACTAAAGCCTAAATTCTCGAGTAAAATTAAACTCCGTGTGTCGCTTCCGTGCAAGGTCTCTCGGGCGAGCTTGGTTGTTGCTTGAGCGAGTCTTCAAAGTGCCCACACTCAATCTTTCTGTTGATTCTCGCTCGAGTGCGAACCGATGTCATTCGAGCGAGTTTGGGCTGAGGGTTCTTGCTCACTCGCCGTCGATCTCGCTCAAGCGGGAACCATTGTCGGTTGAGCTAGCCTGGGCAAAGACTCGTGCTCCCTTGCCAACTCTCATTGTTTGATTCTTCTTGACTTCTTCTTGCGTCTCCATCAATTCCCCCCAGATGGGAGAAACACATCTCCGATGAGTTAGGTGGTCTACTCATCGCAATCGATGTACTCTCAACCTTAGGTTTTCCTTTCCACTTGATAAGGTATCATTGACGCTTTTCGGTACGCATACTTCTTATTATCCATATAGCTTTAGTATTCGGCTTACCCTTCCACTTGATGAGATATGCTTGATATTTTTCATATTGCTTTCTCCTTGCAGTCCAAGTTTTCTCAATTTTCGATTTACCTTTCAACCTAAGAAGATACTCTTGATATGCTTGGTGTGTCTTTACCTTGGTAACAAAACATGGATCTCCCAAAACTTTTCCATCTGACCTTTTCACATATTGTTCAGGCATGTATGTAGAAATCAATGGGTAGATAAGATTGGGTTCAGGTGGGTGGGCATCAAGGAATGGGTCTGAAGATTTTGTTACACCTAAAAACGGTGTAAGATCCTTCAACGTAATCATTGCATTAGTGCTCATGTCTAGAGGAATATCCAGACTATTATAATGGCCCATGTTAAAGATCAAAATATTTTCAATATAATATCTTAACAAAGCCTCAACAATTTCTTGCGGGATTTGCTCAGGTCTAAATTGAACCAAAACAAAATCACTATCTTTAAATTCATTAAACAAATTTTATGAGTTAGAAAAGTTTTCGATACTTCCATTGCTCAATACAATCTTATCATTAATTTCATGCAACTCATGATGAAAATCATACGGTAACTCACAATGCAATGCAGATGTGACTCAAGACTTGATTCACAACACGACTCAGAACGTGAATCAGTATGCAACTCATGGGATGACTCAAAATGTAACTCGAGAATATGAGGTGTACGGGCATTTATGGACTTTATATCCTCATGTCTAGGTGACACTACTGACACTAACGACTCATGTGTGATTGACTCAACTGATACCAACAACTCATGTGTGAGTGACTCGAGTGACTCATGTGACCAACACGGAACTATCATTCATAACGGAAATAGAGGTTTCTTCAACACATTAGGTTTAGGAATTTAGAAACCAAAACCCCAACAACAATATAAAAAGGAAAAGGTATTTTGGATTTATGGGTTTTCAATAGAAGAAACAAACTAGATAAATGGATAGAAGATCCAAGGAATAAAGTTGACCTCGCACCAAATCGCACGTGGAAAGAAGAATTGCTCTTCCAAGTTTTGAGAGAATCACACCCATGAAGAAAACTTTTATAAAAAGTTCTCAATTTTTAAAAGCAATATTCAATAACCATTCACTTCTTAAAATTGTATTTACAATGCCTTTATATAGGCAAACAAAACCCTAAGCATATAATCAAATTTAGAAAGACTCCTAGAATAAACAGCAAACTAAAGCCTAAATTCTCTAGTGAAAATTAAACTTCATGTGTCGCTTTCGTGCAAGGTCGCTCAAGCGAGCTTGGTTGTCACTTGAGCGAGTCTTCAAGTGCCCACGCTCAATCTTTCAATTGATTCTTGCTCAAGCGGGAACCGATGTCGCTCAAGCGAGTTTGGGTAGAGAGTTCTTGCTCACTTGTCGTCGATCTCGCTCAAGCGGGAACCACTATCACTCGAGCAAGCCTGGGCAGAGACTCGTGCTCCCTTGCCAGCCCTTATTGTCTGAAGCTTCTTGGGCTTCTTCTTGCGTTTTCGGTACACGATAAAGGATGGTTTGACTTAGATGTCCCCATCAATATCTCAATGACTTCCCTACTTAAATATAATCACTTTTTCATGGACTAACTAACCTCTCACCTCAGGATCCGTTTCCATTATATAAATCATCCCTAATTGTTCAATCAAAAAATTGAAGCAACAAGCAACAATTTCATACAATAAGTTGTCTTTTACCTACTCAAGGGATAATTCTTGCATTGGGCATTCATCTAACCATGAGTTGCCACACCGACTTTACAGGTACCCTACATCCACATGGTTCACACTAGATCAATATGCTCAAACCTGATATGAACCTAAACTCAATAGTCATATCTAACGAATATGTGCACTGATTTAATTATTGTGAATAGTAAGATTTTGGAAGCTGTTTTATTTCCTAAATAATTTTAGATAAACGAGAATATGCATTTGAGATCACAGCGGTGACCGTGCACTCGAATGCTAGATCACGTGCCACGTGGCACATGATCGCAAGTTACACCAATCATCTAAGGGTTCACCCAGCCCCTTTGGGTATTAGAAAGAAAAAAATAAATTCAGACCATTTCCCCCTTCAAAATCCAGGTCAAATATTCCCATCTGTTGCCTGAACTTGGCATTGAAATTTTGCACCTTTGGCCAACATTTGAACAGTGGATAAATATCTTCTATTTTTTTTATGGACATGATCGACCTTGGGCAAGTTGCTATGACACCTGATCCTCTATTGGGTGCCATCATATCCCCGACCCTCAGATTTGAAAACAAATTTACAATACTACTCTATCATAAACACTACTCGATATGCCTGGAATGATAAGTAGAGCGCAATTTGACCCTATCACAATAGTTTAATGCCAAGAGATCCTCCCCTTTTACTATACATATTGTCATCTGCTCATCCTAGTGTCGATGTAATCTTAGTCAAATCTTCATGGTCACGGTATACCATACTAAAGCTATGTCACCGAATTTTATCCTTTTAATTAAGCGAAGGGTACACACAACCACTAGTTTCTAACACTAGATTGCCTGTAATGGCCCAAGTTTTATAAAAAATGAAAGTGTCACTACCCATAATTCTACCTAATCGCAAGGGCTTAGAATCCCGTGTTATGACCCCGCACATTTGTTAAGGCGATAAGCAGACATACGTATCATACTTACAAATCCATTGATAAGGACCATAACTTTTGTGAAACTCAATGAATCTCTAACGTTGACTCCCTCATCTAGCAGGTTGTCAACATCGTTGCGCTCATAAACCGTCTCATCGACATCGTCGGCAACATGGAAATTAGTACCGCCATTCAAAAATTGTTAAATTACGTGGGTTTAGTTGCTCAGTCAGGCATCTCAGTGGTTGCATAACCGTTCCACCACAATCTATCCAGGCGATCTTGTGTTCAACTTCGTGAGTGGTTGCGATCCATATTATTTTGAGCAATTAAAATTAACAATAATGACAATAATTTCAGCATTTGATCATAAATTTCATAAGCATAAATCAACTGAAATGGAAACATGAACATATATGGAATGTACATGATGCACCTAATGCTTATAATTTACTTATGGGCACCTCTGTTAGCACCCATGTAATCTCTGAAAGCGCCCATGTATGCAACCCCTTTAAACCCATTGATTGCTTCAGATCAAATGATGGAGATCATGTTTCACCCTGATCTTCCACACAATGGATCTTGAGATCATGTCGCGCTAGTCAAACGGTCAGTTTGTTATTCCACATGTCACAAATCCCCAAAAAAATCTGATCCGACAAGCAATCAACGGGTTTAAAGGGGGGTTGCACGCGTGGGCACTTTCAGGGATTGCATGGGCACTAATAGAGGTACCCTTTACTTATATTGTGTTGTCATCTAAACATATGTGGCATATGTTAAGTCTTAGCGTAAACTCCCATGCGCCTACACAACGCATGGTCGTATCTTACAGAACATACGTAAACAACTTGTGCCAGAGTCGGTCCTTGAGCCTAACACGTGAGGTTCACATGTAGATAACCACCATAGCATAGCATAACATAAACCACCATCCAGTCAGATGAGGTTGTCAGCGTAAAGTTTAGGTTTCCTTAAGTCGAAACCCTCAATCTCCCTGTAGTTCGAGACACTGCCATAAAATATTATCCTTAAGACCTGTCTTGGCTGTAGACGTTGGTTCTTACGGAGGTACGCAAGACATGACACGTGTAGAACATAATTCATGTTTTGTTTACCTTCACAACGTATGTTATTATAACATTATTCGGTTATGGGCTTAGGTTTCATATTTACGTGGGCTTGGGTCCCCACTTTCTTGCCATACATAAACATTTATAAAACATACTTAAAATGATAAATTAATATGGGCCATAGTGAGATAGGCTTCACAAAATCTTGCTTCCCGAGGGATGGGTTTCGTAGTAACTTGGACAGACTGCCTATGGCATCCCATATCACCATAGGGGTTGACGTTCGTACATGGGCACCCATATTCCAAGTTCCATGTGATCGTGAGGAGAAATCCCTCCATGACTAAGGTCATGTGCCACATCATTTTTACTTATCTTAACATGCGTATGCCTTAACGTAACTTCTATATGAAATATGGCATATGATGACGAAGTGACATATAACAAAAAAGAAAACTATTGCATGTATCCTAAGCTTGTGTGATCACATCATAACAGTTGTGACTAAAGAACTTAAAATCATAGAGCATTCTATGAAACAAATGTAATATAATAAGAATAAACATCAAAATAAATGAGCATTATGATGAATAGTTAAGAACTAGAAGACTAACTTAGAGTTAATTACTATGTAAGTGTCAATTGATGAGTAAAACTTATTTGGTAGATCATCTCATTCTGATGAGAATGGTCTGGTCATACATGTGCTTCCATTGAGAATCAGTCTTGGTATGACCACACTATGTGCAGACCCTTATGATCGAGATCCACGGATTTCAGGGAGATTGAGATAGAGGTTTGACCGATCAATTCTTATAGATGTGATTAGAGTAAAGAAATATTAGGGGTCCTCGTTGAGTTTGACCCCTGATTCATTTGTTTGGTTCGTTTTTTCAATGGTTAAAGATTTGGGTCAAGATCGCATTATCACGCGATCATCGGGGCATACATCGGGTGACATTTAAGGTGCTTAGGTTGTTATTAGAAGATTGGGCTCACGTTCGATCCCTAACTCGCGGTTTCTCACAAATGCGTGTGATACGACGTTGAGCACAATGCCCTTTAGGGGAGTGAACTGAAACGGGAGCCACTGGGTGGCCCGTGTACAATTTGGGATGACTAGTGGTTGGTTATTATGATTTTACCATAGTCCTAACTTATCGTTTTTGAGCTGCACCTCGAGCATGCGAGAAAACTCTACGCGAACGCGTAGTTTCGCTTTAGGGGTATAGAGGCCATCGGTCATGTTGTACCATGACCACGAAAACCATGCGTAAGATCACGATGCAATTTTCCCCAAAGATGGATGATAGAAAAATTATGATTTTTCCCTTTGGGTGTGCTTCTCAACTGTGGAAATTTCCACATGAAATGATGTCCCGAAGTGATTTACTACGAGAAGGGTTCACGTGTAAATTTAGGCAACTTTTCTGGGCCATCGGATCGCTTTTGCAGCGATCACACCTAGCAACGATAGCGTTTTCCAAAAATTGGGTGGGATCTGTGTTGGAACCATTCACTGGTTTGACCTAAAAAGTGGGTCAAACAGACCCTTTTACTCTAATTGTACAAGGGTTCAATCCCTTAATTTTCCCTATTATTTCACACGTTGAAAATCGTGTCGATAAACGCACTGAGATTTTTTTTATCCGACGGACCTGATTAAGTTTTGTCGAGATAATTTTAAACCTGGGCACGGAGTCTGGTTCAGCCCGGCTTCCAAGAACCAAGAGTCAAAGATGACCCTGACTTAAAATTTCAAGTGGCACACACATAAAATAATTATGAATTTTTTTTTCCATTTTTGAAGTGGCAGAGGCTGAGGTATATTCACTATAGAGGGAATCTGATCATCAGAGTAATCGATGGTCTGATGGTCAATGATTATGCCCAAAGGCTTTGGACCTTGTGTCCATGGTTTGGAGGTATCAACGGGTCAAAGTTGAATTCTGGTACACACAAATTAACAAATGCAGGAATAAAATAAATTATTCCAAGTATTACACATTTTCGTAAGTTGAGGGTATTAAAAATTTGATAAAATAATAACAACAGAACTACTTGTTCCATCAGATGGATAGAGCATCAGAAAATAGGGGGGGTAGGCGAGGTTCAAGTTTCACCATGGACTAATAGGTCCTCCGACACTGAGATCCGGGAGGTCAAAGTACGGCAGCAAGGCTTTGCGGCCCCTGGATTTGGACCAGCGAATGGAATTTGAAGATGGTGACTCGGTGGTGATTGAGCTCTAATGGTGGGACTTTTAATGGTGTTTTTAGGTGGAGAGGGTGGCTGCTATCGGTCGCTGTATAAGAAGTAGAGGAAAGGGGGAGCTGCTATTGGTTGCTGTATAAGAAGAAGAGGAAAGGGGGGATGCTGTGTGGACTGTTTTGAGTAGCAACAATTGAGGTAGCAGAGAGAGAATGGGGCTGTGGAGGGTGCCTTGAGTACCGTAAGAGGAATAGAGGTAGAAGGTGGTTGGTGATTTGATGTGCATAAAGTCTAGAGAGAGAAACTCGATCTACTCATTCTTGTCTCACTATATATGGAGAGTGGATGAGGCCTTGGCCTCCTTCCAATTCAGAGATTACCATCAATTTGAGGCTTGTAGTTGCCTTTTTCTTTTTTTAGATTTTTCCAATTTGGGTTGTAGTGCGTTCTCTAAGGAGAGAGGAAGATTGTGCTGTAAGTAGGGCCTTATTTAGGTGGGCATTAATTGGGGATGTCACACATACAGAAATGGTGGAAAGGAGGTTGTGAAACGTGGAGTTGTAAAGGGAAAGTGGGGCTAGACTTGTGTCTTTAGCACACACATCACATATATAGTATAGGGTAGTTTAATTGGGTGTTTTTTATTTGCTTTTTTGTTTTTAAGATAGTGAGACTATAACGCATGTAGACCACCTACACCAAATATGGAGGTATTTACCCCATGCACACCCCCCACAATAGCCTATTACTAAAGGCATCCACTCATGTGCATGTATATTTAAAGCTATAGAAAATGTTTCATTATGTAGGCTTGTCCAAAAAGGTGGGCCTGAGGCCATGTCACATACATCGAAGGTTTGACAAAGGTCAAACTGTTCAAACTAGTCTCATTCTTGTCAAAGGTTAACGACTCAACGTTAGCGAAAATCAGGGTTGTTACAAAAAGTCTTTACTTTTGCTTCATAATCTAAAATTCGTTAAGCTAAACGATGCTAGATCATATCCAAAAAATTCATTTACAGTCTGCGATAAAATTGTTTATTTTTAATCAGAGGCAGGTTTAGAATTTTGTTAAAAAGAAAAGGGTAAAATAGTCATTTGATCATGTACACAACAAATTTGTGTAGAAATAAATTCATTCACAAATAAATAGTACCAAATTTTCCCTCGCTAAGAGAGGGTTTTATTGAAATGATGGATTCTACGCTTGCGGGTAACGCAATCGATGTCCCGTTAATTACATAAAAAATTATGAATACCTCTGATTAAAAGCTACGAATTTATTTACATCTTTGAAAGTAATAAAAATCTAAAGCTAAGCCTTCGCCGTCATCATCATCGTCTTCATTTTCGACATCAATGTGGCCGGAGACAATGTGAAACATATTGTATTCGTCAGAAACCTGAGTGATATGTAACAGGGGACGACAGATGAAAGAGCCTTTTCACCAAAAGCCGGACCCATCTGATTGATAGGCATGAGTCATATGGGTGCGAGGAGTTCATGGATGAATCTCAAGACAAATTCTTGATGCCATGTCTCGAAGATGAATTCGAACACTTAATCCAAATCTTTTGATGACTGATCATTAAACTAGTTAGCATCTTTAACTATAGGAATGCCAGGCCTTAGTAAGAATTGTCAAATTCCTTAGAATTCGAGAATTATCTTCATAACTAGCCTCCATCTAGATCATATCATTGGATTGAATCACAAACCCATGATCTTATGTGATGATCGTATTGTTGGATCGAATCACAAACCCATGATCTTATCCATATGTGATGATCGTACCGTTGGATCGAACCCAATATCTTTAGAAGAATTTTCGATCTTGAGGTTAAAGTTCAAACCCTTGATTAGAGGGAATGATGGCCCGAACTGCGAGGAGAGCTCCAATGTCGAGGGTATGATGACGATTGATAAAAATGATGGCTATGATCATAATTATGTAATTTGATGATCGATTGGAATCGATCTCGATCAAGGTTCAATCAAAATAATGATCAGTTGGTCGTGATCGCGATTGTATAAAGTGTTGCTCATACATAGTGGCTATGATCGCGTGACGCAATGATTAACATCCTATACGAAGAGTCAACTTGCAATTGATAGTTGCAACACTCACACATAAGGGTCTTAGGCATGGATGTCATAGCCCAAATTGCCTAAGTGCAACCCCTCAAATAAATGAGGGGGTCTTAGGCATGGGCTAATAATAAGCCGACATAACCTAAGCATGACTCAAGTATGTAATGGTCTTAGGCATGGGTCAAATATAGACCCACATAACCTAAGTTTGATCCGGATTGCAATGACTTAAACATGGGTCAGTAGTAGGCCTACATAATCTAAGTATCAGACCCCAATAGTAAAAAATAAAAATAAAGAGAGATACCTTAAGCAAGGTATCTCGCAGGATTTCAGCAGAGCTTCGAAGTAAGATTTCTGGATCCATAAAAACGAGAAGGGGCTTGCTATTTATAGAGTTATAGTGGTGGTTACTGGAAGTTACCATCCGACAATCTTTGTTTCTTTCAAGGAGATTTACAATAAATCAGGGCTGCATGAATCTCAGGTGTCACGCGGATCGATAAATTCTGCGTAGGGGGTAAAGATTGTCACCTACGCAGCCCTCAAACCAATAAAGATTTGAGGGACATTGGTAAGGGTCACTCGACATAAGAAAGTTGAGTCATTTCGGCACTTTTGGGGTGTTTGTAACAAATTTTGTCAAAATTCGTAGCATGATCGGTTGTAAAAAACTTCCTCTTTTTTTACATTAATTTCAAAGTGGACCCACGGATGTTGACCCCTGCGTGGGCCACACAGTAGAGAGAGAGAGTGGAAGGGACCCACGCAGGTGGGCCCCTGCATGGGTCAAAGAGAGGAAGAGAGAGAGAGAGTTAGAGAGAAAAGAATAGGGACCCACAGAGAGAGTTAGAAAGAAAAGAATAGGGACCCACTCAGGTGTGTCCCTACGTGTGTCAAAGATGGGGAAAGAAAGAGAGTTAGAGAAAGAGAATAAAAAAGAAAAGAGAGAGAGAGAGTGGAAGGGACCCACGCAGGTGGGTCTTTACGTGGGTCAGAGAGGGGAAGATAGAGAAAGGAAGGGAAAGAAGAGAGAGAATGAAGCAGACCACGTAGGTGGGTCCTAGCATGGGTCAGAGAAGGAGAGAGAGTTAGAGAGAAGTAGAGAGAAAGAGAGTTAGAGAGGGGCCAATGTAGGTGGGTCCTTGCGTGGGTTAAAGAAGAGAGGGAGAGAGAGAGAAAGAGAGAGAGAGAGAGAGAGAGAAGAGGAGAGGGACCAACGCAGGTGGGTCGCTGTGTGGGTCAGAGAAGGAGTCAGAGAGAGAAAGAAAGGGAGAAAATTGAGGAGAGAGAAAGTTGAGGACCCAGGCAAGGTCCAATTCTACGTGGGTCTCAATTGGACTTCATAGTTCGATTTCAAGTGGAAGTCTTACTTTTTCTAACTTATAAATAGGGCCCATCTCTCATAAATGTTCCATCCTCTTAATTATTCTCCGTGAACTATGGAACTAGAAAAAAACTTCTCAACTAGCAGCAGAAGAATTGCCCGAGTTTCCGAATTCAAAAAATCCGTGCTAACAGATCCTCTGAACAGGTTGGAGATATTCCAAATTGTTAGGACAAAATAATAATTTTTATGGTAGAGGAATGAATTGAAAATATTGAGGAACATAAGGGTAAAAGTGTAATTTAAGACCAGGGCGGATTCGTAAATATTCTAAACCCTAGGGAAATTTTCATAGTTTCAATAAGGAGATTCTAAAAATATAAAAATTAAATTAACATAATGGTAAAGTGCATGCACGCTGTGACACGCATGTATGCATGCACGCACATGTGACATTCATGCAGGCACATGCATGTGACATGTTGCTCTATATGGACCACATAATTTCAAATATTTTCATCCTTGGCCTTTTGTCGAAGTGACTCTTTTGCCCTTCAACTTTAAGATATTCAACAAACACCCTTTAGGCATAAAATTACACTTTTAACCCTTGAAATTCATGTTTTTACTAATCAGTCCCTCAAGCTTAAGCTACTCCTTTACTCCTAAATAAAATAAGAAATTCCCAATCAGTACTAATGGGTGAAATAACCAATTTACCCCTAATACTTTAAGAAATTCCAAATCTGCCCCTAGGACAGGAATTTACATTTTAACCCTTCTATATTCAGAAAATTTTCAAACAATCAACCATATTCAAGTAAATTGAATATCCCAAATATAGGGACAGGTACAGATCAGCCCCCCTTACATAGTAAATTACCATTTTAGCCCTCTAAATTCAGAATTTCCTATTCACACCCTCTTGACAAAAGCTCGAACATAGGCTACCTCTATTGCTGGATATTTTGGGTTGTTACAATGCAGTTTGAGCATGCTGGTCTTTAGTACTTTAGCGCAGATAGGCTATCTTTTCTTCTTCTAGTAGTGCTATTTTCTCCACACATTCTACTATCTTTTCTTCTTCTAGTAGCGTTAGCTCTACCAAAAAGTTTTTTGATATCCAGCATGCTAGGCTTGGCCATGTCAAATGGCAGAACTCATATTTGTTATTTCCTAAGAACGATGCTAATGATTTTAAATTTCCTTTTGATACTTGTGAGTTGTGTAATCATACCAAATCATACTTTCCTCATCTGACTCGCAACAGTACCTTATTTGATCTCTTTCATAGCGATGTGTGGGTACCAGCCTCTTTACCTTCTTTTAATGGCTTCAGACATTGTGTGACCTTCATTGATGGTCACTCTTATTGCACTTGGTGTACTTGCTTAAGTCTGAAGCTGAAGTACTCTCCACTTATATCAATTTTCTACTATGGTTCAAACTCAGTTTGGCCAGACCATTAACACTCTAAGGTCTGATAATGGTGAAGAATACTCATCCTTAGGCCTTCACTCATATCTCCAGAAGTTGGGGATATTGCATCAGTTTACCTACCCTTACACTCCACAACAAAACTGTGTTGTGGAGTGTAAGAAAAGGCATCTAATGGAGGTGACTCGAACCCTTCTTCATGGGATGCATGTTCCTTAACCTAACTAGTCCATGGCCCTTCTTATGACCACTTATCTTGTCAATCGTACACCCCTCACATCCTAAAGGGTAAAACACCCATGCACATTCTTCAGCCATGTACCTGCTCTTTACTATTAAACCATGTATTTTTGGATGTACCTACTTCATTCAAGATCTTCAGTCCCAAAGGCATAAGTTGGAGGATAAATTCATACGATTTGTATTGTTGGGATATTCGGGTCTATCAAATGGTAACAGTACTATGACCCTAAAGCTAGGAAGTTGTTTACCTCCATGGATATATCCTTCTTTGAAGATACACCATACTTTTTTGCACGGTCCTCTCCATCCAGATTCTCGTTTGAGTATTCATGTTCCTACGGGATCTACATCTATACGTGGACATATGCCTCTGCCACTCACCTATCAATGTCAAAGCAAGTGTATGCCACCTTCTTAACCCCTTATGCCATCAATCCACTTGGAGTCACCTCCTTTAGGTAAACTTGCACCTTCCAGTTCTTTGAATTTTCCTGTTTATTATTCTTCTACTACTGATGATCTCTCTCTTCCTACTGCCCTTCGGAAGGGTAAGAGGAGTTTTATCACTACTTATCCTATTTTCCAATTGTCTCCTATCATGGTATCTCACATTCTCATCATGCTACCCTTGAAACCGCTTCAACTGCTTCTATTCTCGTTCTGTTTGTAATGCTCTTGTACAGCCTTCTCGGTCTGTTGCCATGACTGGGGAAATGACTACTCTTGAGAAGAATAAGACTTGGAAACTTGGTGATATTCCACCTGATAAACGAATTGGTACTTGCTTTGAAATACAAGGAGGATGGCTCTGTTGAGAGATATAAAGCTCCTCTTGTTTCTAAAGGCTTTACCCAGTTACCTAACCTGGACTTCACAGCCACCAAACCACGTTTGCTCTTGTGGCCATGCTCACTTTTGCCAGAGTTCTTATTTCTCTAATTGCTCATCATCATTGGCCTCTATTACCAATTAGATGTTAAGAATGCCTTCCATCACGGTAAGTTAAGGTGAAGAGGTCTACATGGTACTGAAATATTAAGTAGACCATTTTGGGCTACTATATGGGCATGGATTGTGGGCCTCTTGAGCCTCACTCTTTTTGGGTCTTTGACCTCATCTTAGAAGTTTGACTTAGTAGTTAAGAGTTTAGTTGTTGTAGCTTTGAACTTTGCAATGTTTTTATGTTTTGGGTTTATGTGAGTTCATTGGAAAATGAAAAAGTATCTTAGGGAAAAGAAAGGTCACATAGGAATATGAAAAGTTTCTTAAGGAAAGTGAAAAGTTTCCTTGAAATGTGAAATTCGTTCTTGTACATAGCTATATATTTCGAACCCTTGTATCTCATCATATATGAAGTTGTTTAGTGAAATTTGAAGCCTTCCATCTAGTACTTTATATTATACTTCATTTTTGAGATTTTTGAGCTCAAGAGAACAATTTTCTTCTCTTGAAAAGTTGCATCTATTTTTCATCTGAATTTGATTTATTTTCAACAAAGTGGTATCAGAGCCTTGTTCATGTCGATGGCTTCCAACAACAATTTGTTGCAATCTCAACTCCCTCGATTCAACGGAAAAAAAATTACAACCAATGGAGCATCCAATGAAAGTATTATATGGATCCTAAGATCTATGCGATATGGTTGAAACCAGTTATGTCGAACCGCAAGATCAAACGATACTCTCTACACAACAACTCAGTGAGTTGAAGGAGAATCATAAGAAGGACAAGAAAGTATTATTTTTCACCTATCAGGTGGTGGATGAAGTCATTTTTGAGCAAATATCATATGTGACAATGGCAAAGCAAGCATGGGGCACTCTTTATATGTCCTATAAAGGTGAAGATAGAGTTAAAATGATTCGTCTTCAAACTCTTCAAAGTGAGTTTGATACTTTAAGGATGAAAGATTCTGAGACGATTAAAGATTATTTCAATCATGTATTTGCTCTTGTTAAACTAAGGGTGAATGGCAAAAAACTTGAAGATCAAAGAATTTTAGAGAAAATCCCTAGAAGTTTGACTCGCAAATTCGAGTATATTGTGGTTGCAATTGAAGAATTTAAAGATTTGTCTACGTTATCTATTGAAAGTTTATTGGGATCTCTTTAATCCCATGAACTTCGCATAAAATAATTTGATTCTTCTCCTCTAGAGCAAGCTTTTCAAACTCAAGTTTCCTTCAATGAAAATTCTAGAGGTGGAAGAGGAAGGCATTTTAATCGCAGACGAGGCAGACATAATGGAGGAATAAATCAAGCAAATGAAAGAGATGAGAACGAGTCATTTACTTCATGAAGAGGAAGAGACCGATCTTCTCTCTCTAATGTTCAATGTTACCATTATAAAAAATATGGGCACACCATCAAGTTTTGTTAAAAACGATTAGTGGAAGAAAGAAAAAAGAATCACATTTTGTGCACAAAAATGAAGAAAGGAAGACGATCCTCTCTTTCTTGCTTGTAATGTTCAAAAAGTTGCACTCAATACGGATTGGTATCTTGATAATGGTTGTAATAACCACGTGATGGGAAACAAAGGCGCATTTTTTACTTTGGCTGAATCTATTCAAAGTAAAGTACGAACCGAAGATGATAAAAGACTTTCCGTTGAGGGAAGTGGTGATATTATTGTCAAGATGAAGAAAGGTGTTAATCGTATTCCAATTATTTTTTATGTTCTAGGACTCGAACATAATCTTCTTAGTGTTGGACAACTTCTATTGAAGGGTCATAATGTTCATTTCAAGGAATCGTGACAGTGTGTAACGAACGAGATTTCTCGTTATTTAGTCCTTAATTATTTGCTAAATTTGTAATTATGATTAGTTTAATTGATTTGATGGATGTGATTAATTTTACGCATGAATGTAATGCGTACTTTATTTTATAATAACTCATGATAATTAATTAATCTAATTAATATACCCTAAAAGCCCTTAAATATGTGTTAGTAATAATTGGGGTGCGTTTAGCAATGTTTAATGGACTTTTAAAATATGTTAGTAAATTAACTAAAGACCCATTAAGTAATTAAAGACCCAATAAGTAATTAAAGACCCATTAAGTAATTAAAGACCCAATAACTAATTAAAGACCCATTAAGTAATTAAGGGCCCATAGAATCACTTAAGACCCGTATAGGAAATTCTAAATAGAGTTAGATCTTAAATAGGAAACCTTAAAGCATTCTAAATAGTATTAGATCTTAAATAGGAAACCATAAAGTATTATAAATATAGAGATTAATTTACAGAATTTTTACATAACTCTTATAACTTAATAACCTCATAGAGAAAGAGAGTAAATTCTAGAGAAGGAGGAGAATTAGAAGAACCCTAGAATTTTTGGTTTGAAGGCTTAGAAGAACGCAAGAGGAGCCTACGACGGAACCGGTTTTTGGATTAGTGCTTCGGATTGTATCAAGGGAGAGAAGTTACATAAATATCTTACGCGAAGACTAGAGGTATGGAAAAATCATGTTGAGATTAATCAGAAACGTAGATTACACAAAGTAAAATAGAAATTAGAGTTTATTTCATTTAATGAATATCCTTCATATTAAATTGATAAATTTTTTATGCTTAATCACGGGTTTTTGATGGTACACGGGGTTTTGTGATTGATCAAATTCATGCAAAATCGAAATCTGCTTTGAAACCGAATCTATCCAAATCATCTCGAATCTAAAATTGCAGTAATCCGTAATCTGTTTGAAACCGAATCATTCGAATCAGTAATCTGTCAAAATCCAGAATTTGTTAGGAATTTCAGAATTTGTCTAGGATGCAAGCAATGAATTTTTATTCAAATATTGTCTATATTTAATCATCATGCTTAAATGTTTATTTATGTTCATCATTGTTTTATTGCTTAGAATCCATGCAAGCTAGGATGTTTGATTTACACAACATGAAACAAGTAGGAATCGATAGAGATTACATATTTATGATATGTTAAGCCTAAACAAGTGAAAGAGCTACTGCATGATCGGTTGATTTCAAGTTTTTCTATGCATGTACATTCATGACATTCATAAAAGTGAAAAGATACGTTTACGACATGACAAATGAAAATAAAATATTTCTATGATTATAATAGAATTCCTATGGGCTTATGCTAGAGGAATTAACATGAATAAGAATGATAAGTAATAAAAGTTATGCATACATGCATTAATGATAAGACTGAAGGGATGGAAAAGGTCTTTAATTTTAAGTTTACTACTTAACTGAAGAGAAGTTATGTGAAGGTTAACGTAGATACTAATCGAAGGATCAGAGAAGATTAGGATAATGATTAAGAAAGAGATAACCATGTTCATTATATATGCCAATTCATGAGCATTAAATGCACAATTAAAAATAACCACACATGAAATTAGGGTAGAGACCCGAGCCATAATGTTTATTTAGATTTAATGCTATGTTTCAGTTTCATTCTATTGCTTTACTTATTCTTTATGTCACATGCTATATCTCTGTTATTGTTTGATTTTTATGAGATGATTTGAGTTATGGACCTTTTCTATTAGCCTCATACTACCAGTTTACTTGGTAAACTGACCCATTGCTTGGGATTTCAGGGAGTACAGCTATACATGGAGTGGATGAAGTAGACGCTTCAATGATTGACAGAAATCCAGATCTGAGCGAAGATGGATTTGAAGTTTAGTTTATAGGATTTTCTTTATGCATTAGAAAGGATTTTTAGATGTTTAATTCAGATTGTTTTATGAACAAGTTCAAGCTAATGATGGATTATGTTTTATTTCAATTTTATTTTATTTAAGGAGTAACCATACAATTGGGTATAATAGGTTGTTATCTCATAATTTAGTATTGTTCTCATGATGAAGAAAAAAAAATTTTATGCGTACACTTTTAATAGTTGTTTTTTTTTCCGTTGTGTTTATATGCGGATCTTTATGGAATAATTGATTTATTTAAAATCATGGATATATAACGTAGTGTGATGTCTCCAAGTGAGCACATTGATCCGGTGTGTGAATTTGGGGACGTCACAACACCTATGACAAGGAGTTCTATGCGGTCGTCCAATCTCTTTGGTATTAGAAACATTACCTTAGACCGCAGGACATTGTGTTGTTCTCTAACCATGAAGTCTTACGCTTCCTTGCTTCACAGAAAAAGTTGAACCCAAGGCACGCGAAATGAGTCGAGTACCTTCAAGGGTTCACATTAGTAGTTGTGATCACCATGGACATGAATGGGATTGCCAATGTTCTTAAAGGCATGAGAGCCGAATTGAAAGCAATCAATGATCGAATGGCTGCCATAGAGCAAGCCCAAAGAAACCTTGAGGTTTCCAATGGGAGATTGTTAGAGCGAGTCAATCAGTTAGATGGGGATGACGAATACATTGAGCAACGTTGTGAATGTGATGGTCCCCATTTCCAACGAAATGACTACCAACATAATCGGGACCGGAATCATAGAATGGATCATCGTGGAGATGACTACGACCCGAAGGGAAACTCCTCAAAAATGTCCGAGTTGAGTTCCCAACCTTCGATGGAAGCTTAGACCCTAAACTCTTCCTCAATTGATTATCCGACATGGACCAACACTTTGAGTAGTTTGGCATGAGCGATGAGCGATGTGTCAGGCTCGCCAATATGAAACTCATCGGCCAAACCCGACTCTTTTGGGTCAACATTGAACGCATCAGAATGAATGCGGGTTGTGCTCCCATTACCCGTTGGGAGGGCATGAAGAAGCGATTTACAGAGAAGTACGTTCCTTCCTCATACTACCATCTTCTCCTCGATCAATGGCAAAATTTACGCCAAGGTAGTATGCTCGTGGCGGATTACATTAGCAAATTCGAAGAATACATGATGAGTGTCAAAGTGTCCAAAGACCCTCAGGCCACTCTATCTAGATTTTGCTCCGAATTGAGGTTTGACTTGCAAAAAGAGTTAGTCTCTTACCCTGTTAAGACTCTCTCTGAATGTTACACTGTCGTTCAAGACCTTGAACGATATTTGAAAATGACGGTGGTGAGGCAATCTAAGTCTCATATCGGTCAATCACGTTCACGAAAGGAAAGAGTGTGTCGGAGAATCCTCGAAGAGCGGTTCTCAAATCAAGTGTTATAAATGTCATGGGTTAGGACACTTTGCAACCCTATGCCCTACAAGTGATCCTCAAAGGAATCTCCTTGGAGGAGAGGAAGACGAAGGAGAAGGGTTTTTTGAAGAAGAGATCTTTGAGCCGAATGCCACACCTAGTGATGAGGAAGGTGATGACATGGATCGTGCTCTAGTTTTGAAGTGTGCCTTTGCACAGCCTCAATGGGATGAAAAGGAGGATTGGCGGAGGGAGAACATCTTCCACAACTTCGCCACATGTGGGACAAAAAGTTGTAGGGTTATCGTGGATAGCGGAAGCTGCACCAATGTGGTGTCAGAACATACTGTCGCACGCTTAGGGCTCACACCCGAAGCTCACCCGAGACCTTACAAAGTCGCATGGGTTGACTCATCCATTCCCGTGTCTCAGAGGTGTCGCGTACTAATACAATTGGGTTCGTATTTTGACACCTTACGGTGCAATGTGGTGCCGATGGATGTGGGCCATATCATTTTGGAAAGATCATGGCTTTACGACTTGGACGTGACCATTTTTGGCCGATCTAGCATTTGCACGTTCAATTATAATGGCAAGAAAATCACTCTTAACCCTTTAGCTCCCAAAGCACCATTGACCAACAAAATCGAAAAGAAGGGCGGTCAGTCTACCTTGTGAGCCCTTCAGAGTTTGAGAAAGCAGCATTAGATGAGAGTGTGGTGCCCGTAGTTGTCACCATTGAGAGTGCTCCTGAGTCAGTAATCAAGTACCCCAAGGAGGTTGAGCCGATAATGAAAGAATTTGCGGATGTCTTCCCCGAAGACTTACCCAATGAGCTTCCTCCCATGCGTGACATTCAACACGCGATCGATTTGGTTCCCGGATCTACCCTACCAAACTTTCCCCATTACAGGTTAAATCTAGTTGAGCAAGCCGAATTGACTCGACAAGTCAATGAACTCCTTCAGAAAGGGTTCATCCAAGAGAGTCTGAGCCCGTGTGTCGTACCCGCCTTACTCCTAAGAAAGATGATACATGGCGCATGTGTGTGGATAGTCGTGCAATCAACAAGATTACGGTTAAATATCAATTTCCCATACCAAGGCTGGACGATATGCTTGATATGATGGTTGGCGCCACTATCTTTTCCAAGATAGACCTTAAAAGTGGTTACCATCAAGTTCACATTCGCCCTGGTGATGAGTGGAAGACCGCGTTCAAGACCAAGGATGGTCTTTATGAGTAGATGGTCATACCTTTTAGGCTATTGAATGCCCTGAGCACATTCATGAGGCTCATGACCCAAGTGTTGAGGCCGTTTCTCGGCAAATTTCTTGTCGTATACTTTGACGGCATCTTGATTTATAGCCATGACAAAGAACATCACACTATCCACCTAAGGTTGGTTTGTGAAACCTTGAGGGGAGAAAGGTTATATGTGAATCTCAAGAAATGCACATTCATGCAACAATCCGTTGTATTCTTGGGATTCATTGTCTCGGCTGATGGGATGGTTGCGGATCCCAAGAAGGTTAAAGTCATTGTGGAGTGGCCCGTGCCTAGGAATATTCATGATGTCCGTAGCTTCTATGGCTTGGCCACGTTTGATTGTCGTTTCATCCGCAACTTTAGCACCATCATGACTCTCATTACCGATTGCATGAAAAAGGGGGAGTTTCAATGGGGCAAAACTGTGACAATGGCCTTTGCCGAGATAAAAGAGAAAATGATTACTACACCCGTCATGCGGCTACTTGACTTTTCTAAAGTTTTTGAAGTAGCATGTGACGCATTGGGTGTAGGGATAGGCGGAATGCTTAGCCAAGAGGATCATCTTGTGGCCTATTTTAGCGAGAAACTTAATGAGGCAAAGCAAAAATACTCCACCTATGACAAGGAGTTTTATGCGATCGTCCGATCTCTTTGGTATTGGAAGCATTACCTTAAACCGCAGGAGTTTGTGTTATTTTCTGGCCATGAAGCCTTACGCTTTCTTGCTTCACAGAAAAAGTTGAACCTGAGGCACGCGAAGGGGGTTAAGTACCTTTAAGGGTTCACATTCGTGTTAAAACATAAGGCTAGTGCTGAAAACAAGGCAGTTGATGCACTTAGTCGACGGGTGATGACTTTGCGCACTATGAGCACCGAGGCCATTGGATTTGAGCAGTTGAAACAAGATTATCCCAAGTGCCCAGATTTTGCGGCGAACTACACTACTCTCCTTGATAATCCAAACAGCCTTAACTCCAAGTATACCCTGCAGGATGGATATCTGCTTAAAGGAAATCACCTGTGCATCCCTCGTACCTCATTGCGTGACTTTCTCATTTGAGAGTTACATGCTAGAGGGATTGTCGGACATTTTGGGCGCAATAAGACCATTGCGCTCATTGAGGATAGGTTTTATTGGCCTAGCCTTATGAGAGATGTCTCTCGGGTTGTGAGACAATGCCACACATGCCAAGTGGCAAAGCAAAGCAAACAGAATACCAGTTTGTACACCCCGCTACCCGTGACACTCTCTGTGGCAAAACATCTCTATGGATTTTGTGCTTGGACTTCCCAAGACTCAACGAAATCACGACTCCATATTTGTGGTAGTGGACCGTTTTTCCAAGATGGTCCACTTCATACCTTGCTCCAAGACCTCCAATGTTGCTCATATCGCAAAATTATTTTTTGGAGAAGTGCGTCTTCATGGTCTACCCAAAACTATCGTGTCGGATAGGGACGTCAAGTTCACCAGTTATTTCTGGAAAACTTTATGGCACATAATGGGTACCATACTTCAATTCTCTTCGGCCTATCATCCTCAAACTGATGGCCAAATGGAATCCACCAATAAGAGCTTAGGTAATCTCCTCCGTTGTCTTGTTGGTGATCATCCTAGGACTTGGGATTCTACTTTGCCCATAGCCGAGTTTGCATGCAATAATTCTGTAATAAGTCCATAGGCATGAGTCCATTTGAAGTCGTACTTGGTTATAGGCGTAGAACACCCCTTGATTTAATCCCCATGTTTGCATCTCATCAAGTGTCTGAGTCCGCTGATCCATTTGCACAACATATTCATGATTTGCATGCCGAAATTAGACAGAAAATTAATGCGAGCAATGAACAGTACAAAGTAGTTGCAGATGCGCATAAGCGTTTCAAAGAATTTCATATTGGAGATCATATGATGGTTCGAGTTAGGCCTGAACGATTCCCATCGGGGATCGCTAGGAAGCTCCAAGCCCGCGGCGTTGGGCCATTTATAATTGTGGCAAGGAGCGGACTTAATGCGTACGTTCTCAACCTTCCTCCGGATATTGGAATCAGCTATGCGTTCAATGTGGAGGACCTAGTTCCTTCTTTGAGCTCAACCCCACCTCCTTGCAACCCTTTCCAAACTACTACTCATACACCCACCCCACCCTTGCAGCCCCTACCCCTTTCCTCCCCAAGCAGGCAGAAGAAAGATGTCATCAAAGGGATATTGCAAGATCTTGTGGTGTCCTCCCGCGATGGAGGGTATCAAAAGTATTTGATCAAATGGATGGGCAAGCCGGATTCTAAAAACAAGTGGCTACATGAGGACGAGGTTTGTCGCCTAGACCCTGACATGCTCGATCGATATCACGACTCTACTTCATCAGTGATGAAGCCTTTTCGGTCCAGGAGAATTGACGAGGACGCTGACATCGTGGACATAGGCTATGAACCATATCGTGTGTACCGGCGTCGGAAGAAGTGGAACGGAAACTAGAACTTAGGCTTAAAGGAGCAAAATCAGCGTGCTGGAGCAATGCACTGTCGATCGATCAACACCTGGAATCAATCGATCGACTGTGGCTAGTGAGGGATTCAATTCTGACGATATATATACATAAGTCGATCGATCGAGTACCAAGTGTCGATCGATCAATTTTCGCGAGAATGGGATCCGTCAGAATTACAATTTGAGTTTTAAGGGCATACTTGTCTTTTTTTGTATTTGTTTTAGGGTTTTATTTTCTTTTGTGAGACCTTCTATATAAGGTCTCTAAATAGACATTGTAATTAGTTATTGATTATGAATGAAAGTTATTGCTTGTGTGCTTGAGATGAGCCATTGTTGAAGAGTGATTCTTCTTCCCGAGATGGGTTTGGTGTGAGGCTAAGGGTGTGATGCCCACAATTTTATCTCTTATCTTTATCTTTGTTTATTTATTCTCTGCTTTTATTTTATTCTCATAAGCCCTAAATCTAGCCATCACCATTTCAAATACTCTGAAACCATAAACCCTAATTTTCATCCAAACCCTTGAATCAATCCGATTCAATAACCCTAAATCTCATCCCAGCCATCTAACCAATCTAAACCCTTGAATCGACCCGATCTCTAAACCCTTGAAGAACCTGAGGTTCCATCATTGAACCACAAGCAAGCGCCCTAATCTGGAAGCGGCTAGAGCTCTACCTCTAGGATCTTCCTTCTATGAGGTTAACAGATGTAGCGCAACGGATCGGACCCTACCTGAATCAAATGTGATCCTCCGAATAGAAAACTACGAACCTTAAGGTATTCGCATTTATTCGTATTGATTTTGCTTAATTAATTTCGTTTAATTTTGGCAAAATGATCATTTTATCATCATTCACGTAGTTGAGAGTTTTGTCCTGCGTCAAAGCAGCATGTGAAATCAAGGACGAGAACAACGTTCTTCTCGCAAAGGTGATGATGACATCTAACAAGATGTTTCCCATAAAGAGTCAAAGTGAAGCACTTTCATGTTTGAGTACCATCATCAAAGATAGTTTATTGCTATGGCATCGCTGCTACGGCCACTTGAGTTTTTGCACCTTGTCTTTCATGTGCAAGGTGCATATGGTACGAGGCATGCCTAACACCAACCATCAAGATCAAGTTTGTGAAGCTTGTGCACTCGGAAAGCATCAAAGGAATTTTTTTCCGATTGGGAATGCTTGGAGAGCATCAAACCCTCTTGAGCTTGTTCATTCGGATTTATGCCCTATTGTGGCGTCCCCAATTTCACACACCGGATCAATGCGCTCAGTTGGAGACATAACACTACATCACATCTCCATGATCTTATATAAATCAATTATTCCATAAAGATCCGCATATAAACACAACGGAAAAATAACTATTAAAAGTGCACACATAAATTATTATTTTTTTTAATATCATCATGAGAACAATACTAAATTATGAGATAACAACCTATTATACCATATTGTATGCTTACTCCTTAAGATCTTAAGATTTTTATATCATCATGTTAATGATGCATTAGTATAATCCATCATTAACATGAACTTGTTCATAAATATAATCTGAAATAAACATCTTAAGATCTTTACTAATGCATGAAGAAAAACCTATAAACTAAACTTCAAATCATTCTTCGCTCAAATCTGGATTTCTATCAATCATTGACGCATCTACTTTATCCTCTCCATGTATAGCTGTACTCCCTGGAATCCCAAACAATGGGTCAGTTTACCAAGTAAACTGGTATGGACCAGACATTATGAGACTAATAGAAAAGGTCCATAACTCAAATCATCTCATAAAATCAAACAATAACAGAAATATAACATGTGACATAAAGAATAAGTAAAGCAATAGAATGAAACTGAAACATAGCATTAAATCTAAATAAACATTATGGCTTGAGCCTCTACCTTAATTTCATGTGTGGCTATTTTTAATTGTGCATTTAATGCTTATGAATCGGCATACATAATGGACATGGTTATCTCTTTCTTAATCATTATCCTAATCTTCTCTGATCCTTCGATTAGTATCTACGTTAACCTTCATATAACTTCTTTTCAGTTAAGTAAGCTTAAATTAAAGACCTTCTCCATCTCTTCAGTCTTATCATTAATGCATGGATGCATAACTTTTATTACTTGTCATTCTTATTCATGTTAATTCCTCTAGCATAAGCCCATAGGAATTCTATCAAAATCATAGAAATATTTTGTTTCCATGTGTCATGTCGTCACGCATCTTTTCACTTTTATGAATGTCATGAATGTACATGCATAGAAAAACTGGAAATCAATCGATCATGCAGTAGCTCTTTCACTTGTTTATGCTTAACATATCATAAATATGTAATCTCTATCGATTCCTACTTGTTTCATGTTGTGTAAATCAAACATCCTGGCTTGCATGGATTATAAGCAATAAAATAATGATGAACATAAATAAACATTTAAGCATGATGATTAAACATAGACAATAATTGAATAGAAATTCATTGCTTGCATCCTAGACAAATTCCTAACAAATTCTAGATTCCAAACAGATTTTGGATTCTTGATAGATTTTGGACTTTGAACTGATTTTGGATTCTAAACAGATTCTGGATTCTAGACAGATTCTGAACAGATTCTGGACAGATCCTGGATCCCAAACAGATTCTGGATTCTAAACAAATTCTTGATTCCAAACAGATTCTGGACATATTCTGGATTTTGAACAGATTCTGGATTCTATACAGATTCTGGGTTCTGCATAGAATTTCGTGATCAATCACGAAACCCCGTGTATCATCGAAAACTCGCGATTAAGTATAAAAATTTAACAATCTAATATGGAGAATATTCATTAAATGAAATAAACCCTAATTCCTATTTTATTTTTATGTTATCTACGTTTCCAATTAATCTCAACATGATTTCTCCATACCTCTAGTCTTCGCGTAAAATTGAGGTAATTCCTCTCCCTGATTCAATCCGAAGCTCTAATCCGAAATTCGATCGCGTCGTAAACTCCTCTCACGTTCTTCTTAAGCCTTCAAACCGAAAACTCTATGATTCCTCTTCTAATTCTCCTTCTCTAGAATTTTCTCTCTCTCTCTCTCTCTCTCTCTAAGGTTATTAGGTAATAAGAGTTACATAAAATTCTGTAATTTAATCTCTATATTTATAATACTTTATGATTTCCTATTTTATTTTTAATTCTATTTAGAATGCTTTAAGGTTTCCTATTTAATATCTAACTCTATTTAGAATACTTTAAAGTTTCCTATTTAAGATCTAATTCTATTTAGAATGTTTTAAGGTTTCCTATTTAATATCAAATTCTATTTAGGGTACTTTAAAGTTTCTATTTAAGATCTAACTCTATTTAGAATTTCCTACATGGGTCTTAAGTGATTCTATGGGCCTTTAATTACTTAATGGGTCTTTAATTACTTAATGGGTCTTTAATGGGTCTTTAATTCGTTATTTACTTAATGGGCCTTTAATTACTTCATGGGTCTTTAATTAGTTATTGGATCTTTAATTAGTTATTGGGTCTTTAATTACTTAATGGGTCTTTAATTAGTTATTGGGTCTTTAATTACTTAATGGGTCTTTAGTTAATTTACTAACACATTTTAAAAGTCCATTAAACTTTAATAAATGCACCCCAATTATTACCAACACATATTTAAGAGCTTTTAGGGTATGTTAATTAAATTAATTAATTATCATGAATCGTTATAAAATAAAGTACACATTACATTCATGTGTAACAATTAATCACACCCATCAAATTAATCAAACTACTCATAATTACAAATCTAGCAAATAATTAAGGACTAAATAACGAAAAATCTCAGCCGTTACATTCTTCCCTCCTTATTGAAAATTTCGTCCTCGAAATTAGATCATACCTAAAGTAAAAAGGTGTGGATATTCCTTCCTCATATCATCCTCGCGCTCCCAAGTAGATTCTTCTCATGAGTGGTGCTTCCAATTAATCAAAACCAATGGAATCTTCTTATTACGCAGTGTCCTCTCCATTCTTTCTAGAATTGAAATTGGTTCCTCAATGATAGTCATATCCTTCTCAATTTCTAATGGCTCCAAATCGATCATATGTGAAAGGTCCTTGATATACTTCTTCAACATTGATATGTGAAAAACATTGTGCATCCCGGCTAACTTTGGTGGCAACTGAATCCGATAAGCCGTCTCTCCAATCCTCTTCAATATTTCAAAAGGTCCAACATACCTCGGACTTAGTTTTCCTCTCTTTCCAAATCTCATCACGCCCTTGATAGGTGAGATTTTGATAAAAACTAAATCTCCCTTAGCAAATTCTGCATCTCTCATTTCTTTATCCGCGTAACTTTTCTACCTGCTTTGAGCCGTCTTCATACTTTCTCAAATTAGTTGCACTGGTGTCGCCGTGTCTTCAACAATCTACGGTCCAAGTAGGTTTCTTACTTCAACCTCATCCCAGCATAACAGTGTTCTGCAGCTCCTTCCGTAAAGTGCTTCATATGGTGCCATTCGAATCGTTGCTTGATAACTGTGGTTGTACGAAAACTCTGCTAATGCTAAGTGATCATCCCAACTTCCCTTAAAATCTAACGCACATGCTCTTAACATGTCCTCTAAAATTTGATTCAACTTTTCAATCTGACCATCTGTCTGAGGGTGAAAAGTTGAACTATACTCCAATCTTAATCCCATACCATCCTGAAAACTCTGCCACATACGTGAAGTAAACTTGAAATCTCTATCGGAAATAATACTCGCTGGCACTCCATGTAAACGTACAATTTCTCTTATGTAGATATCTACCAGTTGCCTAGATGAAAAAGTAGTCCTGACTGGAATAAAGTATGTTGATTTTGTCAGTCGGTCTACTACCACCCAAACCGAATCGTTCCTTCTTTTCGTCCTCGGTAATCCTGTGATAAATCCATACCAATGCTCTCCCATTTCCATCCTGATACAGGTAACGGCTGTAATAATCCTGGTGGTTTCTTGTGCTCAGCCTTCACTTGCTAACAAGTAAGGCATTTTGACACATAATCCGCAATCTCCTTCATATCTGGCCACCAATAATTCCCCTTTATATCTTGATACATCTTTGTACTTCCAGGGTGTATCGCGAATTTTGATGTGTGAGCATCATAAAGAAGTTACTGCTTCATTTCCACATCATCTAGTACGCGATATCTTCCCTTGAATAATATTATTCCATCTCTACATGTTATTTCTGCAGTCTTACTCTCCTTCAAACGAACTAGAACTGGATCTTCTAACTGCTTCCCTCTAATTTGATCCAATAGTACCAGCTTAATATCGATGTAGGATAACAAAGCCCTTGGTCTAAGTATCTTCTCTGGAACATTCCTACTCAGCGCATCAGCTACTACGTTAGCCTTCCCAGGGTGGTACCTAATCTTAGGGTTAAAGTCTATCAGAGTCTCCATCCACCTCCTCTATCTCAAATTCAGATCCTTCTGCGTAAACAAGTACTTTAAACTCTGATGGTCCGTTAATACGATGAACTTTTCCCCGTAAAGGTAATGCTTCCATAACTTCAACACAAAAATAATTGCTGCGAGCTCTAAGTCATATGTCGAGTAGTTCCTCTCATGATCTTTCAATTGCCTTGAAGCGTAGGCGATAACTTACTCATTCTGCATCAACACACCACCCAAACCCTTGTTTGACGCATCTGTCAAAATAAGGAAACCTCCACTACCTGATGGTGTCGTCAAAATTGGTACGGTCGTCAACCTTCTTTTTAGCTCTTGAAAACTCTGCTCGCATTCATCGGACCAAACAAATTTCGTCTTCTTCCTTGTCAAATTTGTAAGCGGTCCAGAAATCTTTGAAAAACCTTCTACAAATCTTCTATAATACCCTGCTAAACCAAGAAAACTCCTAATCTTGGTCACGCTCTTCAGTTTTACCCACTGAACAATCGCCTCGATTTTCGCAGGATCAACAGTAATTCCTTTCTCAGAAACCCAATGGCCTAGAAAAGCTACCTTCGTCATCCAAAACTCACTTGCTCAACTTGACACAAAGTTGGTGCTCCAAAAGTGTCCGAAGCACTATCGTAAAAGACAGCCTGCACTTAACCAGTAACTAATAATCCAAGTGCCAATCTCTCTCTCCAGTCTACCAATGGCTCAATACATTTTAAGATCAAATATAGTAGGTAACACGTCTGTACCCAAGACATTATTAGTTGGAAAATAAATTTATAGATGCAACCATGTATTAAAAGATAATAGCTAGCACATACCAGATTTTAGAGAAAAACAAGATAGAGGGCTGAGATATTTGACTGACCACGGAAAATTAGATACAAAATAACATATCCGATAGCTATAAATCTCCAAAAAAAATGATTGGGACCCCTTCAGTGTCCCTTCAATCAGACGAAATGTAATTGACCACTGAAGCTAGCAAAAATATGACATATGCTTCCAGCAATCAGGAGATAGCGCACTCAAATTGATAAAAAAACAGCCACATATACCATGAAGAACGAGAAATCTATTCATGCAAGAAATCGAAATGTCATGTATCCTTTACAAATCAGTAAACCAATACCAGACAAAGCTTCAGCACTGAAAATGATTCAGTTGCATGAGGATTCCCCATATAAATGTGTTCACATGGTCCGATATCGCAAAAAGTCCTGAAAGAGGGATTTAAGAAAATCCCTTCGAAATCCAGTGAAGAAGAGGTTAAAATATGGCAACCTCTTTACAAAAGAGCCTCAAATGTTAACTGATGCCATCCAAGTAATTTGTATAAGCATTCCAGTCAACTGGTTGACTCGGCTAACATCAGCATGTCATCATCCTGACATCAGCAGAGATTAAGTGACGTGAACCGAACTGAGGTTAATCTTAGATCTGTTGGCTCTGATACCAACTTGACTTTAATTGATGGATTCAAGGGCTTGAGAGTTATGATTAGGATTAATTGGAGGTTGAACATGAGAGAGAGAGAGAGAGTGTGTGTGTGTGAAATGACCTAGTTTGAGTCCCTAATGGCCCACTGATCCAATATGAATAAAGCGTGTGTGATCGGAGTGGCATCGGATGAATGTCAGAGTAAGGACAATAGTCTAGACCTTGAAATCAAGCTCTCGGGACTACTTCAGCCCATAAATCAATTTGTGAAGGTGGCAAACCTTCCATAATAGTTTGTTCCTTGATGATTCAGTGATTCAAATTTGGCGGGGTACACACGTTTCCAATTTTGTGATTTTTTAGTGAAATGCGAACTTATTTCCATGGAAAATAACGATTCCAAACACAGAAAAGCAAATGTGGCTATAGGTCAACTTCTTATTACAGTAATTATAGCATTATTAACATGTCCAATTCTCAAATAATGTCACTTTACGTGTGTCAAATCATGCAATTACTCACTAGTTCAGAACCATTATTTATTTGGAATACCAGGAATTGAGCTAGATCTTAAATTTCTTGGGAAATGTTGAAATTAGAATTGTGTTCATCCATATACTTGTATAGACAGTTTATAGGTTTCCCTGTAATTTTTTATCAGCAATATATAATAATCATTTAGTGCTCATCAGTTGCTTTTCAGTAGGCTTCTCATTAATTTATCTCTCTAATGTTCCTTCAGTTTTGTGCTGCAGTGGAATTCAGAAACAGATTTCTAGAAGTTCTGCTGCTCGAAGATTTGTTGCGCTTACTTTAATCAAGATCAGCTTGTTGTACATGGAGTTTAAGAGGATTTATGAGGTTTGAACCTTGATCATAGTTTTTTTGTAGATGTTGTTTGTGATGAATACTATATCAAATAATGATAAGATAATGAAAGAAGGATAAATGAAGAAATTCTATGACGGAAAAATTCTGCACTACATACTGAAGGTTACAGATAGGCCCTAGAAGGTGCAGACTAAGTAATGAACCTATGACCCCATTTGATATGTTGTTAAAATGCAATCACACCGCGATGATCATCCACAGTTTATTCATTGTGTTCAAACATCTGTCGCATTCATAGGCATATCATTGTATAAGACATAAGTTCTAACTTTCTAGCAGGTATGTCCATATATGTAAACCCTGGTGCATAAAAACAATTCATGCATCATGATATCAATATAAGCATATATGAACCCAACTACATTTATAAAATCCAAATTTCTAATTCAATTGGGACTGTTAAAAACAGAGGAAAATTGATAGAACAGATTTCAGGACACCTATTATAGAGAAAATACTTCTGCACAAAGACTGATTTCATTTAGTCTAACCTTAAACGCTATTGAACACAAAACCAGATTTCAATTGAGCTGTTACATCTGGTGGGAGGGGGCAGGGGACAGGAAGAAATTCCATCTGGTCGGATGGGACCAATGCTGCGAATCAAAGGAACATGGTGGGCTCGGAATCAGGGATCTACGGTTAGTTAACAACGCTTTGTTAGCTAAGTGGGCTTGGAGGATGGGCGACGATGGCGAGAGTCACAATCTGTGGTATCAAATTGCTAGGGCTAAATACGGCACTATCATTCAGGATACATCTCACCCCAATCAAAGATCGGCGTAGTGGAAGGCGATCAAAGGATGTACGCAGGAAGTCATTCAAGGGACGGTTTTCAAATGGGGAGACGGGCGAAGAATCAGATTTTGGAAAGACGTTTAGGCTGGGGAACGACCTTTGAGTGAGAAATTCCCCATCATTTTTGGGCTTGCGATGAGTAAAGAGGCGGTCGTGAGAAGCTATGCTCACTCGCAGGGGGCCGACGGGAAGTGGGTGTGGAACATCCCGTTGCTGAGACGCTTGTGGGATTGGGAAACGGAGGAATACCAGGAACTGCTAAAGGTTGTGGGCGACATGGCACCTCTCCCAGGTCGGACTGATGCGAGGGAATGGAGGTACAACGCTAATGGTCGATTCTCGGTTAAGTCTTGCTACAATAGCCTCAAAGAACGAGAAAGATCGGCTTCGGGAAACAGCTTATGGACTGGTTTCTGGAAAATCAGAATGCCACCGAAGATCAAATTTTTTGCGTGGCTGGTCGCCAGAAGGAAGATTCTAACTAGGGACCAACTAATCAGGAAAAATATCCCGGTCATCAACAATTGTACGTTTTGTACGACGGGGTCCGAATCGGCGGATCATATTTTTCTGCATTGTCTTTTTGCACGCGCGATCTGGAACCAGATATTTCAGATTTTCAACATACAATGGGTGCTTCCGCAATGGCCTTTGCAGCTCATGGAAGGGTGGAAGGAAATCAAGTTTGGGGACCAGAGAAATGAATTTTGGCCGCTCACTGTTTATGCGGTTTTTTAGGCAATTTGGCTCGAGAGAAACAACAGAATCTTTAATCGCAAGGAGAAACCTGTCCCGTTGATTATCAGAGACGCGAGGGACTTGATCATCAGCTGGAAGGCTTGTAAGCTGGGGTCTTTCAATCAAGGTCTTCGACATTTCTTAAGACTGTGGGAAGACTGTTGCCGTTAGCTATGGTTTTTACTCCTCTTCCGAGGTCCGGATTTTGGTAGTTTTTAGGCAGATTTATTTTCTTTTTCGTTTCCTTGTTTGGGTAGTTCCTTACTACCCGTCAAGGTACGTTTTGTCCTTGTATGCTTTCTTTTATACTTTTTAATAGAAATATATTTGTGACCGTTTCAAAATAATAATAATAATAATAATAATAATAATAATAATATTTCTAATTCTTGAAAAAAAAAAATCAATGGACTGTTGAAAAAATTGCATCACTATTTGCAAATAGGTTCACTCGACTATTAAAATACAGTACAAATTGTATAAAAAGCCTTTCAAAACTGTTCTACAACAGCTATAATTGTATAAAAAGCCTTTTAAAAAGCTATTTGAAAAACTGCTATAACAAAAATTTATAATTGCTAAACTCGTTTAAAATTCTGTTATGATAGTAATAAACAGTTATATGATCCCTGATTTGAAAAGCAGCAATAATAGTGGCTGGATGCCATTTTTAAAAGGATAGCTGACTTGCTTAGATAACACTAATGCCAAAGGCTATCAAAACAGTGAAAAACAAAGAACATAATGCCTAATATGAGAGTTGTTAAAACTCCTTATTCGGGCAGCATAGAATAGTAGAGGAGAGTTTTAGGTTGGAGTGGTATTAGGTTTAGGTAAGACTGGTATTAGAGTTTCGGGGGAAGAAATTAGGTTAGAGAAAGAGAGGAATTTAAGAGGGAGGTAAAGTGGAGAATAATAGCTTAGTTGGGTTTAGAGGAACCCACTAGCTGATATATTAAACCTAAAGACAAAATATTACAAGTATAACTCTTAACTACACACACACACTAAACTACTATATACACCGTTGTACATCAAATACACACATGGAAACCCTCCCCATCAAGCTTGAGCATAAATATATCATGCATGTCCAACTTGACAAAAATGTCTTCAAGAAGAGAAGGTATACACCTTGTTAAATATATTAGCCAGCTGATGAGAGGAGGATACATCAATGATGTCCAAGATGTAATTTCTAACATGCGATAAAGAGTCAGAAGCAATCTTCTCAGCTGCTTCGTTAACAAAGAGACATAGAGCTCCTAATAGGAATTCCCAACTTGAAACAGAATCCACATAAGCTCACAGGCACCATGTGTAATCAACCAATACTCTACCTCAGCACTAGAGTGAGAAACATGACTTGTTATCACATGACCATATAGGTTTAATATGCGTAACGAGAGAATGACTACATTCTATAAGATTTCTTGTACCACGACTTAATGTGACAGGACGTGAGAGGATTATTATACCGCGTATAGCACATATGATATAGAACAAACTATATATAATTTTCAATGCATAAAACGTATTATAACAATTTGTCCATATTATAATCAGTAAAGTAAACAATAATCAATACTGTAAATTACAATTCCCCACTTATACTTAAATCTTCTACTACTGAAATCAGTTTATTCTGGATTTCGTTGATTTAATCTTCTCCTGGACACTAATCAGAGTATCTTGGTTGATTATCTGTATTGATGTTGTCTCCTCAGCCATATTTAACTTTCCTTTTCTAAGTAACATGTTAGGGTAGGAATTTATTCATGAAATGATTTGAGCTTCTTTTGTAGGGGAAGTTCCTAACAAGAAAACAGGAGCAACAGAGGCCTTTGCTTGCCATGTTCGACTGGTTACAGGGACGAATTCTTGCTGCGATTTTATCGCCATTGCATATACTGGGAATGAAGTTTGTATACAGTAAAATTCACTCAGGAATTGGAATATCAAAGGTTTTTAGCTTCTTCGAGTCTTTATATCTGGCGAACTTAATCAGAAGTGCTCACATTATGTTGTACATAAAAGGGATTTAATGTTAGTTTTGTCTGACCATGCAGGCTGGTATAAGTGGCGGGGGAAGCCTGCCTTTGCATATTGACAAGTTTTTTGAGGTTAGAGGCTTCTAGTTTTTTATCGCTAGGATTTTTTAGGACATCCTGCAGTCACATTATATATGTAGATGTATTTGCTTGTAGGCTATTGGTGTGAAGATCCAGAATGGGTATGGTCTAACAGAGTCCTCTCCCGCTGTAGCCGTTCGACGCCCTGAATGTAATGTAAGCAGCAATTTTATATCAAAATGAGATTTATTCTTATAACCATTTACCACAGAAACATTGCCCCTCCAAATACTGGGTTAAGGATGCTATAGTACTCAATAGTTTCTTTCCATCGTACTAATCTAATCCATATTAATCATTATCTTAGTTGCATGTTGTATGAAGGGTGTGTTTGTTTCAACATTGTAGACACCACAATTTGGCACCATTGAAGTCAAATGTTGGAGTTGAGAGATGATGGCATTCATGGACCCTGGTGCAAGAACTAAGAGGTGACCCAAGGCATCCCTTTTATTTTTTGTTACGACTTCTTGGTGTCTATATTAGAGACACCAGTTTTCCTGGCATTTATATTAAAAATGCCAGTTTTTCCTAGTGTCTGTAATACAGACACCAACTTGGATGAACATTGGGTACAGGTCCGAATCCCAATGTCCATCCTGGTTGATCCTTTGACCTCAAAAATTTCCTTGACCTATCCTAAACCTACTCAATTACCCCCTTGTTAATTTTAATATCGGTCACCCCTAGTGGGCCCCACACCATCCATTTCCCATTCAAATTCTGGAACCTTTGAAATTCCCTCATCTCCATGCAAATCTCTCATAAGCGCCGATTAGATCCCTTTTAGCCTAGCTAAATATATCCAATTAGTAAACCCTAATCCATTAGGAACCGTAGAATTTAAAAAATTGCTAAACAACCCTCACTCAGAATAACCCTTTGCCCTTTCTACAATTACTCATGGATTTGTGAAATTTTTCATGTCCAAGGATGGATCTAGAGGAGAAAAACCATAATCCTTGTGCCTTGAATTGAGCCAATGAGTGCTTGACACTTATCAAGCCCCCATTGGCCTATTTTGCTATAAATTATGATAATTTTTCCTCTCAAAGGGATGAAAACTTTAAGTGAGACTCTACCTTAATTCCTCCACATTCATCTCCTGCTCCATTCCAAAACCCTAATCCTTCATCCCTAACCGTAGCCAAACCCTAGATCCTTAGATCTACCATACCCCTCACCCTTACACCCTTGAAACATCCTCTTGGTTCAAGTTCCAGTCAAGAGCAAAAGCTCTCTTCATCTACTCCTTCTCTAATCTTTATTTTCTTATTGCAATTCTATTTTCCTTTTTCAGTCTCTCCTTGCCCTCTGCTGAAACCATTGCGAGTTTGGGGCTTAGCTTTGTGGATCCTTGCCTTCGGGCAAGAGGAGACTCTGCTCAATTTAGTTTTGATATTTACACATACACTTCCTTTATCATCGTTGTTACTCTGCTCAAAAAGCATTGTAGCGGCCTTGATAGTGTCCTTGATATCAGTTAGAGCATGTGCATGGAGAAGCCTACAAACAAGAGAGAATCATTTTCAAAAAAAATTATTTTCCTCTCATTTTCCTTTACATTCCCTTACATTGTCATTGTTTTACTTTTGATCGCATAGCCATTAAACGAGCCTAAGAGGTGACTGCATTCGCGCGGGCGCAAGGGGTGTCCAACACACTTCCCCTTTGTGTAACGGAGCCCCTGACTTAGTTATTCGTTAGACCGGTAGCGGGAGTCAAATCTTAGGAGATTTTGGTTTCCCAGCTTTACTGAAAAAATCGGGTGGTGACCTCATATTTGGCTAGTGGCACCTAAGCCCCTCCGGGGTATACATGTTCAAGCTCTTGATAGCAAATTAAGCAGAGACCGTCGTCTTTTCATCTAATTTGACATATTTACGTGTTTTAAGTTTTATTTGCCTGAACATACACAACGAGTAAAATAATCTTCCTATAATAACAGTTGACTATGAAAACGAATTGTCAATTATAAGATAATAGGAATTACTAAAAACATAGGATAACAACATATTTCCACCTTATCAACTAGAGTTATCAAGAGAAGGTGTTTCCGGAATTGTAAAGAAAACTAAAACTCCAAAACGAAGCAAAAGCAACAAAATATGTTACTAGTAACAAAAAGTTTTGGCACTCTAAAAAACTAAAAAATTAAAGCTTATGCAACCACTAGACACTACATCTCCCATAAACAAGCTATGACAGGAAAAAGGTAATCCTATCTATATGGAGGAAAAAGCGGCTGGTCGAGCATCATCGAAGAGGAGGAGATCATCCCGTTCTTGCCCCATACAAAAAAATTTGCCTTGTAGTCAAGTCCTAAAAACTCAATGAAGAGGAGAAAATTGTGACAAACTAGTTCAAAGATTTTGTGAGGCGACTAACAGATATTAAATTAGTACTAAGCTTCTAAACATGTAGAACATGAGAAAGAGAGTGGCTAGCTGATAGGGGAGCACTACCTATACTGGTGATCGGAGTAGTTGAACCATTTGGCAAACGTACCTTTCAACCGATACTTAATGGTGCATGAAATGAAAACAATTATGACTCATCGGACATGTGGTCAAAAACACGAGTCAGTGACCCAAATAGAAGTCTATGCAGAAGACCTAGTATGGAATGTTGATGATGCAGAAGTACATGGGGTCTAATCCAAAGGAGCAGACAAGGTAGCCTATAGTTTCTCACGAAGATCAACAACCTTGACACATATAGAAATCAATCATATGCACCATCATACCTCACAATACTACTCGAAGGTCACTAGAGGACTCGACGACAATAGTTCTAGAATGTGCAATTGACGCGAGACAAGTCCCTAGACTACATGAATGATAATGAAATGGATATTATGCGGAAATTAAACTAAATTAATTAAGCAAAAATCAATACATAATCACGATACCTTAAGGTTCATGGTTTTCCGCATGAATGATTGTGTAGGTTTGGGTAAGGTCCAGTCTGTGTGCTAGATCCGTCAGCCTCGCGGAAAGAAGTTCTTAGCGATAAAACTCTAGCCGCTTCCAGATTATGGTCTCAGGTGAGCTTCTGATGCGGAACGATAACCCTAAAATGCAGAATATGATTTTAATGCGATTTGCCGAAATTAATTAGAATTTAATCAAGCGTAATCTCAAAACTATCTTAAATACCTTAGGGTTCAGAGAATTCAGGTTGGTAGATCACACGAGATCCAGTTAGGGTCCAGTCCGATGCGCGAGTACTATTAAATTTGAGGCGAGATCGGCCTAGAGATAGAACTCTAGCTTTTCCAGGCTTAGGCGCTCGTCTTCGATCCGATGTAGATTCACGGTTCGAACCAGGGTGGCAGAAATAGGTTATGGGTTTGTGATAGGTTTTGGTTTTGTAACAGGTTTATGGTTTTCGGATCGGTTTATGGTTTAGAAAAAGGGTGTTGGCTATGTTTGATTTAGGGTTTCAAAAGGCTTAGGGTTTTGGGATCGAAAGGAAACAATAAGGCTACGGTGTAGGGGAAGCAAACACAGATTGAGAGATAACCAATATAATAGAGAAGATAACAATGGCTTTTAGGAATCACTCCCTTGGCCTCACACCAAACCCATCTCAGGCAAAGAATATTCAAGCATAAAAGCATTCAAAATATTCAATAACTAATTAAAAAGTCTTTACAAGCCTCTATATATAGGCCACCAATAATTAAAATTCGAAATAAAGAGTTCTAATAGAAATAAAACACAAAAAAAAACTCATATTTCTCATATTTCACGACGTTCACGGACGTCCAGAGTACGGACGTCCGTGACCTACGGACAGTGAAGGGGCAAAATCACGAACGTCCGTCAGTGTTTCACGGACATCCGTCACTGTTCATCACGGACGTCCGTCACTGTTCACATGAACAGTAAAAAAAAAATTCTTTTTTTTTTTTTTCGTGACGTTCCCCGTCATTCTCCTCCACTCAAAATATTTCATCACCGATGAAACACGCATCATGTACTCAGGTTCGCTCTCCTCTTCTTTCGACGCCGGTAGAAACGATGTGGTCCGAATCCAATGTCCATATATGTGGCGTCCCCATCAATTCCCCTGGACCAAAAAGGTTTCATCACCGATGAAACACGCTCGTGGTAGATATCTAGCAGGTCAGGGTTCAAGCGGCGAACTTCATTTTCTTGGACCCAAGTGTTTGGACTCGGTTTGAGCCCATTTAACCAAGTATTTTAATCCCGTCTGTGTAGAGACGGCATGATCGTTAATTATATCTTCTATCTCATATGATCTCTGTCTGCGTGGGGAAGGAAGAGGTATAGGTTGCAAGGTTGGATTAGGGCTGGGACTAGAGGGTGGCTGGAGTGGGTTTTCAGGAGGTGGGGTGAAACCCAAGTAAGGAACCAGGTCCTCCACATTGAACGTTGAACTAACCCCCGTACCTGGAGGAAGCTCGAGCACGTATGCATTAAGACCACTCTTAGCCAAAATTCTAAAAGGCCCAAATACCGAGATTGAGCTTCTTTGCGATCCACGGAACCGCCAGCCTAACCTGCACCATCACATAATCACCCACGTTAAATTCTTTAGAATGCCTGTGAGCATCTGCAGATAATTTATATTGATTGTTGCTTGAATTAATTTTCTATTTAATTTCGGCATGCAAGCTATGAATATGTTGTGCAAATGCATCGGCAGACTCTGGCACTCTATGGGATACAGACATGGGGATCAAATCTAATGGGGTCCTAGGCCTATGACCATGCACTACCTCAAAAGGACTCATGCCTATGGACCTATTGATAATTATTATTATATGCAAACTCAGTGGGTAAGATGGTATCCTGTGTCCCAACATGATCACCGACAAGACTACGAAGGAGATTCCCAAGGCTCCTATTGGTGCTTTCGGTTTGGCCATCCGTTTGAGGGTGGTAAGTTTGTTGAGAATTGGAGCAATGTGCCCATCATGTGCCAAAGGGTTTTCCAAAATAACTCGTGAATTTAACATCCCTATCGAGACCACGATAGTTTTGGCCAAGCCATGAAGGCCTACCTCATGAAAAATAGTTTAGCAATATGAGATGCATCGGAGGTTTTGGAACAAGGAATGAAGTGGGCCATTTTGGAAAATCGGTCCACTACGACATAGATGGAGTCGTGCTTCCTAGGGGTCTTAGGAAGTCCAAGCACGAAATCCATAGAGAGGTCTTGCCACTGTGTGTGTACGGGTAAAGGAGTGTACTGGGTATTTTGTTTGGTCTGTTTTGACACTTGGCAAGTACGATAATATTTGACAACTCGAGCGACATCTCTCATCAGGCTAGGCCAAAAGAACCTATCCTCTACGAGCGCAACAGTTTTATTACGTCCGAAATGTCTGGCCATCCCTCCAGCATGTAACTCCCAAATGAGAAAGTCACGCAATGAAGTGCGAGGGATGCAAAGGCGATTGCCTTTAAACAAGTACCCATCATGGATGGTGTACACAGAGTGTGTACTGATCGGGTTACTAAGGAGAGCAGTGTACTCAACCCCAAAATCTGGGCACTCGGGGTACTCATCCTTTAACTTTTCGAACCTGACAACCTCAGTGCTCATTGTGCGCAAAGTCACCACTCGCCGACTAAGTGCATCAGCGGCCCTATTTTCAGCACCAGCCTTACGCTTTAACACGAATGTGAACCCTTGAAGGTACTCCCCCCACTTCGCGTGCCTTGGGTTCAACTTCTTCTCTGAAGCAAGAAAGCGTAAGGCTTCATGGTCAGAGAACAGCACAAATTCCTGCGGTCTAAGGTAATGTTTCCAATACCAAAGAGATCGAACGACCGCATAGAATTCCTTGTCATAGGTGGAGTATTTTTGCTTCGCCTCGTTAAGTTTTTCGCTAAAATAGGCCACAGGGTGACCCTCTTGGCTAAGCACTCCTCCTATGCCTACACCCGATGCATCACATGCAACTTCAAAGACTTTGGAAAAGGCGCATTCGCTACTCATTCGTTGTTTGGCAAAGGCTTTTGTCGCCGTCATTTCCATTTAAAATCCTTTTTCATGCAATGAATTGGGGCCATAATGGTGCTAAAGCTTACGATGAAGACGATAGAAAGTAGCGCCATGGAAGTGCGGACATCGTGTATGTTCTTTGGTTGGGCCACTCCACAATGGCTTTCACCTTTTGAGTCCGACCATTCCATTGGCCGAGATAATGAATCCCAAGAAGACAACGGAATGCTGCATGAAAGTACACTTCTTGAAATTGGCAAACAACTTCTCGCCCTTGAGGGTTTCACAAACCAGCCTAAGGTGGGTCAAGTGTTGATCCTTGTCGTGACTATAGATTAAGATGTCATCGAAATAAACAAGGAATTTGCCTAGAAACGGCTTCAACACTTGGGTCATGAGTCGCATGAAAGTACTCGGGGCATTAGAAAGCCCAAAAGGCATGACCATCCACTCGTAAAGACCATCCTTAGTCTTAAAGGCGGTTTTTCACTCATCACCGGGGCGGATGCGGACTTGATGGTAGCCACTTTTAAGGTCTATCTTTGAAAAGATAGTGGCACCAACCATCATGTCGAGCATATCATCGAGCCTTGGTACGGCAAACCGATACTTAACGGTAATCTTATTGATCGCACGGCTATCCACACACATGCGCCATGTACCATCTTTCTTAGGAGTGAGTAGGGCAGGTACGGCACACGGGCTCAAACTCTCTTGGATGAACCCCTTCTGAAGGAGCTCATTGACTTGGCGAGTTAACTCGGCATGCTCAACCGGATTCAACCTATAGTGGGGCAGGTTCGGTAAGGTAGATCCGGAACCAAATCTATTGCGTGTTGGATATCACGCAGAGGAGAGAGTTCGTTTGGTAAGTCTTCAGGGAAGACATCCGTAAACTCTTTTAAAATCGGCTCAACCTCCTGGGGACACTCGCTCACCGACTCGAGAGCACTCTCTACGGTGACAACTACGTACACCACACTCTCATCTTTCGATGTTTTCTCGAACTCAGAAGGGCTCACAATATTAATGGATTTAGAAGATTCGCCCTTCTTTTCAACGGTGTTGGTCGATGGTGTTTTGGGAGGCAAAGGGTGTAAAGTGATCTTTTTGCCCTTATGCATGAACGTGCATATGTTTGTTCGACCAGAAAGAGTCACGTCCATGTCGTAGAGCCACGGCCTTCCCAAAATAATATGGCCCACATCCATCGGCACCACGTCGCACCATAAGGTGTCCGAATAAGAACCTAACTGAATTGGTACACGACACCTTTTCGACACGGGAATGGATGAAGAATTGACTCATGCGACTTTATAAGGTCTCGGGTGGGCTTCAGGTGTAAGCCCTAAGCGGCGTACGGCATGAGTTGATATAACATTAGTGCAACTACCGCTATCCACGATGACCCTACAATTCTTTTCACCGAATCTGGCATAGGTGTGGAAGATGTTCTCCCTACGCCAGTCATCCTTTTCATCTCGTTGAGGCTGTGCAAGAGCACATCTCACAACTAAAGCATGACCAATAGCATCACCCTCCTCATCATTGGGTGTGCTAACCGGTTCAAATACTTCCTCTTCAACCACTACCTCATCATCATCCTCCTCTCCCTCAATGAAGAGAGTCCTTTGGGGTTCTTTCGTAGGGCATTGGGCGGCAAAGTGTCCCATCCCATGACATTTATAGCATTTTACTTGAGAATTAACCCTTGAGGATTCTCCGCCTACGCCTTTTCCCTTTTCAAACCTAGAATTGGTAGGGGTGGGTTGTGTAGGTTTGGGAGGAGGATTGATAAATCCCCTCCGGATCGTTGGCTACTATATTGGGACTCGGTCCTCTTCACCACCGTAGTTTTCAGATACCGTTCGAGATCTTGCACAACGGCATAGCATCTTTCAAGAGTTTCTACGGGGTGAGAAATCAACTCTTTCTGCAAATCAAGTCGCAATCCAGTGCGGAATCTAGAGAGAGTGATTTCAGGGTCTTCCGATACTTTTGCCCTCATCATGAATTCTTCGAATTTGGCAATGTAATCGGTCACGGGCATACCACCTTGGCGTAAGTTTTGCCACTGGTCGAGGAGGCGTTGGTGGTATGATAAAGGAACATACTTCTCAGTAAGTCGTTCCTTCATGTCGTCCCAACGGGTAATGGGAGGACAACCCGCGTTCACCCTAATGCGCTCAACATTGAGCCAGAAAAGCCGAGCTTGGCCAACCAACTTCATTTTTGCGAGTCTAACGCAACGGTCGTCATTCATGGCATACCAATCAAAGTGTTGGTCCATGTCAGAAAGCCAATCGAGGAAGACGGTAGGGTCCATTCTTCCATCGAAAGTCAGAATCTCAACTCGGACATTCTTAAGGAGTTGAACTTCGGGGTCATAGTCATCTCTACGATGATTCCTACGGTTCCGGTTGTCTTGGCGACCATTACGTTCCAAGTGGGGACATTCACGCTCTTGGTGCTGATTTTCCAGCCCATCCATTGCTTCCAGTTGGTTGATTCGATCACGTAATCTATCATTACCAACTCCTAGGGATGTTTGGGCTTGCTCAATGGTATTCAAACGTGCACTAATTGCACCCAATTCTTCTCGCATAGATCTAAGAGTATTAAGAACCTCATCCGAAGCCATGGTGATCACAAGGTCTATTAGGGTTCTAATATGGCATGCAATATGGACTCACAAACGAAAAAATAATGCAATAAAATAAATATGACAAATAAAATGCCCTAACCTAGAATACCTAGGTCTCTGATACCAAAACTGACGCGGGACGATAACCCTAAAATGCGGAATATGATTTTAATGTGATTTGCCGAAATTAATTAGAATTTAATCAAGCGTAATCTCAAAACTATCTTAAATACCTTAGGGTTCAGAGAATTCAGGTTGGTAGATCACACAAGATCCTCTTCTTGAGTACTATTAGATTTGAGTAGATCGGCTGAGATAGAACTCTAGCTTTTCTAGGCTTAGGCGCTCATCTTCGATCCGATGTAGATTCACGGTTCGAACCAGGGTGGCGGAAATAGGTTATGGGTTTGTAATAGGTTTTGGTTTTGTAACAGGTTTATGGTTTAGAAAAAGGGTGTTGGCTATGTTTGATTTAGGGTTTCAAAAGGCTTAGGGTTTTGGGATCGAAAGGAAACAATTAGGCTACGGTGTAGGGGAAGCAAACACAGATCGAGAGATAACCAATATAATAGAGAAGATAACAATGGCTTTTAGGAATCACTCCCTTGGCCTCACACCAAACCCATCTTAGGCAAAGAATATTCAAGCATAAAAGCATTCAAAATATTCAATAACTAATTAAAAAGTCTTTACAAGCCTCTATATACAGGCCACCAATAATTAAAATTCGAAATAAAGAGTTCTAATAGAAATAAAATACAAAAAGGCAAGTTTTCGCTAAAAAAACTCAAATTTTGGAAGCCCGTCACGACGTCCACGGACGTCCGTAGTGCCCCACGGACGTCCGTGACCTACGGACAGTGAAGGGGCAAAATCACGGACGTCCGTCACTGTTCACATGAACAGTAAAAAAATTTATTTTTTTTTTTTTTTTTCGTGACGTTCCCCGTCAGCTTCAGGTGTAAATCCTAAGCTGGTGACAATGTGTGTCAGCACCACATTGGTGCAACTCCCACTGTCCACGATAACCCTACCACTCTTCTTTCCACAAGTGGCGAAGGTGTGGAAGATATTCTCCCTACGCCAATCCTCATTTTCATCTCGTTGAGGTTGTGCAAGGGCACACCTCACAACTAGAGCACGACCACGGTCATCACCCTCTTCATCACTAGGTGTGACATCGGGCTCGAAGATTTCTTCAAAATTTCCACCCTCTTCATCTCCCTCTCCTTTAATGAAGAGATTCCATTGGGGATCTCTCATAGGGCATTGAGCGGCAAAGTGTCCTAATCTTCGACATTTATAACACTTGACTTGCGAACCGGCCCTCGAGGATTCTCCTACCACACCCTTTCCCTTGTCAAACCGCACATTAGTAGAAGTGGATTGTGTGGGTTTCCAGCATTAAGTCTCACCTCTCCGGTACGATGTTGACCGGTATGAGATTCAGATCGTCTCACCACCATCATTTTCAAATATCGTTCAAGGCCCTGAACGGCGGTGTAACACTGATCGAGGTTTTCAACGGGATGAGAGACCAACACTTTTTGTAAGTCAAATCGCAATCCGGTGTGAAATCGAGAGAGAGAGACTTGAGGATCTTCCGATACCTTGGCTCTCATCATGTATTCCTCAAATTTGTCAATGTACTCGGCCACGGGCATACTATCTTGGCGTAAATTTTGCCATTGATCAAGGAGGCAATGGTAGTATGATGAAGGTACGTACTTCTCTGTAAGTCATACCTTCGTGTCCTCCCAACGGGTAATGGGAGCACAACCTGCAATCATTCTTACATGCTCGACATTGACCCAAAAGAGTTGAGGCTGACCAATGAGTTTCATTTTGGTGAGCCTAACGCATCGCTCATGTTATACCACTCAAAGTAATGATCCATATCGGATAACCAATTGAGGAAGACTTTAGGGTTCATTCTTCCATCAAAGGTTGAAAACTCAACTCGAACATTTTTTAAGAGTTTCCTATCAGGATCTCCACGATGATCTACCCGATGGTTCCAATTTTGATCATTCTGATGACCACCGCGCTCGAAGCATGGGCCATCGGCCATCACGCTCACGGTGCTGCTCAAGGTGCTCATCAACCCTTTCTAACCGATTGACTTGGTTTAGCAACCTTCCATTGGAAGTCGCAAGGTTTATTTGGGCTTGCTCCATGGCAGCCATTTGATCATTGATTGCATTCAACTCAGCCTTGATGCTTTTAAGGGCATCGGCAACCTCGCTCATATCCATGGTGAGCACGACTACTAGTATGGGTTCTAAAGTGGCATGCAAAGATGAACCAACAATAAAAGAGGAATTTTAACAAACACTTGACATGCACACTTTTTATCACAATTGAAATAAAATGCAATAAAATTAAAATGTCACACAAATATCCCCTAACCTAGAACCTAAGCTTTGATACCAAAACTGACACGGGACAAGACCCTAGATTACATGAAGGATAATGAAATGAATATTTTGTCGAAATCAAACTAAATTAATTAAGCAAAAATTAATACATAATCGCAATACCTTAAGGTTCATGGTTTACCGCTTAGAAGATCGAGTAGGTTTGTAGGGTCCAGTCCATTAGCTAGATCCGTTAGCCTCGCGGAAGGAAGATCCTAGAGATAGAACTCTAGCCGCTTCCAGATTAGGGCATTGCTCTTCGATCAAAATGGGATCGTAGCTTTCTCAGGATGTTTTAATGTTGAATGATTTAATGGCTCAAATGAGATCTAGGGAATCAGATCGATTCAACGATTCAAATGAAAGCTAGGGTTTATGATTTTGGGGTATTTGAAAGAGTAATGGCTGAATTTAGGGTTATGGGGATAAAATAAAAGTAGAGAAAGATAAATCAAAGAGATGGAAGATGATAGAGTGTGGGCTTTCCACCCTTGGGTTCACGCCAAACCCTTCTCGGGAAGAAGATTCACTCTTCGTAGTTGCTCATCTCAAACAGAAAGCATAAGCTCTTTTCATTAATCAAAAACTAATTACAATGTTTTTCTTAATGACCTTATATATGAGGTCTCTAAAACAAAATAAAACCCTAAAACAAATAATCAAAAAGGACAAGTATGCCCCTCAAAACGATTTCCGTATTTTGGCAAAGCTCTCTTTCACTAAAATTCTATCGATCGAGTACTAAGGTTGATTGATCAAGTATATATATATATATAATCATATATGAGTCTCGAGTCACTAATCGATCGATCGACTGTGCATTCTTTCGTGTCCCCCTTTATGCTCGACTCTGGTTGCTTTTACACCCGGTTCTGATTTCCGTCCCGTTTCTTCCATCGCCGGTGCACTCGATATGGTCCATAGCTTATGTCCACGATGTCGACGTCGCTGTCAGCAATGGTTAAGGATGTAGGTCCTGAACAAGGTGGATAGCCTTGGAGCTTGAAGCATGTGGATCTGTTATGGCCCGCTTTGTTATAGATGGTGCATGTAAAATTACTTCCATAACCACGAACATGATCACTCCCCCTGCCTCGAGTAAATGAAGCAAGGCCAATATGATCGAGAAGTGGAGAAGCAGATCAAAGAGAAGGAAGCATAGATGTAGCAAAAATTTAGGCATGGAGCTACTCATAATCAAGGTGTAGCCCAACCAAAAATGCATAAATCTAGTAGTACTCTGATTGACGGGCAACAATCTTCGGACCATCACCAGGGAACTCAGATAGAGGCTCATCCTGACTCAACTCATCTCATCTCATCTCTGCTGAAGATAACCATAATACTCTTAAACACCTTCATCATCCTACTTGGCTCGTGAGATTTCACCATGCAACTAAGATACCTAGGGTCATTGTTTTCATGTGCATACGTCTATGTGGGAGCATTCCAAAATTGATCAACAGTTTCATGGATCTTTGCAACATATTAAATTGTGCTCTTCCATGGAGTTGTAGGGCCAACCCTACACAGTACAATTATTGATCTCCCACTGTGTAGATGTCATCGGCTTTGGATGGGACTTTATTGGGGCCGAGATAGTAACCTATATTCCTACAGCTGCCCATATATTCGCGAATCAAGCAAATGCATGGAACTTATCTCCATTAAGTTTCACAGTTATAATACTATGAGTGTGACCCACACCAGTATTCAACTCAGATTCCATATTCATTCAAAAAATATGGCTCGAATTCGGAGACAAACCACGTAGCTTCCAACCCAAATTGTGGGAAAAGCATTCCCAAGGGTCTATCAATGTGGGAAGACGTCCACGTTCACAAAGACAACCCAACCACTTAGAGTCAGGCAGCAAACGAGGTGGAACAGCCCATGAGTATCATAAAAATCTCTTGAGGCAACACCACAGATCATAAAATCCCAAATAGAACTGCAAAAACCCTTTAAATAAAGAAGAAACCTCGGATATCCAATGACGGGAACGCCGACATCATAGACATTGGATACGGACTATATCGTGTGTACCGACGTCGGAAGAAGCGGAACGGAAAGCAGAACCAGGCTTAAAGGAGCAGAATTAGTATGTTGGAGCAATGCTCAGTCGATTGATCGACCATTCAATTGATTGATCGATTGTAGTCAGTTTTTTTTTTTTTTAAATTGCTACAGTAACTCGATTGATCGAGCGACAGTGCTACAGTACCTCGATTGATCGAGCAACAGTGCGAATTTTGAAGAATTTAAGTTTTAAGGGCATACTTGTCTTTTTTCTTTTTTTTTTAGGGTTTTCTTATGTTTTAGAGACCTCCTATATAAGGTCTTTTAATAAACAATGTAATTAGTTTTTTATTATTGAATAAAAGAATTTTTGCTTCCTTGTTTGAGATGAGCAATTCCGAAGAGTGATTCTTCGTTTCCCGAGATGGGTTTGGTGTGAAGCCAAGGGTGTGAAACCCACAACATCTATCTTCTATTTATCTCTTACTTTATTTTCTTTCTCAGCTTCTAAATATTTGCATAAACCCGAAATCATAAACCCTAGCTTTTCTCTAAATCATTGAACCGACCCGATTCAACCACCGTAGATCCCATCAGAGCTATTAAACCCTTTCGCATCAAATATCCGGAGAAAACCAGTGATCCCATCATTGAATTGTGAGCGCCCTAATCTGGGAATCTAGAGTTCTACCTCTAGAACTTATCTACACTACTGACGTAACGGATCTAGCGTATGGACTAGACCTTTCCTGAACCTGAACGCGATCTCTCAAATGGGAAACAAAGAAGCCCTAAGTTATTTGCTTTATTTTCAAACACATTGTTCAATATAATTTAAATTAATTTCGGCAAGTAATTAATTCATCGCACGCACGTAGTTTCGGGTTTTGTCGTGCGTCATCCAAGCACCAAAAATCCCTAACAACACCACAAATCATAAATCACGGCTCAAATGTCTCTAATAAAGTTCCAATCAAGATTAAACAACAATAAACCATACCTTAGTATCATGCCAGAGAGATCTGTCAAAATAGATCTGAGGAAGATCAATAGATGAAGGGGTCAAAACGTGCCATGACATTCCTCGTCACCAAATAAAATGCAGCTGTCAGATTCAAAACGATACTTCACCAGGAGATTCAGGGCATAAAATCAGTTGAGGGAATTTGGGTGGTTTTCAAAAATAGGTGCCTAGTGAACCCTTGATTTAATTATTGAGCCGAATCCCATAAAATTCCACCATGACAGAAAATCAATCATAGTCGGAAAAAAAAATCACAAAATACCATAAATCAATCTCTCTCAGAAGATATGGATTATGTCGTGATCCGAGGACAGAAGTTTGACCTCATGGTATCAGCAAAGGGTAACTCTTGTCTGGCTCTGTACCAACTTAAGTTTAATGGATTTAGTGTTAGGTTTGTGAGGATAAAGAATAGAGGAGAGAAAGTGAATAGAGTGAATGGCTGCTCAGCTAGCCTTATGAGTAAGAGAAAAGGAAATTACCAGTACATCCATATTATGGTGTTTGCAAGCCAATCATTACAAGACACACCACTATACCAAACTAATATATGTCCCTGTACATAACATCAATTTTCTATGAGGTAGGATCATAAACTACTCTGGTCACATCTGACAACTTTCCCAGTGACATCTAAATTTTACCCAAAGTACGAGACTTTTACACTCATCAAAATGTTGCAACCTTCACACTAAATCAAATTAATATATTGACGTCCTGGTCAAATTCTCAGACTTCATAAGATTGTTATTTGTAATAACATCTAGCATTAAGAATCCATGAGACTGCATGACAGAATGGTGCACAATGAAAGAAGTACCTAATAAAGGTGCAGTCTTCGCCTTAACAAAAAATTAATATGCCTGTGTGGGAGAGAACAGAGTTTCGGACTAGCACCAGCTATTCTGGGTATGGATTTAGCAAAACATCTACAAAGCACATAAATGAATATGAAGCGCATTAGGGATGAAAATAAAGACACATTGACAACAATAAAAAATAGAGTGGCTCAAAATAAAAAGTCATTTATTTCAATAAAATCCATTACATCATAACAGATAAATATTGGAGACTAGAAAGGCGTCACATCTCCTACTGGCTGAACACTGAACAGCAGTATATAGAGCATGAGAGTTGAACTGGTAGGGAACATTTGCTATGTAATTGTAGTATGATGTTACAATAGTGATGGTGACGGGGAACGTCAAGATTGAAAGTATTGAAGTTGAACCGCAATAGAATTTCAACTTCAAAAAAGAAAAAAAAAAAAAATTACTGTTCATGTGAACAGTGACGGACGTCCGTGATTTTGCCCCTTCACTGTCCGTAGGTCACGGACGTCCGTGGGGCACTACGGACGTCCGTGGACGTCGTGACGGGCTTCCGAAATTTGAGTTTTTTTTAGCGAAAACTTGCCTTTTTGTGTTTTATTTCTATTAGAACTCTTTATTTCGAATTTTAATTATTGGTGGCCTATATATAGAGGCTTGTAAAGACTTTTTAATTAGTTATTGAATATTTTGAATGCTTTTATGCTTGAATATTCTTTGCCTGAGATGGGTTTGGTGTGAGGCCAAGGGAGTGATTCCTAAAAGCCATTGTTATCTTCTCTATTATATTGGTTATCTCTCGATCTGTGTTTGCTTCCCCTACACCGTAGCCTAATTGTTTCCTTTCGATCCCAAAACCCTAAGCCTATTTGAAACCCTAAATCAAACATAGCCAACACCCTTTTTTCCAAACCATAAACCTGTTACAAAACCAAAACCTATTACAAACCCATAACCTAATTCCGCCACCCTGGTTCGAACCGTGAATCTACATCGGATCGAAGACGAGCGCCTAAGCCTGGAAAAGCTAGAGTTCTATCTCTAGGCCGATCTTGCCTCAAATCTAATAGTACTCGCGCATCGGACTGGACCCTAACTGGATCTCGTGTGATCTACCAACCTGAATTCTCTGAACCCTAAGGTATTTAAGATAGTTTTGAGATTACGCTTGATTAAATTCTAATTAATTTCGGCAAATCGCATTAAAATCATATTCCGCATTTTAGGGTTATCGTCCCGCGTCAGATGGACTGTAAGAATCTGGTTGCAGAACATATTTCGTCACTTCTTGGAGTTCCTAAAGATATTAAAGTTTATTGTCAATTTTTCGTTGTGTATAATTTGCGTAAGAAATATCTATAACTCATGTAAGCTCTGAGAATCAGCTAGTGTTTTTAATAAACCACTCGGACAGAAACATCTAGATAGCATCATATGCAACTTGTGCATTATTGACATCTATGTTACAGCTTGAGTGTTACTTATGCTTTTAAGGCATAGTGGGCAACAGAATTACTTGGGTTTCTTTAGCATAAGCGCAGCTTGATCATTCCTAGTTCTTAAGGGTATTTTTGAAATATATCATAAAGAAAGGGTAAAATAAAATTGGTCTGAAACCCTATCTCCTGCTCTTTCTTCTTTCACTGATGTTAATCTGTAAATAAACTGAGGATAACTGCAAGTTTTGTTCACAGCTAGAATACATTATCAGGATTATGTATCCTCTATAGTTGTTCCACTTAATAATTTGAGTAAGATAACTACTTTAGGTTCAATCTTTTTCCTACTGCATATTTTACCAGTTTAAATTGATCATTTAGTGTGTCTCCTACATTTGAAATATTATATAAAAGAGTAACATTGAACAACTTAAATTTTAACCAGATCCCCGGTGTGCAACTGCTATTTTACCTCTGTCATGTCAAACTCACTAGAAAGAAAAAGCTTTTTATGCTAATATGATAATGAGCAACTAGCTAATTTGTGTAATTTGAGGTTTTTCAGATGCCAACATATGTTAGGTTCAATTCAGCCCACTATATTATTGGTAAGGATCCATATAGATGATGCACGAATATACTAAATTCCAAAATTCGTCTTAAGTAGAAACTATAATGCCATTCTACTTTTTAGATGTTTTTTGGTACCTCAGTAATGAAATTTATCTTAAATTTGAAACGGAAACCCATTTCATGTTGCTTCTTTAATCCCTTTATAGGCTGCTTCTTTTGTTTTGCTTTTAGTTTTGACTTCCAAAATTATCAGTCCAAGTTGAAGTTAGAACGGTATAGTGTGCTTTAGTTTGACAGATTTAATTATTCAAGGTTCTTGGCACCGTTGGCCATCCAGTTCGACATACGGAAATTAAAATTGTAGATTCAGAAACTGCCAAAGATCTCCCAGCTGGTTCGAAGGGCATTGTCAAAGTTAGAGGGCCACAGGTGATGAAGGGTTACTACAAGGTAATGGATTTCTATTCGAGTCACTGGAATACCATGAAATTTGATTGATTGTCAACCATATAAATAAGCTGTCTTAATCTGCTTGGGTTTTATTTAGTCAAATTCACATAGAATATGCATGAAATAAAACTGCCTCATCATTACATGATAAATCTTCATTAACATATAAGTCTTCAGAGAATCACAAATGATATGAGAAAACAGATTGCAGTGTAATTTTTTTTCTTATTCTGGAGTTTATCTGCAAGTTTATTATGGGATGATGTGCACATGCCATCCAGCATGTATCTCCTTATGTGTCGTTGTTGCATTTTAACAATAATACTGAGCTGAGTCTCTGTCGGACCTCGGCTTAGACTAGTAATCTTATCATACGCTGCATTCACAACTCATGAACAAATGCTTGTTTTGAAGAAGTATAGAAAAAATTATCCATTTATGATCCAAGTTCTATGTGCGAGCAAATATATTTTCAGCATAAATTATCACAGAATTTTAACACCACCAAACAATATAAAAGCACGTGTAGAAAGGTATGTTTCTTGTATCCAAGGTTTTCAAATGGTGTATATCTTGTATCGTACGATACAATTATATTTTTATAAATATAGATAGAGGGGATAGAGAAACATACAAAAAAATAAAAAATGAAATATATATAACAATCAATGATTGTTTCCTTATAATACTAATTGGTTAAAGACATTCATTCCATCATATGTAGCATTCGAAATTAAAATTTACATAAAATAAATTGAACAAAATATGACACTAAGTGTGTTGTACAAGAATCCATAGTCGCAAAGTTCTAAACTATTCCAATTTTTCACTATCTAAAAAGAAACTTGATGCAGGATAAACGCTAAAACCTTAATTATGCGAATTTGGGATTAACTTCATATTAAATTGAATAGCGGAAATATTCAAATTACCCAACCACATAAAATAATTTAATAAATTTAATTAAAACAATTAGGTTGAATCAATTCTAGCACTCAATGTTCCTAAAGTCGGTGGGTGGGTTTGGGTGGTCGGGTGGATTTTCGGGAGGATCGGGCCAGGCAGCGTTTAGGCGGGCGTCCCAAGATCCGGGGGGTCCCGAAGTGTATATATGTAATTTCAACATAAAGGTATATAATTTAATATATGCATTCAATTTTTCAGATATATATATATTAGATAGATAGATAGATAGAATAGGTAGGTAGGCAGGTAGGTAGATTAGATAGATAGATTAGATAGATAGATAGATAGATAGATAGATTAGATAGATTAGGTTAGATTAGATTAGATTAGATAGATAGATTAGATAGATGGATAGATAGATAGATAGATGGATAGATAGATTAGATAGATAGGTAGGTAGACGAACGAACGAACGAACTAAACAAAAAAATGGGAATTTGTAGAGGCCCGTATGCCAACTTAAGTATTGTATCAATTAGACCAAGTACTGATACTTATCAGAACAGGTCAAGGTTTCAAACATTGGATTTAATATACTATGTATTATGTATAATGTAATATAGTTTAATATAAGTGAAGTATATATATATATATATATATATATATATATATATATATATATAAACACGATAGAATAGGTAGGTAGGTAGGTAGGTAGGTAGATTAGATAGATAGATAGATAGATAGATAGATTAGATAGATTAGGTTAGATTAGATTAGATTAGATTAGATAAATAGATAGATAGATAGATGGATAGATAGATTAGATAGATAGGTAGGTAGACGAACGAACGAACGAACTAAACAAAAAAATGGGAATTTGTAGAGGCCCGTATGCCAACTTAAGTATTGTATCAATTAGACCAAGTACTGATACTTATCAGAATAGGTCAAGGTTTCAAACATTGGATTTAATATACTATGTATTATGTATAATGTAATATAGTTTAATATAAGTAAAGTATATATATATATATATAAACACGATAAACTCCTTTGTCTAGAAAATGGATATACCAAGGGAGCTGTGACTGTCTCAGTGAAACTCCTGGGAATTAAACTACCTCCCCAATCAAGTTTATGTTCTAAACCTATTTTAACCTTGATAGATAGATAGATCAATCGATAGATAGATAGATAGATAGGTAGAAGAACGAACTAAACAAAAAAAATGGGACTTTGTAAAGGCCCGTATGCCAACTTAAGTATTGTATCAATCAGACCAAGTACTGATACTTATCAGAATAGGTCAAGGTTTCAAACATTGGATTTAATATACTATGTATTATGTATAATGTAATATAGTTTAATATAAGTGAAGTATATATATAAAAATACGATAAACTCCTTTGACTAGAAAATGGATATACCAAGGGAGCTGTGACTGTCTCAGTGAAACTCCTGGGAATTAAACTATCTCCCCAATCAAGTTTGTGTTCTAAACCTATTTTAACGTGAATGTGGATATGATAATAGGATTCTTAAAGCTTGAATTGTTTCCTCTTGGTGACTTGATATTTCCTTTTGTTTCTTGAGATAGAATCTGGCTGCTACAAATGCAGCTATAGATGAGGACAGATGGCTCAACACTGGTGATATAGGTTGGATTGTTCCAAACAATTCTACTGGAAGGAGTCGTCATTGTGGAGGAATGCTTGTTCTTGAAGGACGTGCCAAGGATACAATAGTTCTGACAACAGGTATACTTGAAAATTGCCAAACTACTGTAGAAAGGTATGACCCACTCTAGTTTAGAATTTGGAGGGAAGAATATATTAGTTCACTCTCTAAGCTGCTAAGAATGATTATTTGCACTTGTCATAATGGTTACTGTGTTTTTATTAATATGTTACCTTTGAAGATATAAGTTTAATAACTCAAATAATTACAGCTACTTTAATGCCAACATGATTGAAAACCTTGAAAAACCTTTTTTGGGGTATCACTTGAAAAAACGGTGATTTTTTTCATCGGAAATTGGACAGTTGAAACAGATTGTTGTCACTATTGATTTTCTGATGCCAAAATCACGCAATGTCTTTTTCTTTTTTACTTTGTTTCCTTGTATGTGTTCTATACAATGGCCGGCCGCTTGTTAAACGTGGCACCAAACCAATGTTCATAGCGCCACGTGTCACATTTTGGGGCCTGAACCTGGTCCTATGGACCATGCTTCTTTCAGTATATATATGACGGGGACGCCGACGTCGTGGACATTGGATGTGGACCCTTTCGTGTATACCGACGTCGGAAGAAGCGGAATGGAAATCAAAACTTGGCAAAAGATGAAATTCTGGAAATTCGATCGATCGAAATGACAACGGCGATATTTCGATATTTTATGTATTTGAGAAGTTCGATCGAACGATTTTCAATTTCGATCGAACGAAAGTGTGATCGAAATTGCGATCAAAAATTTCGATCGAACGAAATTCAATTTCGATCGAACGATTTTCAATTTCGTGCGATCGAAATCGAGCTGAGTAGTCTCAGTCGTTTTAGAAGTCTAATTTCAAACTTTTGTGTTAAGGGTTTAATTGTCTTTTAATTAATATTCGTTTTAGGGTTTTCTTTTATTGTAAGACCTCCTATATAAGGTCCTTAAACAATGTAATTAAGATTGATTATAGATTATGAATGAAAAGAGCTTTTGCTTATGTGTGCTTGAGATGAGCCTCTACGAAGAGTGAATCTTCTTCCTGAAGCCTGCCAATCAATCTATCTATCTATCTATTTCATCTTCTCTGTTTGTGTGTTGATACTTACAATCCTAAATCAGCCATCATCCCTTTTAACACCCTAAATCCTAATTTTCCCTACACCATGAATCGATCCGATTCAACAACTGTAGATCCCAGCAGAGTTATTAAACCTTCGGCATCAAATAATCAAGAGAAATCAGTGATCCCATCATTGAATTGAAAGCGCCCTAATTTGGGAAAACCTAGAGTTCTATCTCTAAGATCGATCTGCACTGCAACCTAACGAATCTAGCACCCATACTGAACCCTGCCTAAATTATGCGTGATTCTCCCATGGAATACTACAAAAACCTGAGGTATTCGTTATATTTTGCAAGTTTTATTGTTTAATTTAATTCCAATTTAATTTCGGCAAAATCAATCATATCATTCCCGTAATTTAAGGTCTTGTCCTGCGTCAGTTTTGGTATCAGAGCCCTAGGTTCTAGGTTAGGGCATATGGCATGTCATTTTAATTTAATGGAATCTCATGTCATTTGTATTCATCATTGCGCACGTCTTGTGTTCGACAAAAGTCCTTATTCATCTTGAGTCACATGTGTATGTCATTTCGATGTCTTTGATGCCATGTCATTTTTGTTCAAAAGTATGCATATCTACTGTTTGACAAAATTCCTCATCCATTGTGGTTCATGTTTGCATGACATTTAGCATTCGTGTTAGTAAGCCGTGTTCACCTTGAGCATGAGCGAGATTGTTGATGCCCTTAGGGACGTCAAAGCCCAAATGTGTGCAATTAATAATAGGGGCCGCTACATATCAAATTATGGGCAAAATCTCAAAATTTGTGACGAGACTAGAGTTAGGGGATACCTTTACCATTGTGAACCTAAGTACGACCCTGCCGAGAGGTTTCTAAAATCTATTGGGAATGAGGTTCCAAATTTTGAGGGTACGGCAAATCCTAAAACCTTTGTGGAGTGGTTGTCTAGTGTGGAAGAGTATTTTGATTGGTATGGCGTACTAAATGAGTACAAAGTCAGGTTAGTGAAAATAAAGTTGGAGGGTAGTGCTAAAACCTATTGGACCAATGTTGAGCTTCTACGCGACTTAGCTAATCGTAAGCCCATCACATAATGGGAAGACATGAGGGAGCGACTTATCGAGAATTATGTTCCTCTCACACACCATCATCTTTTATGATTTTTAAAATCAAAGACAGACAAGTGTCCTGATTGCTCCAAGTGTCACAGATTTGGACATTTTGCTTACCAATGTTCCACAGAACTTTCCACTCCGAATTTATTGATTAAAATGGAGAGTTCTAAGGAGCAGGAAAATTTGAGAGTAGAAGAGGTGTATGACCCTCGTACCGTGATGAGTGAAGAGGAGATGAACGAAGCTGATGAGAGCCTAACTTGTGTCAAAGAGACTACCATTTCCCTTGTGAGTAGTGATATTGAGTCGCCCACACGTGAGTCATTGAGTCACCCACGCACGATTCAACCGAGTCACCTACACACGATTTGTTAGTGCCCGTAGAGCCCATTGTGCACAAGTTCTTGTTGGTAGTAGAGTCAAGAGTACTTGAGTCGGTTACATGTGAGTCATTCGCGTCACATGCACATGAGAGTATCGAGTCCATAGACACGCATGCACATCATAGTCTCAAGTTGCATACTTCTATACATTCCAAGTCTTATTGTAAGTCATCTTTTGAGTCTCATTTCGCATTGCATGTCGAAATTAAGCTTGAAATTAATTTATGCAATGAAACTCTCAAAATATCGATGCAGTTACCTAAGGCTTTTATAGAATTTCAATTGAATGATTATGTGATGGTTCGGGTTAGGCCTGAACGATTCCCATCGGGAGTCGTAAAGGAACTCCAGGCCCAAGGTGCTGGACCTTTTAGAATTCTAGCAAGAAGCGGACCTACTGCATATGTTCTCGAGCTTACATTGGATATAGGGGTCAGCTCTACGTTCAATGTGGAAGACCTAGTTCCTTCTCTGGGCTCAACCCCACCACCTTGCAATCCTTTCCGACCGCCTCTTATTCACGATCCCATACCAACTTTGCAACCAATACCACTTCCCTATCCAAGCAGGCAGAAACAAGAGATAATGGAGGAAATTTGGGATAGTTTTGTGGCATTCACCTGCGGCAGAAAATTTCTGGTTTACGAGATACAAAGGGTTGGTGAGTCGACTTCCGAGAGTGCATGAGCCAATCATGAGAGAGTTCGTCGCTTGAATTCCCGTATTTCTGGTCAATATCGGGATCACACTTCATCGGAGATGAATTCCTTCAGGTCCGAGCGAGTCAATGCGAAACTTCAAAAGTGTTTGGTAGCGTGGCTTGGTGAGCCGGGTTATTGGGCTCATCAAGGTGAGCCGGGTTACTGGGTACGTCCCTCTACAATGGACTGAGATGACACTCATACGTCACCTAGTGTCAGGATTCATTTCATGCGTGTTTCATCGGTGATGAAACATTTTGAGTCGGGGAGAATTGACGGGGACGCCGACATCGTGAACATTGGATATGGACCCTTTCGTGTATACCGACGTCGGAAGAAGAAAAATGGAAATCAAAACTAGGCAAAAGATGAAATTTTGGAAATTCGATCGATCGAATTTCAATTCGATCGATCGAAATGACAACGGCGATATTTCGATATTTTATGTATTTGAGAATTTCAATTGAACGAATTTTAATTTCGATCAAACGATTTTCAATTTCGATCGAACGAAAGTGTGATCGAAATTGCGATCGAAAATTTCAATCGAACGAAATTCAATTTCGATCGTTTCGAAATCGAGCCGAATAGTCTTAGTCGTTTTAAAAGTCTAATTTCGAACTTTTGTGTTAAGGGTTTAATTGTCTTTTAATTAATATTCGTTTTAGGGTTTTCTTTTATTGTAAGACCTCCTATATAAGGTCCTTAAACAATGTAATTAGGATTGATTATTGATTATGAATGAAAAGAGCTTTTGCTTATGTGTGCTTGAGATGAGCCTCTACGAAGAGTGAATCTTCTTCCCGAGAAGGGTTTGGTGCGAAGCCAAGGGTGTGAAGCCTGCCAATCAATCTATCTATCTACCTATTTCATCTTCTCTGTTTGTGTGTTGATCCTTACAATCCTAAATCAGCCATCAGCCATCATCCCTTTTAACACCCTAAATCCTAATTTTTCCTACACCGTGAATCGATCCGATTCAACAACCGTAGATCCCAGCAGAGTTATTAAACCTTCCACATCAAATAATCAAGAGAAATCAGTGATCCCATCATTGAATTGAAAGCGCCCTAATCTGGGAAAACCTAGAGTTCTATCTCTAGGATCGATCTGCACTGCAACCTAACGGATCTAGCGCCCGGACTGAACCCTGCCTAAATTATGCGTGATTCTCCCATGGAATACTACGAAAACCTGAGGTATTCATTATATTTTGCAAGTTTTTTTGTTTAATTTAATTCCAATTTAATTTCGGCAAAATCAATCATATCATTCACGTAATTTAGGGTCCTGTCATGCGTCAATATATATATATATATATATATATATATATATATATATATATATATATATGTATGTATGTGCGTGCGTGCGTGTGCGCGTTCGTGCGTGCCGCGCGTGTGGGCATGCGTGTATGCATGTATTTCTATAAATACACTATCAAACTAGCGCAAAGATATCTATCATTCCCAATTTGTTTGCATCTCTTGTAACTTGCTTCTTCAAAGTGCCTTTATAAACACATCGGCCTACTGTGCTACCATACTAAGTTTGAGATTTCTATTTCTTTAGACTATCTTTCTCCCAATATATTGGCAATCAATTGCACTATGATTTGTTCATTCGTGACAAAAATAACTCGAAGAGAAGTTTGGGGTTGTTAAGTGTCAAGGAGATGAGATTGTGTGAGACATAGAGTGATTAAGGCGTATGTTTTGGAGGAAAAGAGGAAGAGAGAGAGAGAGAGAGAGAACAAGATTGAAGGAAATTAGAAGGAACAGTTAGCCCTAGATTAGGTTGTATTCTTTTGTTATAGATAAAAACAATTTACATGATCAATTTCTCCCTCTACTTACTGAAATACAAACACTACACTGCAACAAGGTACTAATCTAACCATATTTACATATACAGCTAACACTCCCCTTCAAGTTGGAGCAAAGATATCCATCATGTCTAACTTGTCCAAAATATTATAAATCTCATGGCTTCCCAGAGACATGGTAAGAACATCTACTAGTTGCCTAGAAGACTCGCCAAAAGGAGTACAAGTCTGACCAAACGTGATCTTCTTTCTGATAAAGTGACAATCAACCTTAATATGCATGAATGATTGGATTGGAAGCTCTATAAGTAGCTCCCCTGATTTTCACAAAGCATCTTCGTTTGCATAGATACAATAAATCTAAGGTCAAACATATTTTCTTTCAGCCAAATGAAGTTACATGCAGTATGAGCAATGGCCCTACAATTGGCTTCAGCGCTCGCCTTGGCAACCAGATTTTGCTTCATACTTTTCCATGTGACCAAGTTTCCACGCACGAATGAACAAGACCCATTTTAGGTCTACAGTCTTCCTTGGATCTAGCTCAATCAACATCTGAGTACCCTTGGATAGTGAGATTCCTATGTCTAGCAAAGAGAATCCTTTTTCTTGGCAATGACTTGGGAATTTAAGAATTCATTTTACCATGTCTAAATGAATTTTTCATGGCTCATGCTTGTACTGACTAACAACTCCAATAACAAAAGATATGTTCGGGGAGTGGGATCAGTTGGACACCGAGACCTGCCTGTGACTTATCTTGACCTCTGGTGTGCACATCTGTGAAAGTCTCCACACCTTCATCCCGTCCCTTACATCCAGCCACCATGTCTCTGTATTCTTCCCAAAATCTGTCAGCCCTCGTCAATGTCACAAGCGTGTTGCTTTGACAGAACCGCCCGGCCTCTATGCTTAGCATACAAGGGTCTAACTCTTTCACTTTTAAGCAGTGTCCCCTCCCTACGAATCCTAGAGCATCCCATCCGTGGCACGCCGTCCTCTGAGCAAAGTTGATATCATTACATCGATTATAGATCTAGTCCCCCGCCCTAACCACCACCGGACGACGAGGGGGCCTTTTTTTGTCCCCCTCACCCTCACTCAGGCTCTCCCTTATCTCTTTCGAAGCTATTTCCAGACAGCCTTCCAGGGTCACCTCTCATTTTCCTACTGAAATCACTTCTCCAATCCTCACATATATTGCCTCACTGATTCATCTCTCATCGGTGAGTCCCTTTTCCGGCTCTTGGATTCCTACTGAAATTGTTTCCCTTCTCGTGCATATTATTATGCAACAAACTCAATGAATAATATTCATAAGCTATAATTCATATTTTGGTGAACCCATGAAAACAAAATTCAGACTTAAAGTTTGGTGAATCAAAATAACAAATTCTGGTGACACTGTTTTCTGTACATGGATTTCTATTTTCACCTATTTCTTGCTGCACAAATTTCTATGCCTGTGAGTTTCTGTGCAAAAAATTTCGGGTGCGAAATTCTGATTGTAGTCTATGGACGCTAATTTTTTTTATGAGTTTTACACTAATTTCTATGCACGAGATTTTGTTTACACAGATTTTTTTGCTCATGAATTTCTATGCAAAAGTAATTTTGGACAAAAACTTCCGGTTTCACAAATTTCTGGTTGCATGAATTTATATGCACAAAAAGTTTGTGTACTTTACTTGTGCACGAAATCTATGCACGTGGATTTTGTGCATATGGATTTTGACATACACATAATTCTGAGTATGCTTTTGCATGAATTTTTATGCACATAAGCTTTTACAGCAATAACTCTTTTATGAAACCCAATTTTCATAAAATTGACTCTAGTAGATTTGAATAATTTATTTGGAGGGTTTACTTAAAAACTAATTACAACACAATCAATTTTAAAGCCCAATTTCAAAAATTGACTATCACTAATTTAATAAAACGAAGGCTTCTTGGAACACAAGCAATTTATTGAAAACCAATTTTCAAAATTTGATTTTAATTGATTTACAAAAAATTGATTTGGATTGATTAAAAATATTAATTAAAAAAAATGTTTACTTAAGAACTGTAAATAGAAAAGAGTCAATTTTATTAAACTCAAGTTTCACAACCTGATTTTAGTTAATTTTAAACTTTAATTTAACAAAAAAAAACAATCTGTACATTTTTTCCTTTGATAAACAAACCGTTTAGTTGATGGTTGATAATTTTGATAAAGAGGTTTTGATCTTATCTCTTGATCTTCAATTCTCTTCTGTAAAGTTTAAACTTTTTCCACCTCTCTTTCAATGATATAATCTCTCCAGAAGTGTGAACGTTTTGTTGCTTTTGAGGATTATATAAAGACATTACGATAGGTTTCTAATCAAATTAGAAAACCTTACGATCCAGTAAACAACATATGCACCTTAGAGCCATTGTTCGGTCAGGACCCAACTGCATGACTCTAATACTAACTAGTGCTTTCTCAAGTAAGCCATCATACTAAGGGAGCACACTTGTCCACATAAGTGACATCCTCAGTAACTTGTTATGGTATGATCTACCACGTTCTTACCCTTAATGCTTCTGAGAACAGTCAATAGCCTAGATCGCATGTGCACAATAATGTTATGTTGTGTGGGTGACTTCTCGCATGCATCAAATTGATGAACCATTATTTATAGGGCACATAAAAAATCTCAAAAATCCTTATTTTGACACCCTGTCCCCCACACAATATTTTTTTTAATTCTCTACTAATTAATTAAAAATATAACTTAAAAGTTAAAGTAATGCAAATTAATTTTGACAAAAAACTTGGTCACTCTTGGCATTATGTCTATGCAATAAAAATTATCACACTATCATTTTGGTGAAAAATACTATTTTTAGAATTTTATTTTAATTTCTAAAAAAAATTGCAAGTTATAGAATGTCAATAGGGACCCAAGCAAATTGATATTCGCATTTTAGGGCTTACTAAAATAATTTTGACACATGAATTTAGAATGCACACATTAATCCCTTGAGAAGGTAGGGTCGTAAATTGCCCGTCACATCTGGAAAGCATCCCTGTAACATCTCCCGATTATCCAAAACAGAAGGCGGTTGCGCTCATCAAAATGTAACTCTGTGCACTGAATCAAAGCAACAGTTTAATTCTCAGCCAAACCCCCAGACTCCATATTCTTAAGGCTATAATGAGGTCTAGAATCGAAAGATCAAGACCATATGCGCAATGTGAAAAATAACTGTAGAAACTGTGGTTCGACAATATCGAATAAAAGGTGCAGTCTCCCACTTGCTATAAAAGATTCAATCTGCCCATGTAGGGGAGAACACGGATCACGTGAGAAGTTGTACACCGACTTCAGGTACGAAATTCCTCATGGTTTCACATGTAAGGTAAGCAATGGGAAGCTGACAACAATATCACCACCGGCAACCCAAGGTAAGGTACTAATTCTGATTGTAGCCCCTATTACATAAACCGAGATTCGGACTAGCACCAGCTATGTATGAATAGGTATCATAAGGAACACGTCCAGTGCGTCCAAAATGCAGACACAGTGCAAGGGTTAAAATCACAATCCCACAATCAAAAGGGGTATAGGGATTGATCAAATAGAGATCAGTTACATCAAAAGGGCTTTAGAAGTCACAAAATATAGATCTACTGGTTTGACAAATTGGATTGCTAAAATTATATGCCACTTGGCCACAAATTATGATGGTCAAGCGACAATATTAAAGAGGCAGTCATTTCCCATTTATCCTTTCAAATTTCGCTGCCCAATTACAACCCATCTTTGCTCAATGGGTGTAAGACACTCGTTCTTTAGCACCTGGTGCAACAATTTGTCTGTGTGTGTGTGTTTGTGGGGGGAGGGAGGTTGATTTAGTGACATTGAGTGGCAAAATTGATTTGTTACCTCTTTTGAAATTCACGCACTACGATCTATGTGACTGTGTTGATACTATTAAAGGCGTTCTATTTGCTAATAGCTCCCGCTTGATTCCTGATAAAGCAAATCTTGGTTTTGGTTTCCCTTGTGACGGACCTGGAAGAGATTGGATATGTCAACTATTCGTCTGAGATCATTTCTTAGGTCTATTTATGGATGTGCAATACTGTTTTGATAGACATGTTCCATTTCGGTTGGAAATTCCAGTCAGATGTTTTGAGTAGTAAAAGTGAGCAAGGTGTGGCAACTCATCATGGTAGGCAACTTTGCACAAAGTTCCATTATTAATAGGTGACTCCGGGATTATTGATGAGCGCAGCCATTTCAGGTATTTCAGTCTTATGTCGAGCAAGAATTTATTGCATCCATCGTTTAGGCTCATAACAAATTAAAAGTTGTGCCTACTATCAGCCTAGAGCATTGTACAAGGATGTGATGTAGGAGTAACATATTACCTTCTAAGTGGAATTGAATATGACCAATAACACTTTTAAGACGTTGGTATATGAGATTTCGGTGCTGGTTCTTTGCAATAGATTGGGTGTCAAAGCAACAGCAATTGGTAGAACTGTGAAGCACACGTGTTTTGGAGACTATTATTGTTCAAACTATAACATATTAAATAAAGAAGTTTAATTTTGCATATATTCTTCACATATTTGTAAATTGGGATTGTTCTTGCGTTGGCGCGTTTCTGCAAAGGTGGGTGTTGTGGGTGCACAACACAAGAAGCTACAATAAATAACAACTTTACCTATAGTGATACGCTATAGTGGCTTAACTAGTGATGGAAATGAAGCAGCATAGTTTACCTCCTAAGCCATTGATCGACTTATTTGTCTTGCTGACAGCAGAGATTTAGATATTTGTGTAGTGTGTATCTTGTATGCCTAGAGTGTGTCACTTTATCTTGTGAACTTGTACGAACTTTCGTTATGTTTCTGATGCAAGACAAACACTAAAACCCTAATTATGCAAATTTGGATTACTTGGAGATTAAATTGAATAGCGGAAATATTCAAAATTATCCAACCACATAAAATTGTATTAATTCGGTTATAGCATTCGTTTGTAATTGAAGTTTCCCGATCTAGAAAAACGACTGCGATGAGGGAACTTGAGTTTCAACCTACTCTAGGGCACCAAGCAACAATTTCGGTATCGTCTCTTGACTCCTCTAGGGTTTGAAGAAATCAAAGTCCCAACGGGTTTAATTTAATCAAAGGAAAAAACATAGGATGTATAAAATCAGAAAATCAGCAAAAATTCCAGCAACTAACCAACTAGGGACTTTGGATTTTGTATATCTATCAAAGAAATAAAAGGGATAATTTACCTTACAATAATTAAAAAAAGAAGATAAGAAAGATAAGGGTTCCAACGCTTCACACCAAGGAGGTACGTCCACTTCACACCAATCCGCACGGAAAAATGAAGATTCGCTCTCTGAGTTTGAGAGAAACTCTCTTTCGGGTGAAACCTTTCACAAGTTCTCTAGGGTTTGCACAAAAGCATGCTGTCAATTCATTAATCAATCAACTCTCCGTAATTTTTCTTTACAAAGCCTTATATAGGCAAACAAACACCCTAACTAATCGAAAATAGAAAAACTTCTATTGTAAAAAGGAAGCTAGACCTAGAAAACTCGTCAAATAAAAGAAAACACAAATTTAAGACTAATCCATCACGAAAGTCGCTCGGGCGATTTGGGATTCGCCCGAGCGAGGAGCCTTTTGCCAAATTTCATGTTCTACTTGCTTGGGCAATTTCAAAGTCGCCTGGGCGAGTTCCCTTGTTCTACCAAAATTCTATCTTGGGTCACCTGGGCGATTTGAGATTGGCCTGGGCGAGTTTCTCACTTCTCCATGTCGGCTCGCTTGGGCGATTTGAGACTCGCTTGGGCGAGTAGCTTGAATGTCCTCATCTGTTTCCACATTGTAGATTGCTACAAAGATGCATGTAGGATTATCATAATTTAGTGACAATAAGCGACTAATCACTTCATTACCTATTCCATTAAGAACTGCAGATCTTTTGGTACATCATATTCATGCATTTATGATCTATGTGATTATGTTGACACTACTGAAAGGTGTTCTCTTTGTTCATAGCTCTTGTTTAATTCCTGATAAAGAAATTCTTGGTTTTTATTTCCCTTGTCATGGACCTGGAAGAGGTGAGAGTTGGGACATGTCAAGTATCTGCCTGGGTTCATGTCTTCTTAGGTCTATTTCTGCATGTGCAATGCAATTTCGGTGCTCATTCTCAATTTCAGTTGGAAATTCCAGTCGAAAGTTTTGAGTAATATAAGTAGTCAAGGCGTGGTGAGTCATCATGGGAGGAAACTCAGAGTTCCATTACTATTAATAGGTGGCTCCGGGATCATTGATGGGCGCAAACATCTTAGGTAATTCAGTCTTATGACTATTTTTATTAGCAAGAACTTACTGAACCCACCGTTTGGGCTCATAACAAATTAAAAATTGCTTTTGCTACTCAGCCTAGAGCCTTGGGCATTGTACAAGGATGTGTTGTAGGATTAACCCATTTCCTTCTGAGTGGAAGTGTAATGAACAATAACACATTTAAGAAGTTTGTATATGAGACTTTTGGTAGCTAGTTCTTTGCAACAGACATGGGTGTCAAAGACAACACTTGGTAGAACTGTGAAGCACACATGTTTTGGAGATGTTATTGTGGTGAAACTATGATCTAGTAAATAACAATGTATGTTTTTACAAATATCATTCACATATTTGTGAATTGGGATTGTTCTTGTGTTGGTGCATGTCTGCAAGGGTGGGTGTTGTGGGCCCGCAACACAAGAAGATACCAAAAAATAAAAACTTTAGCTTAAAAGATAGTTTAACTCTGCACCAGTGACAGAATATAGTGGCTTAACTGGTGATGGAAACGAAGCAGCATAGCTTACGTCCTAAGCCATTACTAACCGACAGTGCATTGACTTATTGCCTTGCTGACAATAGAGATTAAATATTTGTTTAATGTGTATCCTGTATGACTAGAGTGGGTATCACTATATTCTGTTAATTTGTATGAACTTTCGTTGTCCACATTGCGGATCATGGATCAAAATATCGTTCGATTCTGATACGTATCGGTTTTGGACTTGAACGATACGATACATTGGGTTTTTATCGCCCCCCTTAAAAAACAGTCAAATTATCGTTCAATGTATCGTCCGTATCATTCATATCGGACGATAATATGAAATTATCGTCCGATAATTTCAAATTATCAGTTTTGATGTTTTTTGTTTTCTTTTTTTGGGAAAAAATCAGAAAGCATCATCTGGAACCGATACGTATCGTCCGATACGTATCGGTTTTGGGGTTGGACAATACGTATCGAAAAACCGAGATTTTGATCCATGTTGCGGATTGCTTCAAAGGTGCATGTAGGATTATCATAATTTACAGGTTTTTAGTGATGAGCTAAAGGGGGGGCCCTTTTGATGAACTTACATGGTTACAACCTTGCTGAAAATTCCTTTCCTAATGTAACTTATGGTCAATATCCCCTCAATATTTTCAAGAATTTCTTCCATTCCTCATCGTAACTTTTGGTGTGAGTTTAGGTGAAAATGTGGAGCCATCTGAAATTGAGGAAGCTGCCATGCGTAGTAGTCTAATTCAACAAATTGTTGTTATTGGCCAGGTAATATTTGAATACCTTTATCTCAAATGGACTACTAGAATCATTCCTTTTGTCTAATGTTTTCTTAGGTACTTTGGGTGTTACAATTAGGCATAAGACAGAAATGTTTTTCATTCATGAGATGAATACTACAATTAGTTGATTCTCCTACAGGATAAACGACGACTTGGTGCTTTAATTGTTCCAAACAAGGAAGAGATTTTAGTGAGAGCAAAAACCTTATCCATTATAAATTCCCATGCGTCTGAACTCAGTAAGGAAATGATGCTCAATATGTTACATGATGAACTAAGGACTTGGTAAGGTTTTTTAAGTTTCTTACATGTTTGAATTCTGGCTTAGAACCATCTATATGAAAAGTTTGACTTATTTTGCATGTTTATGAAGGAAATATTTCTCTACGGTTGCAAGGGTGATGTACTATTGTTCATTGCAAATATGCTTTTGAAAAAAAGCAAGTTTTTTTATAGCTTCAACACATTTACCTCATTAAAAACAGATGGTTTGTGTTATAAAGATTATATGATTTGTCATATGGATGTCTGTATGCGTATGCATCGGGTTTACTACTTGATGCCACATTTTTTCTGTCATTTAAGATTGGTCTTTCTTATTTTGAGTCCTCTAATGTGTTTGTAAATGACCATATCATTCCAGGTGTGCCTCGAAAATATTGAACAGCACCACTAACAATAAAAAACACATAACATTTGCACATATATCGAACTTCAAAGATCCAACAATTTGGTTGATGTATAGTCCAACCTGCGCTCTAAGGCTAACCCAGGGTATTATAGGTATAAATGGTGAAGAAAGACGGACTTAGTATATGCTTAGTACATTAGTATGGTGTGCATCTAGTATCTTTTGGGGGGGTTGGGGTTGTATATGTAATATTATCAACTTAATATAAATGCTAGTGAGGACCACTCTTCTCACTAAGCCTTCTGATTACTCCCATCTCTCTCTCCTTCTCTGTTCTCTACTGTTGTAACCCTAAACCTAAAATCTACTCGGTATCAGAGCAGGTTATCACTGGTTGTCCTGCCACGTCACCCTGCTGATGTCAGCATGATGTCACGCTGATATTGGCAGGTCAACATTTGACCTTAGAAGACGAACAAAACTGCACCATTGTGCAATTTCGAAATCGCGTTCGGAGTGTTTTTTACAACTTTCTTCCCCAGTTGTCCATCTTGTGTTGTCAATATCGAATCGTATCGCAATATCGTTTTGGATTTTGGGAATCGAATTGTTGAATCGTAAGATTCATGACATTTTTTTGTTAAATAAGAAAAAAAAAAAACGAAAAAATATCCAATAAATCTAAAATTTTGAATTGTATACAAATTTGCCTCAGAATCATTTATACAACATGATATTTTATTCACAAAGTATATAAATGTAAATCAAGTATGCCTGATTGAAGATCAATTATAAAATGGGTCGAAGTATATCAAAGAAGTATGTACTAATACAAATGTATGAAACCATAATTGAACTCTCCACTTCCTCCTCAACATTAATCATCACTTATTAGTCATTAGAATAGCATTTACTGATATAAAACTATACTGTATATATAAAAGCTCAATCGTCAAGGTTTTCAGAGGCCAATTGATTGAAAAATAAATAATATTTCCTTTACTTGAAACATGAAAAAAATTGGTTGCGATAGGTTATCCACCAGAGGCCTTCAAACTCCAAAACCATGCATCCATTTGATAGCCCTCGGCATAAGAGAACTTTCACAACAATGGGAATTGAATCTATGTTCATACCGCAAATATATATATATATATATATATATATATATATATATATATATATATATATATATATATATATGTGTGTGTGTTTTGAAGACGAAAAAATCCTAGAAACTTTTTATAGAGTGAACTAAAAGAACTTTTAAAATATATTTATTCATAAAAAAGACAAAAAGTGAAGAAAAATCGAAAAATAGGATTCACTGTGACCATGAAATCCCATATGATTTAAATTGTAACATTCGTATGTATCATAGGATTTGAATCAAATTAAATGATTCAATATATGAATCTTAAGATTTATATGCATTTAAGATTTATCATATAAATCGAATCGTTGAGCTTGGGATTGATTTGAATCGAGGATTCACATTGTAAATCGTTAGATTTTGATAACAAATTCTCGACCCATAAGATGATATGGTATTTTGTTGACTTCTAATCTCTGCAACACTTAATGGAAACATCATAAGATGATCTTTGATTATAGAAACTTATTTACTGTGTTTCTGAGCTGTTTTTGGCCGTGTTTGATTTTACAGTTTCAGCTGTGAAACCTGTTCTCATTTTTCCTATGTGAATCTCTTTATCCAGTCCACAAATTTGGATGAGACTGAAAATAATTGGTTGTTTTTTTTTCATTTCTTCATCCAAAAGTGATCAAGTTTTGGACATATACTTTGAGAGATTTCGAAAGATTTTTTGGAGGTATTTTGTACCTCTTTTTTATCTCTTTTCTAGAGTAATTTTTGGGTTCTCTTGTTGTCCACATGATATTCATCATAATCTAGGAACGTTGTGCTTATATGGTTGTTGTTCAAGACGGAGATGCAATTTTCTCTTAGAAATTGGTGGACTAGTACTTGGTTTTTTGAAATCTAAATCCCCCCCCCAAAGCCCCTTCTCTGGTTTTTGTGGTTGATATTTGCTAGCTGAGTTCCACTAATGCTGTTGAAAGCTGAGATATATTGTCTTCAGTGAAAATAGAGGGTTGCTTACTGTTGTGTCGGAATCTTCCGTATGGGTTGTTACATGAACTCAGTGGACAGGGTTGCGATTCCCATATTTCCTCGAATGAGGGTGCATAGGATTGTCAGATAGGTTATTCAGTAGTGTGGCTGCTAGGATTGCTGTTCTTTGTACTCCTTCGAGAACTTTTGCTTACGCTGTGACTGTCTCACCTACCTATTGTTGGCTCATTGATTTCGGTGCGATTGTTCACATAAGCAGGTGACATTTAGGGCTTCTCATATCCTCTTCTAGCCTCATGAGCACAGGTTTGGCTGGCCGATTTCATTCACTGGGTGTTGGCACCATTTCAGTATCATCTTCCCTTTCTTTTTTTCTCATGTTCTTCATGTTCCTCACTTAGCTACAAATTTGCTTTCAGGTAGTAGTCTTACTATACATTGAAATTGCTCCATCACATGTTATCCCTCTGATTGCATTGTTCAAAATCTTACGACTAAGAAGGTATTGGTAAGGGCATTGAGAAAGGAGGTTTATACTATTTGGATGTTGACCATAAGTGTTTTGATACTGCTACTGTTGCTGTCAATTCTTCTCTTGATCTTTCCACTCACTTTCAACCATGATAGCATTGAGTTTAAACCTTGTGCTCATTGATGCCTTCATTTCAAACTGCTTGTATGTCGTTTAGATTTCGATGAGAGGTCTATACCCTTTTCAAACAAGTCAGAAGTGTCTATCCTACCCGTATGCACAGATGCAGTGGTCCTTTTGAGTTGATTCATTTGGATGTTTGTGGTCCTTCCCTGATTACTTTTCTAGAAGGGTTACTATGTTATTTTTATTGATGATTACACCTGCATCACTTGGATCTAACTCATGAAATCAAAAGATACAGTATTTGCTAAATTTCAGGAATTCCATTCCAAAGGTTCAAACTCAATACGGTTCATCTATTAAAATATTCTAATCAGATATGGTGGAGAGTCTACCTCTCATTCTTTCACTCAGTTTATTTGGGAGCATGACATTGTCCATCAGTGTTTGTGTTCCTACACTCCTCAACAAAATGGAGTAGCTGAACCCAAACGTAGGCATGTTATTAGGGCTACGCGTTCTATATTGAGGGGTATGTTTGTACCTAAGACCTATTTGTCAATGGCCTTATTGTATATTTTTAATTAATCGTACTCCTTTAAGGGTTTCTTATGGTCATACTCCCCTTCTGGTTCTTCGTGACACAGGACGGAAACCCTAGAATGCGTGAACATGATTTTTAATGCGATTTGTCGAAATTAAATAAAATTAATTCAAGAGTTATCTCAAAACTATCACGATACCTTCGGGTTCGTAGAATTTCGGGAAGTAAATCACGCGAGATCCGAATAGGGTGTCCAATCCGAAGCGCAAGTCCCGTTAGATTTGAGGCAGGATCGGGCCTAGAGATAGGACTCTAGCTTTTCCAGATTTAGGCGCTCGTCTTCAATCTGATGTAGATTCACGGCTCGAACCGGGGTTGCGGAATTAGATTATGGGTTTGTAATAGGTTTTGGTTTTGTAACAGGTTTAGGGTTTTCGGATCGGTTTGTGGTTTAAAAAGGGGGTGTTGGCTATGTTTGATTTAGGGTTTCAAAAGGATTTTGGTTTTGCGAAAGCAAGGAAACAATTAGGCTAAGGTTTTAGAAAGCAATCACAAATCGAGAAACAACAGATAGAATAGAGAAGATGACAATGGCTTTGGGAATCACTCCCTTGGCCTCACACCAAACCCATCTCAGGCAAAGAATATTCAAGCATAAAAGCATTCAAAATATTCAATAATTAAATTAAAAGGTGTTTACAAGCCTCTATATATAGGCCATCAATAATTAATTCGAAATAGAAAAGAGTCCTAATAGAAATAAAATGAAAAAGAGCAGTTTTAAAATTCTGTAAATTTGAGATAAATAGATTGTGGCTACTGTGGATATCACATTGTGGCACTATTCTTTGTGTCCTTTTCTCCCCTCTCTCCTCCGACCTTCCTCTACGCTTCTTCCGTGAAATTAAAAGCGATGTGGTCGAATCCAATGTCCATGTATGTGGCGTCCCCGTCAATTCCCCTAGACCAAAAACGTTTCATCACAAGCAGCATCAAATTGGGGTTCAATCGGCGAACTTCATTCTCGTGGATCCAAGTGTTTTCGGACTCCGATTTTCCGACCCATTTAACCAAGTACTTCTGGAATCCCCCGTCATGTGTAGAGACGGCATGATCGTTGATTATATCCTCTATCTCATCTGATCTCTGTCTGCTTGGGAAAGGAAGAGGTATAGGTTGCAAAGTTGGATTGGGGCTGGGACTAGGAGGTGGCTAGAGTGGGTTTTCAGGAGGTGGGGTGAAACCCAAGTAAGGAACCAAGTCCTCCACATTGAATGTTGAACTAACTCCCATACATGGAGGAAGTTCGAGCACGTATGCATTAGGACCACTCTTAGCCAAAATTCTAAAAGGTCTAGCATCTCGAGATTGTAGTTTCTTTGCGGATCCCGATGGGAACCACTCAGGCCTAACTCGGACCATCACATAATCACCCACATTAAATTCTTTAGAACGCCTGTGAGCGTCTGCAGATAATTTATATTGATTGTTGGTTGAATTAATTTTCTGTTTAATTTCGGCATGCAAGCTATGAATATGTTGTGCAAATGCATCGGCAGACTCTGACACTCTATGGGATGCAGACATGGGGATCAAATCTAATGGGGTCCTAGGCCTATGACCTTGTACTACCTCAAAAGGACTCATGCCTATGGACCTATTGACAGAATTATTATAGGCAAACTCAGCTGTGGGTAAGATGGTATCCCAGGTCCTAACATGATTGCCGACAAGACTACGAAGGAGATTCCCAAGGCTCCTATTGGTGCTTTCGATTTGGCCATCCGTTTGAAGGTGGTAAGCTGTAGAGAATTGGAGCAATGTGCCCATCATGTGTCAAAGGGTCTTCCAAAAGTAACTCGTAAATTTAACATCCCTATTAGACACAATGGTTTTAGGCAACTCATGAAGACGCACTACCTCCGCGAAAAATAGTTTAGCAATATGAGATGCATCGGAGGTTTTGGAACAAGGAATGAAGTGGGCCATCTTGGAAAATTGGTCCACTACGACATAGATAGAATCGTGCTTCCTAGGGGTCTTAGGAAGTCCAAGCACGAAATCCATTGAGAGGTCTTGCCACGGTGTGTGTAGCACAGGTAATGGGGTGTACAAGCCGGTATTTTGTTTGGTCTGTTTTGACACTTGGCAAGTACGACAATGTTTAACGACCTGGGCGACATCTCTCATTAGGTTAGGCCAAAAGAACCTATCATCTACGAGCGCAACAGTTTTATTACGCCCAAAATGTTCGGTCATCCCTCCAACATGTAACTCCCAAATGAGAAAGTCGCGCAATGAAGTGCGAGGGATGCAAAGGCGATTGCCTTTGAACAAGCACCCATTGTGGATGGTGTACATGGGGTGTGTGCTGGTCAGGTCACTAAGGATAGCAGTGTACTCAACCCCAAAATTTGGGCACTCGGGGTACTCATCCTTTAACTTTTCGAACCCAACAACCTCGGTGCTCATTGTGCGCAAAGTCACCACTCGCCGACTAAGTGCATCAGCAGCCCTATTTTCAGCACCGGCCTATGCTTTAACACGAATGTGAACCCTTGAAGGTACTCAACCCACTTCGCGTGCCTTGGGTTCAACTTCTTCTGTGAAGCAAGAAAGCGTAAGGCTTCATGGTCAGAGAATAGCATAAATTCATGCGGTCTAAGGTAATGTTTCTAATACTAAAGAGATCAAACGACCGCATAGAACTCCTTGTCATAGGTGGAGTATTTTTGTTTTGCCTCATTAAGTTTTTCACTAAAATAGGCCACGGGGTGACCCTCTTGGCTAAGCACTCCTCCTATGCCTACACCCGATGCATCGCATACAACTTCAAAGACTTTGGAAAAGTCCGGCAATCGCATGACAGGTGCACTACTCATTCTTTGTTTGATCTCAACAAAGGCTTTTGTCGCCGCTTTGCCCCATTTAAAGTCCCCCTTTTTCATGCAATCAGTAATTGGGGCCATAATAGTGCTAAAGCTTCTGATGAAGCGACGATAGAAAGTAGCCAAGCCATGAAAGCTGCGGACATCATGTATGTTCTTAGGCTCGGGCCACTCCACAATGGCTCTAACCTTTTCGGGGTCTGCGACCATTCCATTGGCCGAGATAATGAATCCCAAGAAGACAACGGAAGATTGCATGAAAGTGCACTTCTTGAGATTGGCAAACAACTTCTCGCCCTTGAGGGTTTGACAAACCAGCCTAAGGTGGGTCAAGTGTTGATCCTTGTCGTGACTATAGATCAAGATGTCATCGAAATAAACAACAAGGAATTTGCCTAGAAACGGCCTCAACACTTGGGTCATGAGTCGCATGAAAGTACTCAGGGCATTAAAAAGCTCAAATGGCATGACTATCCACTCATAAAGACCATCCTTAGTCTTAAAGGCGATTTTCCACTCATCATCGGGGCGGATGCAGACTTGATGGTAGCCACTCTTAAGGTCTATCTTTGAAAACATAGTGGCACCAACTATCATATCAAGCATGTCATCGAGCCTTGGTATGGGAAACTGATATTTAACAGTAATCTTATTGATCGCACGGCTATCCACACACATGAGCCACGTACCATCTTTCTTAGGAGTGAGTAGGGCAGGTACGGCACACGGGCTCAGACTCTCTTAGATGAACCCCTTCTGAAGGAGCTCATTGACTTGCCAAGTCAACTCAGCGTGCTCCACTGGATTCAACCTATAGTGGGGCAGGTTGGGTAAGGTAGATCCAGGAACCAAGTCTATTGCGACTTGGATATCACGCAGGGGAGGGAGTTCGTTTGGTAAGTCTTCAGGAAAGACTTCCGTAAACTCTTTTAAAATCGGCTCAACCTCCTGGGGACACTCACTCACCGACTCGGGAGCACTCTCTACGGTGACAACTACGTACACGACACTCTCATCTTTCGATGCTTTCTCGAACTCAGAAGGGCTCACAATATTAATAGATTTAGAAGACTCACCCTTCTTTTCGACGGTGTTGGTCGATGGTGTTTTGGGAGGCAAAGGGTGTAAAGTGATTTTTTTGCCCTTATGCATGAACGTTCATATGTTTGTTCGACCAGAAAGAGTCACGTCCATGTCGTAGAGCCACGGCCTTCCCAAAATGATATGGCCCACATCCATCGGCACCACATCGCACCATAAGGTGTCCGAATAAGAACCTAACTGAATCGATACAAGAAACCTTTTCGACACGGGAATGGATGAAGAATTGACCCATGCTACTTTATAAGGTCTCGAGTGGGCTTCAGGTGTAAGCCCTAAGCGGCGTACGGCATGAGTTGATATAACATTAGTGCAACTTTATAAGGAGGATGATGATGTTTTCCCTAAGCCAGTCATCCTTTTCATCCTGTTGAGGCTGTGCAAAGGCACACCTCACAACTAAAGCATGACCAATAACATCATCATCCTCCTCTTCAACCACTACCTCATCATCATCCTCCTCTCTCAATGAAGAGTCCTTTGGGGTTCTTTCGTAGGGCATTGGGCGGCAAAGTGTCTCATCCCATGACATTTATAGCACTTTATTTGAGAATTAACCCTTAAGGATTCCCCGACTACACCTTTTCCCTTTTCAAACCTAGAATTGGTAGGGGCAGGTTGTGTAGGTTTGGGAGGAGGCTTGAATCGTCCCTCACCAGATCGTTGGTTACTATATTGTGGCTCAGTTCTCTTCACCACTATTGTTTTCAAATACCGTTCGAGATCTTGCACAACAGCATAACATCTTTCAAGAGTTTCTACGGGGTGAGAAATCAACTCTTTTTGCAAATCAAGTCGCAATCCGGTGCGAAATCTAGAGAGTGATTTCAGGGTCTTCCGATACTTTTGCCCTCATCATGAACTCTTCGAATTTGGCAATGTAATCGGTCACGGGCATACCACCTTGACATAAATTTTGCCACTGGTCGAGGAGGCGTTAGTGGTATGATAAAGGAACATACTTCTCAGTAAGTCGTTCCTTCATGTCGTCCCAACGGATAATGGGAGGACAACTCGCGTTCACCCTAACGCGCTCAACATTGAGCCAGAAAAGTTGAGCTTGACCAACCAATTTCATTTTCACAAGTCTAACGCAACGGTCGTCATTCATAGCATACCAATCAAAGTGTTGGTCCATGTCAGAAAGCCAATCGAGGAAGACGGTAGGGTCCATTCTTCCATCGAAAGTCGGAATCTCAACTCGGACGTTCTTAAGGAGTTGAACGTCCGATTGTCTTGGCGACCATTACGTTCAAAATGAGAACATTCACGCTCTTGGTGCTGATTTTTCAGCGCACCCATCACTTCCAGTTGGTTGATTCGATCACGTAATCTATCATTACCAACTCGTAGGGATGTTTGGGCTTGCTCTATGGTACTCAAACGTGCACTAATCGCACCCAATTCTTCTCGCATACCATTAAGGGCATTGAGAATTGCACTCGAGTCTATGGTGATCACAAGGTCTATTAGGGTTCTAATATGGAATACAATATGGACCCACAAAACAATGCAATAAAATAAATATGACAAGCAAAGATGCCCTAACCTAGAAAACCTAGGGCTCTGATACCAAAACTTACGCGGGACGGAAACCCTAGAATGCGTGAATATGATTTTTAATGCGATTTGCCGAAATTAAATAAAATTAATTCAAGAGTAATTTCAAAATTATCACGATATCTTCGGGTTCGTAGAATTTCGGTAAGTAAATCACGCAAGATCCGAATAGGGTGTCCAATTCGAAACGCAAGTCCCGTTAGATTTGAGGCGGGATCGGGCCTAGAGATAGGACTCTAGTTTTTCCAGGTTTAGGCGCTCATCTTCGATCCGATGTAGATTCACGACTCGAACCGGGGTTGCGGAATTAGATTATGGGTTTTGTAATAGGTTTTGGTTTTGTAACAGGTTTAGGGTTTTCGGATCGGTTTGTGATTTAAAAAGGGGGTGTTGGCTATATTTGATTTAGGGTTTCAAAAGGGTTTAGGTTTTGGGAAAGCAAGGAAACTATTAGGCTAAGGTTTTAGAAAGCAATCACAGATCGAGAAACAACAAATAAAATAGAGAAAATGACAATGGCTTTGGAATCACTCTCTTGGCCTCAAACCAAACCCATCTCAGGCAAAGAATATTCAAGCATAAAAGCATTCAAAATATTCAATAACTAAATTAAAAGGTGTTTACAAGCCTCTATATATAGGCCATCAATAATTAATTCGAAATAGAAAAGAGTCCTAATAGAAATAAAACGAAAAATGGCAGTTTTAAAATTCTGCCAGTTGAGATCGTTGTTGACGGCGCGCTGCGGGCTGTCACAGCGCTGCGACACTGTTCTTTGTGTCCTTTTCTCCCCTCTCTCCTCCGAGCTTTCTCTACGCTTCTTCCGTCGTTGGTAAAACTGATGTAGTCCGAATCCAATGTCCATGTATGTGGCGTCCCCGTCACTTCGTCTTACCGATTCTATGTTTACCATTGAACTTCGGATGTTTCGGTGTATTTGCTTTGTTCAAGATATCCATTCTAATTGATAAAAGTTAGATGGTCGATCCGTTATGCGTCTTCATTGGCTACTCTAAGACATCTAACGGATATTGGTGATATGTTCCTAAATCTCGCAACTTTTTTACTTTCCTTGATGTTACCTTTTATGAGCATGTCCCTATTTTTCCTCTAATCAGTCTAAGTGTTCTCATCTCTCTGCACTTGTTGCTGATATATTCCCTATTTCTCAGCCTATTGACTTAGTCACCTCAGTCCCATCATATCCTCCTCCACTCTTACACAGCCGCCTCCCATTCCTTCTTCCACACAACCACCTCTCGCTACTCCTATTCCAGCTACTATATAGCATTTTGTTGACACCTCATGTTCCACTCTCTCTTTTACAGCAACAAGCAGTTTCGCACTTATGCCACACATGCATGGATTTTCTTCTCTCAGCCTCCACCTGAACCTTGTTTGCAGGTAGATCCTATCGAGAGCTCTACCCCAGCATCGGCTCACTCTTCCTCTACCTCATGTGATCCAGATTTACCTATTGCTCTTCCAAGGCATTTAGATGCTACTCATTCTATTGCTAAATATGTTGATTATCAGGTCGTTCCCTCTTCTTACAAGGCTTTTGTCTCTGATATTGATATTGTTACTATACCTCGCACTATTCGTGTTTCCCTCTTTCATCCCTCATGGAAAGTAACTATGATAGAGGAGAATGCCCTTGAGGGTAATCATATTGGGACGTATATCCCTTACCCCCTGGGAAGAAAACTTTCTGTTGTAAGTGGGTGTTTGGAGTAAAGGTGAGAACCTACTTGTGGTATCTAATTCTAGTGTCAAGGCAAAGCATAGAGCCAGGTCTTAATGGGCTCATGAAGGGATGTAAATCTAATATATCATTGTTGATCATGAAATCCATGTGAGTTTTCTATGAAGCTTTGTGGTGATAGAAGTTGCACTCCATTTACCATTAGAGAACTAAGCATGTTGAAATGGACTGCCGCTTCATACGAGAAAAGGTAGAATCCAATGAGTTTTGTACTCAAATTGATTATGAAGATCAACTTGCTGATATCTTCACCAAGGCCATGGGAAGAACATAATTGGATGACATCACATCCAAGGTGGGCATGATAGATATCTATGCACCAACTTGAAAGGGGGTGCCATTAGTATTCCTTAGGTCTGTCATTAGTGAGTATTAATTGTGTACATAGGATCCTATTGTAAGTGATATATGTAAAGATACTAAGGTTGTGAGAAAATGAGACTCATAACCTAATTTTTCCTCTCTCTCTCTCTCTCTCTCTCTCTCTCTCTCTCTCTCTCTCATCTTATATCAACCCCAACCCTAATTAGCAAATTTAACTTAACCCTAAACTAAGTCTTATATATATAAGAGAGACGGAGAGAGAAGGGCTCCTACAGGCCTTCCATGGATATCTCACTCCCCACATGACACCCTTTTCCCCTTCCATAGAAAACAAAGTGGGCTTTTATGAGGAGACTAAACAACCTATCAGATTTTATTGTTCTCTTGAATAAGCTAAGTGACTAAAATATCCCTTATAAAATTGCATTTGTGCCCTTTTATGGGGTTACAATTGTCTAGGGACATTGCTAACCTCACATATATATATATATATATAACCAGCCTTCTTTAGTCTTTTTATGTAGTATATAGTCTTCACAGCATTGGACGATGATGGCTACCTTGTTACCAAATATGATTCTTCACATATACCACAATAATTTCTCCGACTCGCTAAAAAAAGCAAACTTATAAAAAGCGTTGCCTTCATGCAGGACATCGGAGTGCTCATTTCAGATTGGACCGATACTGATTGTAGAAGAGACTTTTACAGTAAATTTCTTCATAACCACCAGCTTCACTATCACCTTCATATCATCTTTAGGACAGAATTTACTTTCTGTAGATTGATAGTGATTATGATTTAGTTGCCATTTCTGTTGCAGATTGAGAGTGGTTTGATGACTCCAACCATGAAAATACAGAGGGACAGAGTTGCCATGCGATTTAGTGACCAGATTGACCAACTCTACAAGTAGAGGTATACCAGTAAGCTATTTCACTGCTCTGACTGAATGTGATTCAAATTTGAATAATTTATCAAAGGATTTGTGCCCCCCTTCTAAGATGCCAATAATGTCTTTGAAGTTGGCAGTCAAACTTGCTTGCAAGTCTTTTTGTCATTAGAAAAAACACATAAAGGATGCTCTGTGCAGCTCATCTAGGGCAGTTGGTCATTATGGATGATTCAATGGTTTATTTATGAAATTGTAGCAGATGACATCTTCGTTAAAGATTATTCCATGACCATCCACTTTTAACATCAAGTGGTACGTGTTTTTGAGTAACCCAAGTGATGTGGGACGGTGACCCTAAAATGTGTGAATATGATTTTGATGTGATTTGCCGAAATTAAATAAAATTAATTCGAGATTAATCTTAAAACCATCACGATACCTTCGGGTTCGTAGAATTCTGGTAGGTAAATCACGCAAGATCCGAATAGGGTGTTCAATCCGATGCGCAAGTCCCGTTAGATTTGAGGTGGGATCGGGCCTAGAAATAGGACTCTAACTTTTTCAGGCTTGGGCGTTTGTCTTCGATCCGATATAGATTTACGGGTTCGACTTAGGGTTGTAGAATTGGGTAGGTTTGATGGCTTGGATGAAAATTAAGGTTTTGATGGAAATAGGTTTTTGAGTTTTGGATTAGGGATTCAATATGGGTAATGGATTATAAAATAAAGACAAAGAAAATATATAGCAAAGATAATAAAAGAGCAAAAGAGGATAGAAGGGAATCACTCCTTTGGTCCCATACCAAACCCATCTCGGGAAGAAGAATATTCAAGTATAAAGCATTCAAAATATTCAATAACTAATTAAAAAGTATTTACAAGCCTCTTTATATAAGTCACCAATAATTAATTCGAAATAAGAAGAGTCCTAAAACAATAAAGACTAAAAAAAAGGTACTTTATGCAGAAATATAGAAATTCCGTCGCTGGGCAGAGTCGCCCACGGCGCGCTGTGATATTGTTCACAGCGTGCTTTGGTATTGTTCGCAGCGCGTTGTGGCTATTTTATTATTGTGGTGGTGGTGTCCACAACGAGCTGCGGTCTTATGACAGCGAGCTGTCATAGATGGCAGCGAGTTGTGACTATTTTCAAGCCATAGTGAACA